>CM028380.1:69978335-70058816 GCA_013146195.2 Codonopsis lanceolata
TATATATTTTAAATAGGGTTCCCATTAAAAGTTCCAAAAACTCTTTTGAAACGTGAAAATTTTGGAAACCTAGTTTAAAACACTGCAGTTTGGGGACGACCAGGTTGAGCGAGAAGGTATATAATCCTCAGCAAACAAATTGGTTTGAAAACCATAAGTGGTTATTTCATTGGTTTTCTGAAAAATCCAAAGGGTATATAATTTATTGTCCTAACCATAAGCGAATTGTGGAAACAGTAATGTCAAATTCATTGATGATGGCATGATTAGTGGGAGTATATTTGTGGAAGATAAGTTTGTTCACGGTTAGGTAACAATCCCATTACCCAATAATCAAACAGACCACGTGAATCCTTCCATCGTTGAACCGTTAAACGTCGAGGATCACACTGCATGGCTCCACTCATCGTTGAACCGATAAATGATGAAGAGCCACAACCACATCACCACAACCCCAACGAAATCATTGCTAATGAAGAAATTGTAGAACAAGCACGAACCGGCACTAAGAAGATCTCAACGAGAAAAACGAAGTGATATCCATGATGATTACGTTGTTTATCTACAAGAATCGATTTTGACATGATGGATAAAAAAGACCCAGCTTCCTATTCACAAGCCATTACAAGTATAATAATAAATGGATTGATGCCACGAAGGATGAGTGAAATCAATGGCGATAATCAAGTCTGGGAACTAACTCATTTGCCGGAAGGACACAAAACAGTTGGGTGTAAATGGGTCTACAAGACCAAACGCTGATCAATCATGACAATATTGAGCGATATAAAGCTAGACTAGCCAAAGGTTTTACTCAAAAAGATGGCATAGATTACAAAGAGACTTTTTTCTCCTGTCAAAGAAAGACTCTCTCGAAATTATTATGGCCTTAGTAGCTCATTATGACTTAGAGTTACATCAAATGGATGTAAAACATGACATTTCTTTAATGGTGAGCTACAAGAAGAAGTTTACATCGTCAACTCAAGGTTTTACCTTGGAAGAGACGAAGACATGGTGCTGAAACTTAAGAAATCAATTTATGGACTTAAACAAGCCTCCGACAATGGTATTTAAAATTCAACGAAACCATTAATGCTTTTGGTTTTGAAGAAAATCTTTGTAGATCCATGCATATACCTCAAGATCAGTGGGAGTAAGTTCATATTTTTAGTTCTGTATGTTGATGACATATTATTGGCAAGTAGTGATCTTGGCTTAATGCATGAAACCAAAGCTTATCTTTCTAAAAATTTTGAGATGAAGGACATGGGTGCAGAAGCTTCCTACGTGATTGGGATAGAAATATTTCGTGATAGATCACGTGGATTACTTAAACTCTCCCTAAAAAACCTACATCGAAGAGTTTTAGAAAGATTTGGAATGACAACATGTCTTTGCGTTGCTCCAATTCGGAAGGGAGACAAATTTGGTCTCTATCAATGTCCTAAAAATGAATTGGAGCGTAAGCAAATGGAAAACATACCCTATGCCTCTTTAGTAGGAAGCTTGATGTATGCACAAGTTTGCACAAGGCCTGACATCAGCTTTGCTGTTGGTATGTTGGGAAGATACCAATTAAATCCAGGAATGGATCATTGGAGAGCTGGAAAGAAAGTTTTGAGATACTTACAGGGTACGAAGGATTATTGTCTTACATTCAAGAAGTCAAATCAATTAGAGTTGGTTGGCTATTCGATTCGATTATCTTTGGATGCAAAGACACTTTTAAAAGAGCACTTTTTGGTTATGTTTTCTA
The DNA here is from genome assembly GCA_013146195.2 of Codonopsis lanceolata. Lineage (NCBI taxonomy): Eukaryota > Viridiplantae > Streptophyta > Magnoliopsida > Asterales > Campanulaceae > Codonopsis > Codonopsis lanceolata. Next base: position 69,980,095 of record CM028380.1, read on the forward strand.
CTAGCTAGAGGAGCAATCTCATGGAAAAGTGCAAAAGAGTCTATTATTGCTAATTCCATGATGGAAGCTGAATTTGTAGCTTGCTTTGAAGCTACAAATCATTGCTTATGGCTGCGAAATTTCATCTTAAGATTTAGAGACTTGAATTTTGTCTCTGGACCGTTGAAACTTTATTGTGATAATGCTGCAGCAGTATTTTTCTCTAAGCATGATAGATAATCTAAAGGGACAAAACACATGGACCTTAAGTATCTATCGGTGAAGCAAGCAATTAAGAAGAAACAGTTGTTCATTGAACATATAAGCACAACACTTATGGTTGCAGATGCACTTACGAAGGGGTTACCTCCTAAGACTTTTCATGAACATACTTTAAGTATGGGTCTAGAGAGAGTGACTGATTATTAATTTATCGTTTATTATGCTTATACATTGAACTTCTATTGAGCTTTTATTTATGACATTCTGAATTTTATTTCTGTTTCCATATTTTGTATACTTTATGTGAATGGATAATTGATAACAGAAATAGTTTTTGAAGAAAGAACATTATTGGACCTTTATACACTTGCTTAAAAGGCCTAGTAAACTAAGTTATTTATGTTGTAGTACATGGAAGGAACCATGTTGAAAACCTGATAATGTGGAACCGCTATGACTCTCATGAATAGCTTATTTTGCGAAGGTATTATGTTAACCATCATGTTATTAATTTAGTAATTATGCGCGCCTTATGTTTTTCAAGATTAACCATTAAAGGATTATCACTTTGAGGGTAAGTTTCCTAAATAAACTCTACCTTGATGGACGGTTGAGATTAAAACCCTAATAGGAATTTGGTCCTCCCTTTGCCTATAAAAGAGATGTAATACCCATCATATTCATCTATTACGTTAAATCAACTCATTAGGGTTTTAGGCCAAAAGGGAGAAACCATATTCTGCCTCTTCTTCTCTATCATACAGCAGATTTCAGATCAAGGGCAAATTACTAGAAGCAATATGTCTTCATCGGGTATTTTAATTAAGAGTATTTTTGTATGCCATTATGATTTTCATTGAGTTCAAGATCTAGTACTCTTGCCCACTTCTCCTTCCTCAATATACAACTCTTGTTTTAGGGGTAAATTTAGGGCTTGAAGATGATCTTGGATATTGAAAAAATAGCGATGCGGAATGCTAGCGAGTATGAAGTTGCGCTCCTTACGATCTGGAATAGGTTGATTGTGTAAGATATATTTCTTACGGTGCAAGAAAATCTATATATGGTCAATAAGTGAGAATCACAGTTGATTTGGAAATTACTAAATTATAATAAATTTGGTTTGTAAAAAGGGTAAGTTTCCTAAATAAACTCTACCTTGATGGACGGTTGAGATTAAAACCCTAATAGGAATTTGGTCCTCCCTTAACCTATAAAAGAGATGTAATACCCATCATATTCATCTATTACGTTAAATCAACTCATTAGGGTTTTAGGCCAAAAGGGAGAAACCATATTCTGCCTCTTCTTCTCTATCATACAACAGATTTCAGATCAAGGGCAAATTACTAGAAGCAATATGTCTTCATCAGGTATTTTAATTAAGAGTATTTTTGTATGCCATTGTGATTTTCATTGAGTTCAAGATCTAGTACTCTTGCCCACTTCTTCTTCCTCAATATACAACTCTTGTTTTAGGGGTAAATTTAGGGCTTGAAGATGATCTTGGATATTGAAAAAATAGCGATACTGAATGCTAGCGAGTATGAAGTTGCGCTCCTTACGATCTGGAATAGGTTGATTGAGGTTCAAGATGAGCTCAAGAAGGTTTTCTCTTACCACCATTGATTCCGTTACCATCGATATATTTTTTCTCATGTTGTCTTTTGATTTCAGATTTCAGATTTCAGATTTCATATTTCAGATTTCACGATTTGGATTTTGAGTGTGATTCATATGTTTTCGATCTCTCGGGATGGATGTTTAAATTTCTCAATTGATTGCAATGAAATTGCTTTTGTAATCTATCGTACTTCTTTTACCTGAAAATTTCGTTCCTGTGAGAATAATTTATTTGAAAAAGTTCTTCATTTTGTAATAAGTAGATATTATCCACAAATTCGTTATTGTTTGCATCACAAAAGGGTTTGGGGGCTCACCTTTGTCGGGGATTTACATACTGTTAATTCACCAGAAATGATGGGGCATTTGGATTGATTTTCATACTGTTAATTTTATTACGAGTAAATTAATGATAGTTTATATTTATAACAGAAGTGTAATAATGATATTTATGTTTTATCAATTGACACATTAATTCTTTATAGTTTGGATATTTTGAAAACTTAGCAAATGTTAAATTTTTCAGTGACGGTAACGGTACGAAGGGGTAATTGACCAAATAAATCGAATTGAGGGACCAAACGCATACAAAAAAATTGAGAGACGAAACGCAGAGTTTTGGGATAGTTCAGGGACCAAATAATTATTTAATCATTTATATTATTACCAATAAAAGAGATGTATAACACATTGTTTAAAAAGAAAATGTTAGATTTTAAAGTCTTTAGACTAAAGACTTTCACTTTTACAAGAGATGTGTCTCACATGGTTACAAAATATTCTACTATTATTACCAATAAAAGATATGCATCACATATTGGTTAGAAATTGATGTTTGTATCTCACATAGTTACAAAATATTTTAAAAGTTTTTAGATAAAGGTCTAAAACTTTTATTATCAATAGAAATAGAAAAGAAGTATCTCACATTATTAGAATATGAAAAATGTGTATCTTACATTGTTTAGAAAAAGATGTTAGTTTTAAAAGTCTTTTTACTCTTATTACCAATAAAAGATATGCATCTCACATTGTTTAAAAATAAATGTTGATTTAAAAAGTCTTTAAATTAAAGACTTTTTGTTACAAATAGAATAGATGCATGTATCTCACATTGGTTACAAAGTATTCTACTATTATTATCAATAGAAAAAATGTATCACACATTGGTTATAAAGTAATGTTGGTTTTAAAAATACTATTATTACCAATAGAATAGATGTATCATACATTTGGTAGATGGTAATGTTTGTTTTTAAAGTCTTTAGATATAGGACTTCTACCATTATTATCAATAGAACTAGAGATGCATCCGTGCGTTGCACAGATTGTACATGTGTATAAAATTATATACTAAATTAAAGTTGAATAATATGTAATTAATTTTTTTGATATGAACAAAATAAACAATAAAATTAAATATAGAAAATCCTATAAATTTGAAAAAAAATAATATAAATTTTGGAATACTTTTTATATATAATAATTTTCGTTCAACATGTACGACTATTGCAACTATAAATATCATATATTAACTGTAGACAAAGCTACATACAACTGATGATAACAAAAAACATGTTTGCAAATGGAGTCTTATATTAATATTAGACAATGACTTATCATAGTTTTTATTCATATACATTGCGTAAGTCATAATCAACAAAATATGTTTTATCTGGAATTTGAAAGAAATTCTATGATCAAATAGTATCAGTGACATTCTTGGAATCAAAAGAGTACCACCAAAATTGCCCTTTGAAAGAACTCAATCTTCTAAAAAATGGTTTATCAGTCTTATAACAATTAATCTCGTATCATTGCATAACTCAAGTGAATAGACTATGTTACGAAACAACATTATTTGAGTTCCAACCTTCAAATTTAACTTACAGTTTTGAGATTTCAGAATATGTAATTCAATTGAAATATTCACGAGTATGTATCGTTCAAATTTAACTCACAGTTTGAGATTTCAGAATATATATTGTTCATTGATGTGATGTAATTAAAAAAATTGTATCTTAATTTTTAATTATATGTCTATTTAATTGAAACCACAAAAAAAACATGTATCTATTTCAACAACATAATTTATATATTACATTTCAATTTTTAATTACATAAAGAATTAATAAAAAAGATGAAGAGAAAATGTCACTCTAATTTGAACATGACATAAAGTTATCGATATTCTTACTTATTTGTAATTGACCATCATAAAATGGATTTGTTTTTGTTTAGTTTATTGAGTTTTGTCTTCTTTTCAGTTGTGTAATATGCATTCATCTGATATTTACAAAATCTTAAGCATATATCAATTCTTTTGCATATTGTCTGTTTCATACATTGAATAATTTCCATACTGACACCGTGTCATAAGCACGAACACAAAATCTAGTGATAATTTAAACTAAGACGGACCCAAACTAAAAAAACAAACAAAGTCAAGTCCATGAGTATTTTTTATTTGTTTTTTGTTTTAAATATTATAGAACTGTATTTCAATATCTATTAAAAACAATCGTAAATATTTTTATTTACCTATTTTTTATTTATAATAATACTAAGCTATTCAATATTTTTGAATAAATACCATTTTTACGAATTATTTCTATATATTGATTTTGTTTGTAATTAGTTATATGCACATGGATTTTGTCTGACTTATGAATAGCTTGCCTAGGAATTTGATTTCTACTTTATTTTTGTGTAATATTTAATAGTTATATGGCTTTGGTATGTAATTAGTTATATGTCATTTATATGTCATTTTCAAATTTAATTCTCCAAATAAAAAAAAGTAAACTCAATTGAGATAGTTTCTGTCAACATCATTAAATGACATTTCTCAAATTCAATTTCAAAAAAGAAAAAAAATAAGAAGACCTAAACAGAACATAAGTTATTCTATTTTTGAAAAGTGAGTTTGGCGGGAAAATTCTAAAAATCATGCACTTCTGTTTTTATATATACTACAACACAACCATATAATGCACGGTTCAATATTGATATAAATAAAACAATATAAAATTTTAATGATAACCATATAACTGAATAATTATATGAAAAATTATGAGTTTAATATGCATATAAAACAAATTATAGAAAATTATGTTAATAAAAACAATTACTTTTTTAACATATCTTTAAATTGATATCGAAATGACATGTCCTTGACCAAAACAATTTACTTTATGTAATAAAATAAAAGTTAATCATTGAAAATTATAATCAAAGCACTTGTGCGATGCACGAAGCATATATTCATATCAATACAATAGTTAAAATTTGGCTTAAATCACAAATTGGTCACTCTACTTTCCAGCTTTTTGCATTATGATAACTCTACAATTTTTTTTTTCTATTTCATCATTGTACTTCACCACAAATAACAAATTGGTCACTCTGTCTCCTTTCCGTTAGTTATCATGGATGGAAATGATGAAAAAGACATAAATGCCCTTTATTTTGTTTGCCCTCACATATTGAAACCAAGTAAAGTTAATCAACACCACTCCCATCTCTCTCCAATCAACACCAATCCCCCTTTTGAGTCTGAAGTCAAAAGTGGATTCAAGCTTAGGAGCTATATGGATTGATCGACTTGAGGGACTGATTTACCTTCGTTGCTTTCAAAGACCTTGATTTCGATTGAAGGATATGCGTGGGAATCTACCGAGCGATTCGGGCCTCTTCAATCTCGGTTTCCTACCATTTCGGTCCATGCTCCAAATCTCAACCCAGATCGATCAAGTATCACGCGAAGGCGATCATCTTTTCTTCTCGGCCTCTATCCCTCTGTTTCGGTTAGTCGACACAAATCCCGGCTCAGATATGCACTCCATCTCTGTCTTCTTCGCGTTTACGAACCCCCAAGTCTACCGTTTTTCATTTCAAATTTTCCCCCTTCGCCGGAATTTGCACAAGGTGAAATTTTATTTCTCTCTCCCCGTCACCTGTGTATGTGTCATCATCTCTAGTTAGAGAAGTACAATGCTAAATTTTTTGCTTAATCTTCTACTTAACCCGTGAATTTAGAGTAGTAGTAACCTGATTAGCTTGAGTGTTGGAGATCGATTGTGGAAAAGAAAATTTTAAATTCATAATTTGAGGAAAAGGTCGGTGGAAGAAAAATAATTTTCATTGGAGCTTGAGTCTGAGGAATCGGAAATCAAATGGGCAGGTGCGGATACGCATTTAAAACGAACAACTAGGCCATGTTTGATCGAATTGCGACAAGAATCTAACCTGATTTTAGGAACCCACGAGGATATCATACTGTCTTCAAGAACATGGAGCCGTCGGAGGGAAGCTGCCATGGAGAACCATGGAGGGCAAACAAAATAAAGGGCATTCATGTCTTTTTCATCATTTCCATCCATGATAACTAACGGAAAGGAGGCAGAGTGACCAATTTGTTATTTGTGGTGAAGTACAATGATGAAATAGAAAAAAAAATTGTAGAGTTATCATAATGCAAAAAGCTGGAAAGTAGAGTGACCAATTTGTGATTTAAGCCTTAAAATTTTATTGCTAAAAAAATACACAAATGATTGCAACATAAAGATTATGAATTCGATGTCTAGAATTCAATATCATAATTTTGTAACATTAAAATTAAGATTATTTTGTTTGGCTCTCATGTAGAGTTCAATTAAAAATCTAAATGTATAGGCAAATTAATAGAAATAAAAAAATTAAAAAAAAATCAAGAGCCTTTAGGTTTAAAAAAATTTTACCTTTGGAGAAAAAAAATCAATTTATAGAATAAAAATATTAAGAATTTCAATTTAATTCCAATTCTAATATTTTTTCTTGATATAAACAATAAAATTTACATTGAAGCCCACAATTCTAATTCTAAACAATGGAATTGAGGTTCACTTTCTCTCATTCTCTACTATAAAGTCTCAACAAAAATGAAATTCACTGATGTGTTTTCCGTATTAAAAAATGATATTAAAATATATACAAATAAATATATATAAATAAAGGTTACATAATTGTTTGTGATATACTAACATGTTTTGTCACAAAACCTTAAAAACTACACTTTTCAAAAATTCAAGTATTATGGTTTAATTTAAAAATCAGACATAAAGAAAAAATAATTAAAATAGCATATAACCAAGGAAAATAAAATGTAGGAGATGGGTCAAGGAAAATGAACCAAAAATTCAAACGATCGATAGATAGACATCGAAAAATTTGGTTTAAACCATGATATGAATAACTTTTGGACCACGACCTGACAAACACTTATATAACCACGTTGTTTTAGTTGATGTATATAAACGAAAAGAAAACACTTTTACCCTAGTTTCACCACACATTGTAATTTTTTTACGCATTTTTTGCTGCGATGATCAATCTCAAGGTTACCACCTAAAGAAAGTCCGGTAACGGAAATTATGACAACCGATTTACCGGAAACTTGTTGGTATGTTCATGTCTTTATCTAATGATTTTTATAACCAATACTCATTTCTAAATAATGTGGGATACATTTCTTTGTAACAAATGTGAGATACATCCTCTAAAAACTTTTTAAACCAATATCATTTTTATAACCAATGTGAAATACTTCTCTTCTATTGCTAATAATTATAAATTTTTAAAATCAGCATCACACTCTAACCAATTTGTAATACATATCCTTATTTGGTAATAATAGTAGAAGTCTTTTATTTTAAAATTTATATAATCAACATCTCTTCCTAAATAATGTGGCATACGTTTCTTTTATTAAATTGATAATAAAAGTAAAAGTCTTTTATCTAAAGACTTTTAAAACAGCATCTTTTTTAACAAATATAGGACTATTAGTAATAATAGTAAAAGTTTTTTATCTAAAATTAAAATGAGAGGAGAGGAGCAAATTTTGAAATGTTCCTGACAAAAGTGACTTTCCAAATTTAGAAACACTTCTAATTTGTATATAAGCCGCTTTTTGCCTTAGAAATTGAAAATAGAAAATACCATTATTATGGTTTATTGGATAAATGATTCCAAAATCTCTTCACATTCTTATTTAGTATATTAAGAAAAATATGCATAGTAGAAACATGAGAGATAGCAAAACCAAGTTTTTTTTGTCAATTTCTTTGCATCAATGTTAATGGTTCAAAAAAAAAAAAAAAGGACAAACACATTTCAAAAAAAGTCACGGGACCAAACACATAATTTGTTGATACTTCAAAGACCAAATAATTATTTAATCCATCTTTATATCCAACAACTTTACATACTCCATTATCTTTATCTACATTAATTTAATATTTTATTTCAATTTATATTAACAATTAATAATAATATTGCAGAAATTATTAAATTTGAAATAATTGATTATTTATAATTATAATAATATTTTTTGATAATTCGAAATTATTAATTACAATAATATTAAATTTGAAATAACTATAATAATTCAATATTTTTTATAATATAATAATATTAAATTCAAAATATAATTTATTTATTGTAATTCGAATAATATTTATATTAATACTCATTGATAAATTAAAAATAACTACAATAGTTTGAACATTAAATAGAAATACAACGATTTAAAGGGAAAATCTGATAATTGTACAACAACTGTAATGCAAATTATGGAAATACAATGACAAATAAATAATCACATCCATATTTGAAAATACAATAACAATAAAAGCGATGATTATTCAAACATCAATTTACTAATTGCCATAAAGTCTCCAAATATTTTCAATCAAATCATGCAGCAGGCGGTGATGTGATGATTTATCTCGAACGGTACACCGTCGTTTAAGATATCGTTCGTGCTCTGGAATACGTTCGTTAAAATATTGTCGTACTAAACTATCATCAGTAATGTCAATTTGATCGTAGTCGAAAATATTTGACAAACGTGAGTAAATATCACGTTCATCTTCGACGATCATATTATGTAATACTAAAAATTAAAATATTTAAATAGTAATTTAGTTATAATTTAGTTTTAAAAAACAAATTAAAAGGGGTTAATTATATGAAATTTGGAGAGAGAAATATCAAATTTCATTAAAAAAATCATTTGGTGTCCAAATGAGGCAAACCTAATATCTATTTATGGATTAAATTGTGAATTTTTCTTAAAAAATATTTTTTGATTACCGAAATAACCCAAAACGGTAGATAATTACGAAATTTGGGGGACCAACAGGGGGTGACACGCGGAAAGCGTTCCCGCGCCCTTGTCAGTGCGTGCGGAAGGGCTGTCAGCCACATTATTTTTTTTAATTTTTTGGTATGAAATGACATCGTTTCATACCGTTAAAGGCCAAATCACGAAAGTTTTATGCTTCAGCCGGTTGCTTTGATTTTTTTTATTAGGTTTCGATTTGTAGCTTATATTGATCCAAATCAAACCAAACCAAATAAGAATTATATTAGATTTTATTTAGATACACCGTTGAAAGCTAAAGTTTTATTTCATTCAATGTTTTATTCACCGTTAATCATGCTTTTAGAACTCTCTAGCTTGGTTAGAAACACTTAGCAACATGTTCTACATGAGAGTAATAGGTAGTTAGGATAATTTTGCCTCTTGGTCCAAAAATGATTTTTAGTTTTCATACTTTAAGTTTAAGAGTAGTATAGATTAGATTTTCAAATATTATACTCCCTTCGTTTCTAAATAATCATTTTGTTTGACTGACACATATAAAGAAAAAATAATGGAAAAAGCTTTGGTAAGACGGTCTTTACCAATATTTTTTGTAAGACAGATCATTCTTACCTGACCCACAGTGTGTTTGTGAATTAAGTTGTAAGAGAGTGGGGCTCCGTCTTACGAATAAATCGCATAAAACGGTGTTACAAGAGACTACTCGAAAACAATTGATTTTATTATTATTATTATATATGTAAGTATGTAATAGGTAGATTCTTTTAAAGCTCTTATGCATGTGAGTTATAATTAAAGTAGACAGAAAAAGTAAAGTCAAGACAATATTAGAAGTGTAATGATTCAGTTTGAGGCCAAAACCACAAAACTAACTGACTTTTAGTGGTTTTATTTTTTTCAAACCGGATCGAATCACCCAATGCTTGGAACCGAATCAAATCGAATCGAATGATTTGATTCGATTTGGTTCGGTTTGATGGTTTAAATAGAAAAAAAAAATTGTTAGAAGGTTGGCAAGTTTGAGAAGAGGGGAGAAAAGGACGTCACGAAATTGAAGAGCAAGCCCAGATGTTAGAATCTTTTCCATTATAGCTGTGTAGCAGATGAAGACGTTGGCGAGAAAGCAAGCCTAGATCTAGCAAACATTCATTTGAGTAGGTCAACTGATAAAAGAAACAATTAAATAGATTGAAAAGGAGGGAGCAGGGCCGGCCCTGAGTTTCGAGAGGCCCATGGAAAAAAAAAAAGGGGGGGGGGCTCCTTTATAAAAATGAAATCATTTAAATTTTACAGGTATTGGAAAAAAAAACTTATAGCAAGAATTGAAACCAAGATCTCTCACAATCTACCAAGTATGTTAACCATTGAATCAACTATTCTAGATTACAATTATGAACACATTATAACTTATATATAGTTCACAGACTAAAAAAAGTAACAGATTAAAACAAGTAACAACACAGGATTCGAACCTAAAACCTTTAACTTAAATCATGAGCACCTTAATCAACAGGTTAAGAGAATCAATTGTTAGCTTTATTGACACTTTAATATATATAATAAATATAAGGTAGTACCCAAACATTTTGGGCCCTAAAAAATTGTGGGCCCATGGAGGTAGCCCCTCCCGCCACCCCCCAGGGCCGGCCCTGGGAGGAAGACAAATAGAGAGAGAGAGAGAGCGAGAACAACTCGAGAAAAAATAAGAGAGGAAAAAATCTATATATGTGTGTGTGTGTGTCTATATATATATATATATATATATATATATATATATATATATATATATATATATATATATATATATATATATATATAAAGTTGGTGAGGAGCATTATGATTATGTCACCTCACCACTTTTGGATAAATTTTCATTCTAAAACATCCATGTGGAAGCTTTAAAAAATTTTGGTTTTCTATTCATAAGGTCATAATAATACATAATAATAATAATCAATAATCAATATGATAAGGGGTATTAGTATTAGTATATATAACTTCTTTTATTGTCAATAGTAGAAGACTTATATTTAAAAACTTTTACAACTAACATTATTTCTAACCAATGTAGGATAAAACTCTTCAAAGTGAGAAATTATTTCTAATGACTCACTTTTAACACCATACTTTAAGCCTTGATATCTTATTCATCCAAAACTTGATTTGGACAAATAAATATATTATTTCGATGTTCTTGCCGAGTAGATGACGCAGCGAAACAATCAAAAGGAACTCTTTCAACGAGAAATTCCTTAGAACAAGCCTATGACGGCTTAGGGTTCAAACACAAAGTAAGAAAACTCAAATTTTATTCAAAACTGTCGAAATAATGTTTAATAGGGTATTTATATGCCCTAACAATCCAAACCCTAAAAGGAAAAGGCTTAAACAAAAAAGAAAAAGCGAAAACTTCAAAGACCCGTAACAGTACTTAAACGGCGTTTTTTGGGCTAAAAACGAACTAGTCAAGGGGTAAACTTAAGGAGTCTTGAAGATCTCGTCGAGAGCTTCGATTTGATATGCTGTGGGTCCCGTAGTTCATCCGGACGCAAAAGTTATGCTCAGTTAAAGTTACAGCAGGCCGTTAGGTGCTCTCTACTATTGCTTAAGCGAAACTAACGGAGAAATTGCCGGACCAATTTTCGAAACTTCCACTTTGGACCCGGAACTTGAACTCTTCCCAAAGCGCCTTGCTTAAATGCGTCTCGGCTACTTGTTCTACATCGATCTCCCCACTTGAAAAGGACTCGACCGCGAGTCATCAGCGAGATAAAGAGGATCGTCGGGGAAGAAGTCGGTCAAATCGGCCACATTAAAAGTAGGGAGATGTTCCACCGTCGGCGAGTCAACTACATATGCGTTGTCATTGATCTTCTTGAGAATCTTGCATGGCCCAATCTTCTTCGGATGCGGCTTGCTATAAGTGCCAGCGGGAACCGCTCCACTTACGTAGATGGACCATAACCAAATCATCCACAGCAAAGACCTTGGAACGACGTCGTTTGTCAGCAGCCTCTTTATACTTCGCATTGGAAGCCTCAATATTCTGCACCACTTCCGCTTGCACAACTTCAATCTTTTCAGCCATATGTTCGGCGGCTACACTATAACTGGTAGTTTGGGGCAGGGACGGATCGAGAGTATGGCGTGGAGGTCGGCGATACACAATCTCAAATGGGGTCTTCTTGGTATGCGGTTGACCATATTGTTGGCGAACTTCTGGGGCTAAAACAGATCCCATGCTTTGCTGCTGTCGCTGCATAAACAACGCTGTCGAGCCCAAAGTGCGATTGACCACCTCGGTTGGCCATCGGTGCGGGTGAAAAAGCTACTAAGCTACAACTCGTTTGAAACATGCGCCCAAAGTCTTCGAAGTAACTCAAAAACTTTGTGTCACGATCGAGAAGTGATGGGCGAGGAACCCCATGCAAGCGCACACTTCACGGAAGAACAAGGCTGCAATATGGGGTGCATCAGAGGTTTTCAGGCATGGAATGAAGTGGGCCATCTTGCTAAACCGATCGACCACCACAAAAGCAGAATCATTGGATCTTTGTGTGCGCGGTAACTTGATACAAAATCCATAGAGAATATCCTCCCATGGAGGCTGCTTTGGGCTGGGAGTGGTGTATACAAACCGGTGATCTGCGACTGCCCCTTATTTGTCTGACAAACAATACACTTCTGCACAAACTTGTAAGTATCGCGCTTCAATTGAGGCCAATAATATCGTTGTGCTACCAATTACGCGTCTTGTCTCGCCCACAATGTCCTCCACTTATGCAACTCGAGAGATCAAGCTCTCACGCCTGATCCCTCGGAATACAAAGGCGGTCCTTGAAGAATAGGAACCCTTCTGAATCATAAAAAGGACCACCGACACCTCCGGCTTGCTTACCCCAAACTTACGCAAAATCGCATCATCAACATACAACTCCTTGGCAGTCAAACCCGATCACAACGATGCATGGTTACCAATAAACTTGCCCGACGACTCAAGGCATCAGCCACCTTGTTATACTGCCCACTCTTGTGCTTGATAACAAAAGTGAACTGTTGTAAGTAGGCTACCCACCGCGCATGCATACGGTTAAGTGACTTCGCCCATTCATGTATTTCAAGGCCTCATGGTGGTATGTAAAAGCGAACTCCTTCGAAAAGCAGTCTGCTCGATTTAACAGATTCGCACCACTACATAAAACTTCGATCTCGTAAGTGGTCCATACATCGCGCCTCGCTTAGCTTCTCACTCATAAAAGCTACGTGTCGCCGCTCGAATCAAAAGCTGCTCCAATTCCGATAATAGAGGCGTCTGTCTCGAGCTCAAATGGTTTGTTGAAATCTGGTAAAGCCAAAATCGGTGCACTGGTCAGTTTCTCTTTGATCACTGCGAAGCTTGCATCAGCTTCGTCCCCCCATAAAAATTTCCCCTTTTTCATGCACTCAGTGATAGGTGCCATGATACTACTGAAATCTCGTATGAATCGCCGGTAGAAAGTAGCAAGGCCGTGGAAACTACGTACTTCACTCACAGTTTTAGGTCGTGGCCACTCTTTAATTGCACGCACCTTCTCCTCATCCACTTGTATGCCATCTGCAGACACAATATATCCCAAAAACAACAGTTTATCAAGCATGAAACTGCATTTTTTAAGATTAATAAACAATTGATTCTCCTCGAGGCACAGTAACACGGCCCGTAGATGCCCAATGTGCTCTCTTCGTTGCGACTAAATATCGGGATATCATCAAAGTAAACAACCAGAACTTGAGCGGCTTGGGACATGATTCATAAGTCGCATGAAAGTCTTTGGGAGCATTAGATAGCCCAAATGGCATGACCAGCCACTCATAAAGCCCCTTTTTTGTCTTGAAAGTTGTCTTCCACTCATCGCCAGGTCTGATCCGAACCTGATGATATCCGCTCTTCAAATCAATCTTTGAAAATACTTTAGCACCACGCAGCATATCCAGCATATCATCTAAACGGGGAATAGGGAACCTATACTTCACAGTAATCTTATTGATGGCCCGGCTATCAACACACATCCTCCAAGTCCCATCCTTCTTTGGCACGAGAAGGGCGGAACCGCACACCGAACTCATGCTCTCTGAATGGATCCCGTTTCAGCAATTCTTCAACAACTGTTCTCTCAAGATATCATGCTCACTGGCTCATCCTATAGTGGGGAAGGTTAGGAAGTGTAGCACCAGGAACAAGGTCAATGTGATGTTGAATGTCTCGTAATGGCGGTAACCCCGCAGGAAGCTCTTCCGGCATAAGATCATGAAACTCTGCCAGCAACGATGTCAGTTGCTCGGGAACTGAACCAGAATCTACTAACCCCAAAAACTCCTTATCAACCACTGCAAATATAACATCAGAAGCCTCCCTAACTAATTCTTTACCCGTACACAAAGATATCAAAGCTGTTTTGCCCTTGGCCTTGGGGCGACCACTATCAACCAACGGGCACAGAGTAAATTTCACGTTATCTTTCGTAAACGTAATCAGATAATCCCTACCCTTGTGCATGGCATCCATATCAAATTGCCACGGTCTACCCAACAACACTTGGCATGCAGACATATCAACAACATCACATAATACTTCATCCTTATATCTACCAATAGAAAAAGGTACAAGACATTGTTGCGTTACCTTGACATTACCAACTGCATTAATCCAACCAACCTGGTAGGGCGTAGGATGCTTCATCACCTCCAGCTTCAGTTTGTCTACAAGTACACGAGCAACCAGATTCTCACTGCTACCGCTGTCTATGATCAACTCGATATTCAGATCGCCCACCTTACCACGAGTACGAAAAATGTTGTGCCGCTGAGGTTCGTCATTGTTGACCGGTGTTGTCAGCATTGAAAAGAACTCAAAAACTCGAAAGAAACTAGGAGAACTAAACAGAAACTCGCTTGGCATAACGCGTGATCGTGGGCATGCCATAGTAGTCACATATTGCCCCATATCATCCTCATCAAATAAATCTGCAACTCCAAAATCTCCTATATCCCCAAAATTATGTTTCTCATAACTAACTTGCTCAAAAAATAATTGCTCAACATCATCATGCATGTTTCCAAACGCAAGCTCAAGCAAATTTAAATCTTCCAAATCCTCGCTTGTGAAAAAAGGGAGATCAACCTTGATTTTCGGATACTGATCCACTGCTCCTACAAACGATACCTCTTCCCCATCTGAATCGGAATCTACCACTGCCCTGGCCGGCGGATCATGAGGAGGGTTCACCCGCGTCTGAGGTTCGCACGAGCCCCCCCTGCCTAGGGTTTGCACCAAACTGCATGTTCTGTACCGCTTCTATGAGGACTCGCTGTGAAACGACCATCTCGTTCATTGCTTGCTGTAACTGTCCAAGAAAGGTAAGTAGTGCAGGCCTGATGTCGTTGATATTGCCGTCGTTAGCTGCCATCTTCACAGGATTTAACTCCGCTTTGATACCAACTGACGCAGCGGAAATAACAACAAGGACTCTTACCACGAGAAGTCCTTCAAAATAAGGTTGAAACAAGTCAAACCTTAACCAACCTAGAATCCACTAGGAAGAGATAACTGGAATCCACCAGATAAAAGAGAAAACTCTAATTTTTATTAAAAACTAACTCAAATTCGGAATTACAATCAAGCCTATTTTTATAGGACTAATAATGCTTGGAAAACAAGTTAAAATCTCCTAAAAAGTAGCCTAACATATATGGTAACCTAATAGGACTTAAATTCATCACTTATATACCTAAATCTACTTCTAAACATAAAAATATTACCCTATTAAAATTAAATACGAAAATTACAATAAAATAAAAATACTCAATCTTAAAATTAAAACTAATCCAATCTTGTCCTACATCAGTAGAACACATTTACAATTATTTTTGTCAACAAACAAATGACACATAAAGAAATTTGTGCCTCAAATTGCACAATTTCTTTCACTAAAAACACTAACTTTTTAATAAGTATTATACTTTAAGTCTTGATATCTTATTCATCCAAAACTCGATTTTGACAAATAAATATATCATTTCAATGCTCTCACCGAATAGAACACATTTGCACAATTACATTCGCCAACAAACAAATGACACGTAAAGAAATTTATGTCTCAAGTTGCACAATTTCTCTCACTAAAAATACTAATTTTTTTAACAAGTATTATACTTTAAGTTTTGATATCTTATTATCCAAAACTCGATTTGGACAAATAAATATATCATTTTAATGCTCTCACAGAGTAGAATACATTTGCGCAATTACATTTGCCAACAAACAAATGACATGTAAAGAAATTTGTGTCTCAAGTTACACAATTTCTTTCATTAAAAACATTATTTTTTTCAACAATAGAAGAAATGTATCTCACATATGGGTGAGCAAACGGATTCGGGTTTTCTGGTCCCGAACCGGACCGATCGGGTCGTGTGTTTTCGGTTAATGGTTTACCCGAACCCGATCTAAAAAATGGGTCGATTATCGGGTTTTGCAATGGTACCCGAAATACCCGATCGGGTACTCGATTTCCAGATGACTAATTATTATTATTTTTAATCTTTTTATTACATTAAACCAACTAGTCAACCACTTATGACTTTAATCTACTCTTAAATTACATTACCATTACCAATACAAATACCAAGCAATTGCAAACCTAACAAGCACAAAAAAATGGTTTTTTTTTAAATTAAAAAAAGTGATTTTAAACATAGCGGGTTACCCGAACCCGATTTTGCGTTATTAGATGAATTCTGGTACAAACCGATTTTTTAGGCGGTTTCGGGTAATAAATATCATACCGTTTTTTTTGCAGACCCGATAACCGAAAAACTGAACCCAACAGAGATGCTCACCCCTAATCCCACATTGGTTAGAAATTGATGTTGGTTTTAAAAATACTATTATTAAGTACCAATAGAGAAAATGCATCATACATTGGTTGGAAATTGATTTTGATTTTCAAAGTTATTTGATAAAAGATTTTTACCATTATTACCAATAAAAGATGCATATCTCACATTAGCTAGAAAATGATGTTGAGTTTAAATTATTTTATATTATTACCAATAAAAAGATGCATAATACATTGTTTAAAAAGAAAACGTTAGATTTTAAAGTCTTTAGACTAAAGACTTTCACTTTTACAAGAGATGTATCTCATATGGTTACAAAATATTCCACTATTATTACCAATAGAAGAGATGTATCACACATTGGTTAGAAATTGATGTTTGCATTAAAAATGCTATTATTAATTACTAATTGAAAAGATGTATCATACATTGGTTAGAAAGTGATGTTGGTTTTCAAAGTTTTGTTATAAAAGACTTCTACAATTATTACTAATAGAAGATGTATATCTCACATTGGTTAAAAAATGATGTTGATTTTTAATTATTTTATATTATATAAAAGACTTATTATTATTAGCAATAGAAGATATATATCACACATTTGTTATAAATTGATGTTGGTTTTAAATTACTATTATTACCAATAAAAGAGATATATCTTACATTGGTTTAAAAAATGATGTTAATTTTAAAAATCTTTAAATAAAAAGACTTCTACTTTTATTATTAATAAAAGAGAAGAGAAGAGATGTATCCTATTATATAGAAAGAGATGTTGGTTTTAGATATTTTTTTTAGATAAAAAACTTCTACTACTATTACCAAATGATGAGATGTATTACATATTGGTTAGAGAATGGTGTAAGTATTAAATAAAAAGACTTAATACCAATAAAAAAAATATGTATTTCACATTAGTTATAAAAGTGATATTGGTTTAAAATGCTTTTGGATAATGTACATCACATTAATTACAAAGAGATCCACATTATTTGGAAACATAAATTGGTTATAAAATTCATAGATAAACAAATTTTTATGTTATTATCAATACAAGAGATGTATCACACATTGTTTACAATGAGATGTTGGTTTCAAACTACTACTATTATTATTTTCATGTTATAACCAATAGAAGAGATGTATCACACATTGTTTAGAAAGTGATGTTGATTTCAAAAGTTTTTATATAAAAGACTATTATTATTACTATAGAAGAATGTATCTCACATTTGTTAGAAATTAATATTGGTTTTAAAAATACTACTATTACCAATAGAAAATATATATACCACATGGTTAGAAAGAGATGTTTGTTTTAAAATTCTTTAGATAAAGGTCTTAAATTTTTATTACCAATAGAAATAGAAAAGAAGTATCTCATATTGTTAGAATATAAAAATGGTGTATCTTACATTGTTTAGAAAAAGATATTAGTTTTAAAAGTCTTTTTACTCTTATTACTAATAAAAAATATGTATCTCACATTGTTTAAAAATAAATGTTAGTTTAAAAAGTCTTTAGATTAAAGATTTTTTGTTACAAATAGAATAGACGTATGTATCTCACATTGGTTACAAAGTATTCTACTATTATTATCAATAGAAAAGATGTATCACACATTGGTTATAAATTAATGTTGGTTTTAAAAATACTATTATTACCAATATAGAATAGATGCATGCGTCATACATTTGGTAGAGGGTAATGTTTATTTTTAAAGTCTTTAGATATAAGACTTCTACCATTATTATCAATAAAATATATATATCTCACATTGGTTAGAAAGTGATGTTGATTTTAATTTTAGATAAATGACTTTTACTGTTATTACTAATAGAAGAGATATCATACATTTGTTAAAAAATAATGTTGGTTTTAAAAGTTTTTAGATAAAAGATTTTTACTTTTATCATTAATATAATAAAAGAAATGTATCACACATTATTTAGGAAGAGATGTTGGTTATAAATTTTTAAAATAAAAGACTTTTACTATTATTACCAAATGAGGATATGTATTACACATTGGTTAGAGAGTGATGCTGATTTTAAAAGTCTACAATTATTAGTAATAAAAGAGAAATATTTCACATTGGTTATAAAAGTGATATTGGTTTAAAAAGTTTTCAGATGATGTATCTCACATTGGTTACAAAGAAATCTATCTCACATTATTTAGAAATGAGTATTGGTTATAAAAATCATTAGATAAAGACATCTTTTATTATTACCAATATAAAATATGGATCCACATTGTTTAGAAATGAATGTTGGTTAAAATATTTTTTTTATCTACTACTATTATTACTAATAGAAAATATGTATAGTACATGGTTAGAATGTGTTGTTGGTTTTAAAGTCTTTAGATAAAAGATTTAAACTTTCATTACCAATAAAATATAAAATAAGTATCTCACATTGTTTAAAAATGAATTATGATTTTAAAAGTTTTTAACAAAATTACTTCTAATATTATTATCAAGTTAAATGTTAATTTTAAAAGTATTTAGATCGAAAAAATTACTATTATTATTAATACAAAATATGTATCTCACGTTAGCTAGAAACTTATATTAATTTTAAAAGTATTTAGGTAAAAAATCGTTTAATATTAGTAACAATAGAAGAAAAAAAATTATAACCATGGAAGAGATTAACTATATATAATATTAATAATAATAGTAATTTTTTTGATCTAAATACTTTTAAAATTAACATTTAACTTGATAATAATATATATATATATATATATATATATATATATATATATATAATAATAATAATATAACTTTTGAACATTATAATTAGATTGTTAATCTCTTCCATGGTTATAATTTTTTTTTAATATTAGTAACAATAAAAAAAATTATAACCATGGAAGAGATTAACAATCTAATTATAATGTTCAAAAGTTTTATTATTATATATATATATAAACCAAACCAAACCACCAAATTCGATTAGATTTCGCGATTCGGACTTACATCCCTAAACAATATATAAGTTTTTTTAAAAAAATAAACTAAAAATATGACAATTATTTTGAAACAATAAGTAATTACAAAAGATAAAAGGGTTCCAAAAGGACAACGTGTCCGTAGATATTCCCAAATTATAAGTATTTCTAAATTAAGCCTCTTAAGCTTTTAATCTAGTTATTTCTAGTGTGTTTTTTATTATTAAGAGAGAATATGCCTAATATAGTAATATTACTTTTTTGCCACATGTGACGGGCACTAATAAAAGGTTAATATATAAACTTAAATAAAAAATGAAGAGTAAATTGAAAAGCGGCTGCCCCAAACCTGAAGGAAGCAAAGCTCTAGCCAAAAATGGTTCTTTACATTCTTACTTTCCAAACACCTCAATGAATTGCCACCACCTGACCACCACAAAATACAACCTTACTCCGTCTTTTTAGCTCCAAAGCCGCCGTGGTCTTGGCGAAATCGGTGACCGGACAATGGTGGAACGTGAATATCTGAAATTGGACTCGTGGTTCTCCCGATAAACGTTGTTAAGCATCATCTGGGAAAAAGCCGAAAATTTTATCGGGATTTAATAGCCAATGGAGGGCGATAAGTACTCTAAAGAATTGGATGTGGCGGTTAGAGTGGTACAATTGGCTTGTAAATTGTGCCAGAATGTGCAGAAGGGGTTGATTACTGCCAGCCCTGATCAAGTAAAATCCAAACAAGATGATTCTCCTGTAACTATTGCAGGTATTACTTTTGTGTCTATTTTTATAATTTAGTTCTTACATTTATCTTGTGTGGTTTTCACGCGTCAAATCAATTGTACTTAGCTTTGGTTCAATTTTTGGGTTTTTTGATTCTCTGGTTGCTATGATTTACAATGCTGAGTCATGCACTGTTACTCTGTTGAAAAATGTCAAGGTATCGAAGCACCTTTGCTCGTCCCACAAGTGTTATTACTTTCCATGCTATTTGAACTATCATGGAATGAAGGTTGTACTAAAATGACATGGAATGGAATGAACATTATCGCGTTTTTTTTTTTTTTGGGTACAAATGAACATTGTTGTGTGCCAAACCAGCAGTTAGTGTTGAGCATAGGATATGTGTTTTCGGTTTTCAGTTAATATACTCAATTCAGCTCGGCTTGTGTACAAATTACTTTTTTTGTTGTTGATAAATATGTACCAAACATGGGTCAAAACAAATACAGCCTTTGTACACTAGGCGTATACCCTGCCAAAAAATCTAGACAATAGAAAAACTATTTACAAACATGAAACACCACAAAAGAATTATGAGGGGAATACAAAGTCTCTGAACACGAGAAGAACAAGGTGCGGAGCAGCGTATCCTTTTAAGGCACCCTTCAACATTATCTAAATCTCTACTGTTTCTCTCTCCAAATAGTCCAACAAACACCCAAGGGAGCAACTTCACAAACGAGATGTCTCCTCCTGAATTCTTTTTCTCTATTCACTATATGGCAATTTAATTTAGCTGAAAATATCTTTAGGGTGACTAGGCAACTAGGCTAACCCATCATCCCATGCAGTCTTATTTGAGAGCCTCTGCGGTGACATGATCAAATTCTGCTTGTACAAAGAAATGTCTGCCTCCGTGATTGGTTGCAGAAACAGTTACACGATGAGATCAATCATTCAAGCAGACCCCATTAACGTCCACTTTGTGCAAGCAATTGTTAAAATTTAAACCAATAGACAATTTAAATTACCTGTTATTGGAGCAAGCTCCTCTGATTGAAATTTCTGTTTTATTAAACCCATGACAGTACAATTTTATAACATTCCAATGGCCAATTGCAGTCGATATTAGATGTCTGTGGATTTCAATCATTGTACCAGGCTCCGGGAGTCTGCAAATGTAATTAGATTTGAGAACGGGCATCATTGTCACTGTTTTATGAATGCTTACTCCTATCAGTTACCTAACTTGTACACCTGCAATTGAATGCACTTGTGGAGGATTGGTTTTACTTGGCTAAGTTTATATATAAGTTGGATGAAGCTGTAACTTAATTCTAATCTCTTTTGCAAAACAAAAGGAGCCTGAATAATAGTGAGCTCATGGATTGTCTTGCTAGCTTGAAGGTTTTGAACAGGATGTGAAAATATTAAAACATGTAGCCATTAATGTACTTTTTTCACACTTTTAGGCCAGCTAATATATGAATCCCAGAAAAAACAAAGGAGCTAAAATTAATACTCCCGTCGTCCCAAATTTATTGTCCTGTTTGACCCGGCACACGGATTAAGGAAAAAAAATTGACTTGATTATTTACATTGGTATAATGTGTTGTTTTTTTTAAAGCACATGTACATGTGGTTCATTACTTCATTATTAAAGTAGGAAGAAAAAGTATGTGTTAAATGGTAAAAGGGCTGTCCTAAAAAGGATACTTTCAAACAAGACAATTATTTTAGGACGGACAAAGAAGGAAAGGAATAAAATAATTTTGGGACGGAGGGAATATAAGGTGGATTTATTTAGTAAAGGAACTTAGTTGAAACAACCTAAAGCTTGGTGGGTCAGCTTGATTACATTCCTAACAAAGAAATGAGCTAAGAGGTGAATTTAGAAGACTATATTAAGAAAACTATCAATAACAACTTCTAGAATTTCGTGAGAACAAGTAATTTTATTTTTTATTTTTTTGGTCAAAAGTTAATCACAGATTGACCAACAAATGGGACTTATTTTTTTGGGACGGAGAGAGTATTTTAAAGGCTGAATTTCGAAGAATATGATTTCTGTTGTATTTGTTTTTCTTGGGCGGTTTACAACTTCTCTTGATGTCTCTGCATGAACAGATTGGAGCGTACAGGCAACAGTAAGCTGGTTGCTATCCAAGTCTTTTGGTAGCCAAAATGTCTCCATTGTTGCTGAAGAAGATGTTCACACTCTCTCCCAATCTGATTCAGTAGTCCTATTGGAAGCGGTGGTTAAGACAGTAAATCAAAATTTGGCTAGAGCACCCAAGTTTGGTCTTAAGGGTCCAATTGAACCTCTTAAGACTTCACAAGTACTTAATGCCATAAGCCGATGCAACTCCACTGGGGGTCCCACTGGAAGGTATTGGGTCCTTGACCCTGTCGATGGAACATTAGGATTTGTGCGTGGGGATCAATATGCCGTGGCTCTGGCTTTGATTGATGATGGCCAAGTTGTAGTGGGAGTTCTTGGGTGCCCCAATTATCCAATCAAGAAGGAATTTCCAAATAATCATAAGCAGCACAGTCAAATTAGGTCAAAATTGTCGTTGCCCTGCCCAGACTCGTGGGATGAAGGGTGTGTTATGTACACAAGAAAAGGTAGCGGTCAAGCTTGGATGCAGCCCTTGATTCAAGGTGATAATAAGCTAGAGTGGCCAAATTATGCAAGCTTGATTCAGGTTTCTTCCATTGATGATCCAGCATTGGCAACCTTTTGTGAATCGGTGGAGAAAGCTAATACAAACCACTCTTTCACAGCCGGACTAGCTTACACTGTTGGACTTAGGTGTGCTTAGTTTCATATAACTATTACTCTAATTTACCATTTTGCTTTTGATATTATTTGAAATTAGTTGTTTATGCTTTTCTATTTTCTAATGGCAGAAATCAGCCCTTGCGGGTTTATAGCATGGTAAAGTATGCAGCAATAGCAAGGGGAGATGCTGAAATTTTTATGAAGTTTGCGAGGGCTACTTACAAGGAGAAGATATGGGATCATGCTGCTGGCGTTCTAATTGTACAAGAGGCTGGTGGGGTAGTAACCGATGCTGGTGGACGTCCACTGGACTTCTCGAGAGGAATATACCTAGAAGGTCTTGACAGGGGCATTGTGGCGTGCTCTGGGGTTAAGTTGCATGAGAAAATCATAGGAGCTGTGTATGAGAGTTGGGAGTCATCAAACCTATGATCCTTTTTGATATTATAATGCAATATTTTGGTGCGGCAGCAGCACACTGTTCTATAATACATCTTGTAGGTAAGTCATTGTTTTTTCCACAGTCCTGTGGTTTGCTTAGTTGTGTTTTCCGCATGGAGGCTTATCGTAAGCCTATAGTTTGGTTGTTGTTTATCTTTTTTACCTTAAAAGACGTAATATTAATAAAAAATGGGCTTACATTTAACTTATCAAAAATATATATATGTTGGGCTTACATGGACAGAGCAAGAAGGGATCGAGCCTGAGACCTTATGCTTTGTGAAGCACCAGGCTACCACTGGCCTCCCCTAAGGGGTAACATACAATGTTAATTAGTCTTCTGATTCGATTTGTTTTCAAAAGTGGCTTATTGTCATGCCTGTCTTCAAAATATTCGTGGGGTTAAAATCCATATTTGTATTTGTCAACCCTCTTGGTTTCATGACTGGCTTTTCCTAGCTTTTCTCACTTCCTATAGCTTCTGGAAACAATGTATGCTTACATCAGAAAGTTGCCTTACTTCAACGGGCTAAATAGAATTTATTAAAATTGGGATTTTAACGAAATACAACTCTCATGATTAAGAAAAAGGCTTCAAAGGATATGTAAAATACATGGAAGTAGCAATGTTGACCTTGTATCTTGTCAAGTCTTATGTGAAATCATCACCAGTGATTACTCTTCAGATGGTTTTAGTTTTGCATGCTATTCTGAGTTGTTAGTTTGAATTCTTGAACATATGTATTTCAGGCAGGAAGTTGCAACTAGAGTTGCCCTCTGTACTTTTGCCTACGAGAGTGATTGCTCAGAGCGGATATGGGTCACTGGGTAGAGAGACAAGTTTATGAATACTGGCTTTGCGACAAGCGAGTTATTGAGGACTGGTCTTGTTTTGTAGTCATAATCAGTTCATCGAGATGGTATGTTGCACTTTAAAATATTTTTGAGCAATTATCTTCTTCCCGTTGCTCTTGATAATTGTTCCATTCTAACCTGATTCAACAGTCATATTTGTTTTGTAGTCATGCTCAAATCCTAAACGTAATATAAATATCATATTGCCAAATGTGTTATTTCCTTGGCACCCAGATCTGCATACACATATAAAGCTGTGTTATTGGCTTATTGCTAGTCTGCCCAGCTACTGGTATGCAAAGAACTTACGCATCCAAAATCATGAATTGTTGATTATTCGAAGTTGGGGAATACAATAATAATGGTTTCAGGAAAGACGCCGAATTTCAGGTAAAACAAAGGCAGCAGTGCGTGTGCGGTGTGCGTGACTCCTCCCCCGCGCAAACTTCTTCCTAATGTTTCTCTTCTCATAAACAAATACATTGCCGGAAATCTAGAAATCTGTCAACAGTGCAGCTTCCTCCCTTTATTAAAATAATCCCATTACCTGCTCTGTGGTAGCATTAAAACTACTCACCCCTTGTTGACTATTTTGATTAATCTAATATCGATCCATGCTTAAGAGTGTTTTTTTTTTTAAAAAATAGAGAAAGCCTTCCCGAGACTTGTTTTGAATGAAACTTGGTCAATGCTAAGGGATCATGGATGATGGGTTAGGTGGTATTTTGAGCATCCATCACATATGTTTAATTCTGAAACTTCTGTTTTATTTACTCATTTATTTACATTAAGTATATATGTTATATAGATCAAACTGTCTTTATGTGATAATCCAGCTGGGTAGTCTAAGTTGACCTAGCCCTATTGGCTCCTCTCTCCTCATTTGACATGGACAAGAGCATGGGTCAACTTTAGCTCCTCCCATCCACTGTTTGAACAACACTTCTAGTCTTCTGTTTTGATTTTTTTAAGCCAAATTGATTAATTTCTTTTTCTTTTTCTTTTATGTTTTTTTCCTCTTCCTTTTAAACAATAAGTAAACGAATACACTATATTTAATTCATGGTAGTCTTTTTTTTTTTTTTTCAAGCTGTATGTCTTTTTTTTCTTTTTTAAGTTGTATGTCTTTTTTTTTCAAGTTGTATGTCATTGTTAAATTTAAATATGACATTGTGTTTTCCAAATAATTTAGTATAATTATTTTTTCTTTATTGATAATAAATAGAAAATAATTTACATAATAGACCAATTTATTATAATTTATTGAATTTATAGTGTTTAATACTTTAAAATAAATTACATTATTAATATTTATTACATAGCTATTATTAGCTATTAATCAATTAAAATGTTTTTAAATTGATGATATCGTATTATTAATATTAGTATACATGTATGTGTCATAGGCACAGTGTCGGTATGAGATCAATTCAATAAATAGTCGAGATAAACAAAACTCATGGGGTAACTTAGTTCTATGTAATTGTAGAGGGGTAATTCAAACATAACTCATAATTGATGGGTTCATTTGTAATTTACATATACTTACGAATCAATTTAGACCGTCAGTTGTATTTAACGTAATTCAATCAGGGTCACCAGTTAAACCTTGAGCTTTTTATAATATAGATTTTTTTGTATTTAAAAACTAATTTTTTATTTTAAAAAGGGGTGGGTTTCATCAACTTCAATTTGGGGGTTAGATGAATAGTATTACCCAAATTTGGGTGACACTCTTCGTCACCCCAAATCGGGGATAAGTTTGGGTTCGGTTGGAAGGATTTGAGTGTGTTTTTGCCTCAAATTGGGTATTTAGGGTACCGGTTGGAGTGTCTCTAAGCCCTTTACTCTCTCCATTGTTTGAACAACGGTTCTGTTTTGACTTTTTACAGCTAAATGATTGTTTTCTTTTTCTTTTATGTTTTTTTCCCTCTTCCTTTTAAACAATAGGTAAACAAATACAGGATAAATTTTAATGTATTTCACTGTGTCTGGAATTCTGGATGGATAAATGTTTGTTTGTGAGTGGAAAAGTCTTGAAATTTTTTGTTTGATTTTTGCGGAGCTACTTGTCAAAAGTCTCAACTATATAGGTTTTGTTATTAGGGAAAATTATCTTTTTGACCATCATACTATTTTCAGTTTATCGATTTGACCAATCAATTTATAATATCTCAAATGTGACTTATGTATTCTCTAATTGGGTGTAATATGGTCCTGCCATTAATGATCATCCATTTTTTTAACGGAACTATTAATGTGAACTAACTGAGGAATTTTATAAGGAGTATTCTTGTACATTTTCATTGAAAATAAAAACAAAATTTCATAATGAAGAGGCGAAGTGTGTTTACTGATTGGTCATGGAATTTGATTAAGGGGATCAAAGAGATCCTCTGTTTTGTCTCATTCGTCGGCAGCCTATATCGATTATCATCTTTCCCAGTGCGTCTCCCTTCTCATCCCCAGGCATAACAAATCTCAACCCATACATAGTTACACGTTTTCTGAGATTTGGAATGGATGATTTCTGATTTTAAATACATGTGAGCAATTCCAAAATAAGATTTATTACTTCTTGAGAGAAGCCATCTGTGTCGTCGCTATCACCGGAGAAGATGCCTCAATGACTTCTTTGACGCTGCAACTTTCAGATCTAACCTCTTTAGATTTGGGCAAGTGGTTTTGGGGGATGTTAAGCCTGACTGAGATATCAATTTCTGGGGACACAAGGACGTAGAGGGTTTAAGAGTTGGGGGAAAGAAAGAGATAGCTTCGAGGAGGATGGGGGCTGACTGAATACGAACTTTGATTCACAGTGACGTAGTATGACGGAGATGTTGCGTGAATCGAAACGGGTGTTGATGAAGTTGAGGATGGTGCCAGACATGGGAATGGCGAAGTGAAGCTCGTACATAACGGGGGTGTTGGGTGTTGCTGGTCTCCGATGAAGCCGTCCATTTTTTAGTGTGTGGTCCGATGACTATGGGTTGTGAAAATGAGGCATCATAGTTGATTTTACATATATTGGATATATATGGAAAAATGGACATATTTGGGTTATTTGGGAAATGCAAAAAACTCAATTGAGCAGACTGGGAGAAGATGATGACGAGATTGCCATCATTTTTTTTTTCATTTTTGTATTTTCAATGGAAATATATAAGAATACTCCTCATAAAATCCTTCAGTTAATCCACATTAACAATTCCGTTAAAAAATTAGATGACCATTAACGGGAGGGACCACATCGTATCTAATTAGAGAGTACATTGGTCGCATATGAGATATTGTAAGTTGGTTGGTCAAATCGTTAAACTGAGAACAGTACGATAGTTAAAAATATAATTTTCCCTTGTTTTTATTATGGTTGCCTACTTGCCTCTTTCTTTTTAATTATTATGAAATGAATGTTTTTGACTTGTATCCACAAAGAGAGTGGAAGAAAGAAAAAAATTAGTGATTGTAATTTGTTGATAATGAAGGGGATTTCTGTAAATCACAGTTGACCGTTAGTACCCCTATTAATTTTTTTAAAAATGGTTACTTCTATTTCTACAGTGGTACTATATATTCTCAACAAATTACAAAATTTTCAGTGAAGTCTGCCGCCCCAACTAGGCCACATTGAATACGTCCATGCTCTTCGGGTCATACTCGAAACGGTCAACCCTCCAATCTGTTAGTCAACATGGCAACAACAACAACAACAACAAAAAAGAAGAAGCAAAAGCTAGGGAATTATTGTCTGTAACATGATTCCCGTTAAGTGGCTAATTGTAAGGAGAGAGTTGTTGTACATACATAGTTCAAGGGGACGTTTGAAGTATCCCTAAGATTTATATTAAAGAAAGGAGTAGATAAAATGCATGTGTGAAAGGCTTAAAGTTCAGTCAAAATTCAAAAAGCATCTTCCTAGATTGAACACACAAAATGTTTAAACATTATGAGAATGG
This sequence comes from Codonopsis lanceolata, assembly GCA_013146195.2. NCBI lineage: Eukaryota > Viridiplantae > Streptophyta > Magnoliopsida > Asterales > Campanulaceae > Codonopsis > Codonopsis lanceolata. The sequence goes on from CM028380.1 coordinate 70,008,662, forward strand.
GCCTATGCAAGTGAAATCATGTACTAACATCATTAAACTAGATAGCTTAAAGTGATTCCGTTCAATGTCTTGGCCCATTCTTGTCATTTCTTTATGCAAAAACTCTTCCCCTTTACAATGATTAAATTTTTTTTTTTTAATATTCTCGTGCCACATTGGGTTTGAGACTAATTAGATTTTTTAAATATAAATTCTTTGGATGAAACGAATAGTGTATAAAATATCATGTATAGAAACCAACAAGAGAGCTGTGCAATAAGTCGTGTACCCGTGGCTTTGTAAGTATCTTAAAAGCCAATTTCTCGATAATGCATAGTTGGTCATGTATCAATTTCAATTTTTCGAATTTAACTAACCAAAGGTAATCTCATTAAGTAAAAGTGTTTGGAAAGAATTTGTCTAGTTTACGTCTTAAGCTTACATTTCAACAACCATAGCTTTTTTTCACATTAACCATCTTCAATATGTAAGTTTACCCTTAATTGGGAAATGTTCTATATTTTGCATTTGGACGGATGTTCAAAACATTTTTTTTGTTTAGAAAGAATGGTGTAGTTATGATTGAATTTTATCTCGAGCATTTAGTCATTTCATTTAGTGACATTAAAAAAAAAAACAAAAAACGAAAAAAAGACCAGTTGGGCAAACTCACAAAAGTGATTTGCTAACAAGATATAGATAAGGATTTTAAACCAGTACCCAGTGGTTATCAATCTGCATAATTTATTAACCAAGGCTCTCGTCAGAAAATAATTTTTGAAAAATGAAAATATTTTATTTTTAGGTCTTTGGATGATCTTTGAATATATGTTAAAAAAAATATTTTTGTGTGTTTGACAAACATACGGAAATTGTTATGAAAAACAATATATGAATAAATACGAAATGTATATTCTAATATTAATGATCATATTGAATAATATATAAGATAGTGTTAAACTTTAAGTAATTTTCCTTTAGTAACCTTCGATTTATCATTAGTGATATCAAATTAATAAAGCCAATCTTTTTCAATCTTACAAAATACAAATAAAAAATTTGATCATTGATATGAAAAAAATGTTTAAAAAAAAAATAGACAATGCTTGAGACGTCCCTAAATAATAAAGTTGACGTTAATTTTAAAACGTAGTGATTATTTATTAAAATTATAACTTATAAATAGTGTGCATAAACTCAATTTATATTTCTAAACAACTTATTTGTTGAGTGAAATATTATACGTGTATGTTAAAATGTATAATTGTGGAAAAGAGCGAAATGGTGCTTGAACATTTGGAAAATGATTTACGAAAAATAAATCCGTAAGACATTTTTTGAAAAAAGATTTCATTTTCCGTTAATTCGGAAATCTTTTACGTTGACTATATTTTCCTAAGGTTATCAAATACTAAAAATGAGGAAAACATTTGACGAAATTTATTTTCATTGAAAGAAACGGAGACAAGACCAATTCTCCTAAGAAAATAAAAAAGATGAAAGAATCAGTTGGCCGTGCACAGTACCTACTTCCTAGTGAATACCGTCAAACACTCAAAAGGCATTCCCCGGCGCGCGGCGGCAGGCGGCCTTAGCGCGTTTTACTTGTTCTCAGACTTATTCTATTATTATTTTCAGAAATTTGGAAATTGGAATTGGACCCATTTGTTGACAAAACTAAGAGAGATACAAATCTCTTTTCTTCCTATTTATTTATCTTTCTCCCTAAGTCCTAACTCCTAACCATCCTTCCCAGAATTCCACCAATCATTTAAGTGGTAAAGTACATAAAGTTGCAGTCAGAAAGAGACCGTGTTGACGAAATTGCGCAATGCCATCCGCCTCCTGTTTTCAAAACCTACCCAAAAATTAACACTAAATTTAGTTTAATTTTGACTTTAAAACACAGTCTTACTACTTTTTTAAATCAATATTTCACGTAATTTTTATTTAATGGTAGAAAATAAAATTATAAGCTTTGTAAACTAAACAAAATATGTTTTGAACCTCACATTTCATATGGGGCATTAATTAGAAAAATAAATAAATATATGCTATATTTTTTATTGAAAAATAAGTCTTCGGAAAGTCCATAAAACACGGACATGAGCATGTATTATTAGAATTTTATAAATTTAAACTTTGAATCTTATGTTGTATAACTTTAATAAATACAGAGTACCTAGTATTTGTTGATCCATCCGAATATTTTGATCCATTTTTGGTACGGGAAGATAGATCAAAACTTTGATATTTAAGAAAACAAAAATGCAAAGAGATTTAACTTTTTGTTTCGATTTTTCATTCGAATCTAGTTTACGTAATTTGATTTGTCCGTAAATCATTAAGTGACTTTAATCCTAGCAAGTACCACATATATTTTGATACACTATCATTTAATTTTTGGGTCTTCATAATCAGAGAATAACTTTGAAAATAAATAATTTTAAATATTAAGTTGACAGATTTCTACTTAAAAAATGCATTCAAAGTAAATTTGATTGATTGATTAGTTATGGATGTCTAATCTGATCTATAATTAGAGACGAAATTCATAGTTGCCCCTTAAGTCGTGTTTAGCGGAGACTATTTGTGTCATTAATTGAACCGACTTTGACATTTTAAAAAAAAAACTTATTTACATTAAAATTGATTTGGTGGTTGGGAGGAAATTATTTAACTAACCTATGCAAGCCGCGTCAAAGGATGATATTCTTCAAATCTTGATTTTGAGGAATACATCTTTGTTAGAATATGTCTTTAACTAAAAGATCAAGCAAGTTGATTTTAATTGTAAAAGGATTTCATTATTGATATGAATTAAGAGGGCTTAACCCTAATTAAATTGTGTGAACAAGAGACATAAATAATGAAATACGAACGAAAAACACAATTGATCGTCGAGGGTCTTGAGATCTTGACAGTGTTCGATAAAAAGTGCATGGTGTGGTAGCTTGTAAAATAGTATTGTGAATTCTTGTAACCTTTTTCTTATAGTGGGTGATCAATACAATATAAACTCTCTCTAATGAAATTTCTCATTGTTATTTGTTTTTTTATATTGATTAAACTACATAGATTATATGTACCTTTTGTTTGATTTACTTCGATATATTTTCTATTTTTTGTCATTATTTGTTGTACTCATTGGTATTATTATTTCCACCGATCCGTTTCTACAGTATAAAAAGAAACTTGAAATTTTTAATTCAATAATATATGTTTTTTATAACAATCTCTCAATATATACGTTTTTGAACAAAAAAAAAAAAACTATGTTTTTGTCACAACCATGCATGCATGGCGGTGTTAAATTTTTTGGGGGCCATGTCGGAAAAAAGTAAAAGGGCCCTCTGTAGAAATATCACAATAAAAATTTAACAATAAAATAAAATGTCTAGCATAGGGATTGAACCTCTTATATCTCATCTCAGTCAATAACCAGTATAATATCCATTGGCACAACTAATCTATCATGAATTTTGAAGTACATTATATAATATATATTTTTTAAAGTTATTCATAAACCAAAATTAATAAAAAGTTCATTGCCCTGCAAGGATTCAACTCACCGCTGCAGCAATCAAATAGTTATGAGTATTTTTAACATTAAATTATATATACAAAATTAGTGTACTTGTTAGCTTAACTCAATCAAAAGGGACGTATTTACATAAAAGAATATCATAATTCATAAAGGATTAATATATATTTTGGTCCATGAACTTCACCTTCTTCCTATAAAGGTGATTGATGTTTTTCATTTCCTATATTGGTCCGTGGACTTCACTTTATCTGGCATATTAGTCCCTCAAACTGTTATCTCAAACAAAATCGTTAAAAAAATAAAATGACAAAATTGCTCTCACTTGAAACTAGGTGGGATGCCTAGATAGAATAAATTATGGCGGGAAGAATAATAATCTTTCCCTCTTTGATATACGCTCCATTATTTATCTATCTCTCTCCCTCCCACTCTCTCTCACATACACACACACTGGCACACACACACACGTACAAACAGAATGGAGAACATCAGATTTCATGGGTTACCGCCCCTTAAAAGGTTTAGGCTTATGCAACAAGAAGAAACGCCCAAAATCAACCATTGCAACAATAATACTATGACTTCATCTTCCTACCTCCCAGCCAAAAAGAGAAAAGAAAACTATGATGCATATTCATTTTCCCCCCAAAACCACCACCACCTACTGTCTACCAGCCAAGAAAAGAATTTGGGCTCCTCCACCTCTTTCCCCTTTCGACCTCAACCTCAAATATAACTCATCATTCGATGAAGAAGCGACCTCACCAAAAAATGTTCCAAAGCCAATTACTAGCATCACTAGAATTAGACGACATCAATGAAAGAAAGGATGAAATTGAAGATGATGGGGTTTTATGTGTTGTATGTCGAAGCAAGGATGGAGATCCATCCGATCCAATCGTATTCTGTGATGGTTGTAATCTAATGGTTCACACCACTTGTTATGGCCATCCCCTTACGGAGTGTATCCCTGAAGGTGATTGGTTTTATTCCCAATGCCTAACTTCTAAAAAATCTTCCTCTTGTGTCTCTGTCCTATTCCTGGTGGTGCCTTGAAGTCGACCAAAGATGGTCAGTGGGCGCAAATTGTGTGTGTTCTTTTCGTGCCCGAGGTTTTCTTTATTGACCTAGAAGGCCGGGAAGGTATTAATTGTACTAAGGTTCTTCCAAACAGGTGGGAAAAGAGTTGTTATGTATGTGAGACAACAAATGGGTGCGCCATTGATTGTTCTGAGCCAAAGTGCCTGTTGGCTTTCCATGTCACTTGTGGGTTTCTAGAAGATTTAGCGATCGAGTACAAGGAGGGGAAGAACAATTGGAGCGCCATCATTGTTGGCCTCTGTAATAAGGATATGTGGAAGAAGGTATACTTTAATGAAGAACTCTATTTTCTTCGATTTAGAAGTCATATGATTACTTGATCAAGAAATTTGGATCATAATCTGAAAGTCGAAACCCCAATTTGGAAATCAAAACCGCACTCAAAACCCTAGTTCATTTCTTTCGCTCGGTGCTGTGGGTTCCCGGGACTGCGCCCGCGCCCCGCGCGCCCTTGGATAGGGGTGTGCGTACGTGCAGATGCGGGACACAACTGCTCTCATTCCATCCTCCCTTGTTTAGGGGAAGACGAAATTAAAAATGCGAGAGGAATGCTGTCTAAGATAGCGCGTTTGAATACGCCTCGGTAACTTCAGTGAATTTTTGGTCCAATATGGGAGCTTTGGGTTTTCTATATCAAGTTATCTCTTTTTTAGGGGATACCAAGATATAGGAATACATCACCCTTTTATTCGCATTCTCCCTTTTTTAGGGGAAAACGGAAAAGTGCAAAAAAGGATGTTACGAAGCCCCACTATGGATTTTATGAAAATTGCCTTATGGCATATTTCGGATCACTATGAGTGCTTTGGGGTTTCTACATCAAGTTATCCCTTTTTTAGGGGATACTAGGATATAAGAATACATCACTCTTTCATTTTCATTCTCCCTTTTTTAGGAGAAAACGGAAAAGTGCAAGAAAGGAGTGTTGCGACGCCCCATTGGATCCAAAATGTTTTATAGAGTCGCCATCTTTATTTTAAGGAAGAAATAAAGAAAAACCAAAAAAAGAAAAACCAAAGATTGCAAAAACGGGTTTGGAGGCTAAGTTACGAGTTGGGAAGGTGCTAGGCACCCACTCGCCCTTTCGGTCTCAAAAGCGGTTTTTGGCTAAAGTATACTTTTTGTTATATTTATTTAGCAAATAAATAAAGCATTAAAAGACATGAAATAAAAGCAAATACATTCATGGCTACATTATTTATGGACTTGCAGCCGTCTCTTTACAGTAATTACAAATACATTTAAAAATATTTGGCCATAATAACGGCTCTTTTACATAGTATTAACTAAATCTGGGCAACACAATGGCTTATATTTTTACATTGGGTCAGATTTGAAAATAACGTTTATAAAACAAATGCTCTTAAAGGTTTTAACTTTCAGAGCGTGGTGTGCTCGCTCTGTCCTTCTCGAGAGAGGGAGACTTTTTATGCTGCTGCTGCGATTTGGGTAGAGTAATGGCTTATTTTTTGTGGTTTTGGCCTTTTCACTCGGGCAGAGCAACGGCTCTTTCCGAGGTTTTTGGACCGGAAAAATAGGGTGGATACCTAACTAAAGGGTTAGGGATCACTTTAACCGGTGAGATTTAGTTTTGGCAGGGCTTCGAGGCTTTTTAGGAGGAACTCACTATCACTTTCGCTCTATTTTCTCTCAGCGTAACGACGACGTGGAGAAATTTTATCGGTGTCTGAAAATGAGCCCCAAGCCTTCTATTTATAGGCTGAGAAGAGGACTCATCGGGAAATATAATTTCTCTCAGCGTGCATGATTTCTTTGTACACCGAGCTTCAAAAATTACACAATGCGTTAAGTCTGAGGTGCACTGTAGCTCTCTGGGCGCGGCCAAAAGGCTCCTTGGGCGCCACGCCAAGGTCCCCTTTTGGCAGCGCCAGCCCACTATTCAAACTTTCAATTTTGACGCTTTAGCCCATGCATTCCACTGTTTTGCGCATCTTGTTTTGCCTTTTGCATTTGTTAACTCATGTAACTTGACATTTGTTAATTTTTCATAGGTCTTGATATCACATGTCAGAATTACATACCAGGGGTACGAAATTGAGGTGTCTACAGGTGCGTTTCCCCCTCTTAGTTTAATGGTTTTGACTTTTGTTTTATTTCTCCCCTTATATATTTCATCTATTAAACTTGTCTATTTTTCATCTCAGCAACCATGTGGACTCTCATCGGATTCAACTAAGGGCAATATTGTCTCTTTAATATATATTTTTAACGATTTTGTTTGAGATAATGGTTTGAGGGACAAATATGCAAGTTAAAGTGAAGTCCACGATGGACCAATATAAGAAATGAAAAATATATATCGCCTTTATAGGAAGAAATGTGAAGTTTTGGAACCAAATCATATATTAATCCATTCATAAATAACCATTTTCAGCATTGAAAGCATGAACGCGCCTATGACAATATGACGAGTTATGGTATTCTTACTTTGATGTCATGTGATTGCATTATATAGATGTAATTAAAAAAATAATTTTTGGTAAATATATTTCTATTTAGTCTTTACAATGGAGTTAAGAATAAAAAAATCATGTTAAATGAAGAAAATTTAAACCCGGCCATTAAGTATTTTGTATTTTGTATATAGAAGAAAATTTAATATGCAAATTAGAAGAAAAAAGGCAATCGTATGTATTCAAGTAGATTTCATTGTATATAATTCATGTGCAATTCACGTTCTTGATTATTGAATATACACGTTATGTTTGTAGACAGTATTATGATTAATTTATAAATTTTAATCATGTCGAAATTACCTTACTGATAAATTGTGCGATGCTTTTTTTAGTGTACACGTCCCTTGCATGCGTGCATTTTAAAAAGTTTTATTTGCTTCTTTGTTTTAATGTTTTTCCCCTTAACATCACATCATTTTTATTATATTATGGTGTCGTTTGGTATCCAGGATTAAGATCAGATAAGATTAATAAGTCGAGTTGTATGATGTTTGGTACGCAATAAGTGATCGGGACTAATAGCACGAGTTATCCAGATAAAGTCATTCTCCTCTCACTATTAATACCAATGAGGAGGGTAGTATTATTAGTGTCATCACTAAAAAAAATTATGATTAACATTTGTAATCTCAAAACTACCCCTGATATACAAGTGAGGATTAATAGCGAGGGCACTAATAGTATTAGGATTAATAATATTGCTTATACTTATCCGACTACCAAACAAGCCCTATAAGTTTTGATAATAATTGCAATAAGTATTACGTTAAAATACGCAGAGAATCATAATGTATTAGTGTTTGTTTGGTGGAGCGTTTTGATCATAAAAAACGCAGTGTTTTCTCTTTAAAAGTGTTTCAATAGAGTGTTTTAAAAAGCAACGTTTTAAATATGTGAAGCGTTTTAAAACGCTCTAATTTGGAGCGTTTCAAAAATATGTTGTGTTTACAACTACTCTGTTTATGAAAAATAACGTTTTGAAATAGTTTTCCAGACGTATTTAACAAAAATAAAACTGTGTTTTGAAAATGCTGCGTTTTAAAAACGCTACGTTTTAAAAAAGTTGCATTTTTAAAACGCTGCACCAAACAATACCTTATTAAGTTCTGAATTCTAGAAGGTCATTAGAAAATTTTGAGTTTTGAGAGGGAATAATACGCCTAAGCTTTTGATTCGTCACTCTGAGTAGATTTTGGATTTATAAAAATAATCAGCTACACAAACCTCTTCCCTTTGTTAAATAAGAACCTCTCCATTAAAAAATACATGTTAAATTTATATTTCAAAAATATTTATGAAGGTGGGATTATTTGATTTGGTGGAGTTTGGACCAAATCTTGAGTGTTGAGACGGAAAGCTACAAGCGCTGAGTTGGTCCCGTTTGAACCTGGTGCCAATTCCCCCAACTTGTTTCTTTTTATTTTTAATTCATACTCCCATCGGACCTTAATTATCCTTTTGGTGGATTTGGTGCATCGTTTAAAAAAATACATTTGAGTAGATTGTTAATATTAATTTAATGTAAAATTTATTTTAAATCTCATATATATGTGATCTATAATTAAAATAGGATGAAAATATAAGATAAAATCATAAAACTGTTATTTTTTTAAAAAGTTTTAAACAAAATAATTATTTTAAGAGAAACATAAAAAGATAACGGCACAATAATTCGAGGACGGAGGAGTATAATTTTGCAACCGTACACACACTATAAAAAAGCGCAAACTCCCATCTGCGCAACCTCCTCAAAAATCATATTCTGAATGTCACAAAGCCACACACAATACATTATACACTACTGTGTGAGAGAGAAAAAAGAGGGGCAAAAAGTTTGTTGCTCTCCACTTTTCGGTATCAGTATCAGCCCAAAACAAAAAAACAAAAACGCGTATAGATATTAGATAGTACCACTACTGTGTGAGTGACCATCTCGATATCGGAGCCATCATCGTCAAAACGGAATTTCATCACTTTCTGTTATACCAACTTTTTTCAAAATTTAAAAAGGCCGGTCGTCTGTTCGTCTGTTTAAATGGAAATGGAAATGGACGAAGCCTAATACATAGGCGTAGCAGCTTTCTGTTTCCTATGTCATCGCCTGATAATTCTCTCTCACTCACTCTCACGCTACTGATTTCACAAGCCACTTTTACCTCTGCAACACCCACACACATTTGTTGCAGTAATTTGCTCATCTTGGGATCGTCAAAAGATTCTCTCTCTGGCCTCTGGGTATTTTGGCGGATCTGATACTGAAACTCCTGCCTCGTTTCCTCACTAACTTGTAAGTCCAATTTGGCTCTCTCAAATCTAATTCATGGACTCGATCCTCATGCTCTGTTTCGTTGCCGAATTGATTTGGATGGACTCATGTTCTTCCACTTTACCGGCAACCGATCAGAGCTTATAAATTTGAATCTCATTGGTTTATACTCTTACACTATTGCTACTTGGGAGTGTTCCAACGGATGTTTTGCTTTATTCTGGCAGACTTTAGCTTGCATCGCCACGATTACATCTTTCGCGCTTTCAATCTGTTGATAATATCGGTTATTTGAATACAAGAAGATGGGGAAAACAGGGAGAGATTGGACGCAGATCTACGCAATCTACGGTATGGACGATTGGCAAACGCCAATATTTCTCCTACTCCACGCCATCGCCTTCTCGATTTTGTCCTTGATTTTTCTAGTCTACTTCGACTTGATCTGCTTCTGCTTCGACGCTATTTTTCCCGCCGCACTCTCCGGCGGTGCAGCTAGATTTGCCGCTGGGTTCACTGGTTCGGTCACAGCTCTCTCCGGCGTATGCCTCTTCTTCGCCGCCGGTAACATGTTTTACTCCTCCGTCGCTCTCCGTTGGGAGATGGCTCAGCGTATGGTTAGCGCTGTAAACGACTGGTCAACAGTCAAGCACGCGCTGGACGTTGGATGCGGGCGCGGCATCCTCCTGAACGCCGTGGCGATGCAGTTGAAAAAGGAGGGGAGTTCGGGTCGGGTTGTCGGGTTAGACCGGAAGAAGACCATGGTTTCGACCCTCCGCACGGCTGGATTAGAAGGCGTGCAGGAGTATGTAACGTGCAGGGAAGGAGACGGGCGGAGGCTGCCGTTTACAGACAATTACTTCGACGTAGTAGTGTCGGCGGGGTACGTGCACACGGTGGGGAAGGAGTTCGGGCAAAAAACGGCGGCTGCCGCGGCGGAGAGGATGAGAGTGCTGGGGGAGGTGGTGAGGGTGTTGAAGGAGGTGGGGTTGGGGTTGTGTGGGACCTGGTGCACGTGCCGGAATACGTACAGAGGTTGCAAGAATTGAAGATGGAGGAGATTAGGGTGTCTGAGCGTGTAACGGCATTCATGGTGAGCAGCCACATCGTATCGTTTCGTAAGCCAAGTCAGCACGTGGTGGGGTTGAATGAAGTTAGATTGGATTGGAGATGTCACAATATCTGTTGATTTTTTTCATACGGCACGGGATGAGATATAGTAACAAATCTCTGTTGTTGTTTTTTTTCTTTTAAACAAATACTATCTTAGTAGTATTTAATTAAGTGTGGGAGATACGGGAATCTGGGAAGACGAAGTCTGAACCAGATGAGTTATGGAAATTGTAGATACAAAGTTAGTAAAATTTGAGAATATTTAGTAGTATAATTAAGTAAGGTGAAATTTGAGGTTTGAGGCCTTACATGTGTACAAAATATATGATAGTTTTACTTTTGGTGATGCATGGATGATAATAATAATAAAGTTTATTAGAATCTGAGTTTGTGAAGTAAACAAGTGAAGCACAATTTAGAATTTGAAATCAACCTCATTGTTAAAGCTAAACACATTTTATTGAGTCCATTGTGAGTTGGAGATATGATGATTTAACGTAAAATGGTGCAGAAAAAGATTTTTAAAAATAAAAAATTGGATTAGATTGATGAATGATGATCATGTATTAGTATGATTTATGATCAATTACAAAATATTAGAAATTAGAAAAATTCAAAGTGTGGGAAATGTTTTAGAGGATTAATTATATAAAACGTGGGGGGGGGGGATAGTTTGATTAAAAAGAGGGGGATAGAGTTTGCAGAATGGATGTGAAGTCGCAATCGTACGAGAGGGTTTGACAGGGAATGAAGAGTCGGGTGGGGGCAAACTACAAACTGCAAACTGCAAATATATGAATTCAATTCCAATTCCGGAGTCATGTGCTTTGTAGTCTTGTAGGCCATAGGCCACGGTCCACGGACACCCTCCCATCGTCATTGCCATTGTCATATACTAGTAATATGGAGAGCCATTATTAATATTATTATTTTGTTTTATTATTTTTTCTAAAATTAGAATGGTGACAAATTGAGTAAATCTTTTGGATTTGTTGAGATTTGTGATTTGTAGTTTGGACTGAATTTGTTGCTGCAAACTCTGATTCCAAGTTACCTTTCCATTAATTCTGACTTCATTAAACTAGTGTCTGGGATTGGATAATCGATAATAGATAACGGATCATGGATCATGGATCATGGATCAATCTAAACTTGGGTGGGTATGTTCCAGTAAAAGGATGTATGGGTAGCTTTGGAGGCTACCCAATTCAAGAATAGCAAACATCTTCCTTCCAACCACTTTTCCACGTGGTGGCTTATGACTGATTGAATAAAATTTTCCTTTTTATCCCATTTTTGACTTATTTTTCATCTCAAAAATTATTTTTTTTTCAATTTTTTTAAAAAATATCTACACATTTTTATCTATAAATAGAGACTTGGTTTGTTGAATTTGGATACCAACTCAATTTTCTACATTTTTATCTAAATAATTGAGATAAAAATAATAGAGATGTAAAGTTATAGAGGTTTGTGCCACCACTGTAAGATTTTTTTTTTATATAGCTTAGATTACCTTAAAGATATTTTTAATATTGCTCCCCCATTATACACGCTCTAATAATTGTGCTAATGTAAATAGACGAGCTGATGAGTGATGAGAGTGGGGATGGATCATCACAAGTCTTTCCTCTACCATTTTCTATTAACTCAACTTTCAATGTAATGGACCCTCTAATCCCATTTATTCTACTATGGTTATTGACTTTGTACATCACTTGATTTTTTTATTTTTTTTTGACTTTCTTATCTGTGGGTACCGTCCCAATATATCTAACAAGTTGATATATATTTTGACTATTGAGATGATTTTATTTTTTAAATTAAAAAATAAATAAATAAAAAATCAGTTTGGAGGTTCTTCTTGTTAGTGAGATAGTGAGATGCCACTTAATTTGTACAAGTTAGGTTATGAGCATTGATTAAATTGAGTCAATTAAAGGACTTTCATTGGATTGTTGCCAAGTCCCTATCTTGATCACAGTAAGTAAGAGATGCTCAATATTTTTGTGGACATATCTTATGTAAGACGGTTTTACGGATCTTAATTTGTAAAACAGATCATCATTCTCTTACAGCTTCATTCACCAATACACAATTGATTCACTAAAAAAAATCTATCTTATAAAAAATATTTGGAAAATTATCTTACACAAATTTTTGTATTTCTTTGTTTACCGTTGTGAATGCAAGTTTCTAGGCTTATTTAAGGGTAGTGATTTGAGACATAACTATTGCATTGGATACAACTTACAAGCTTGTTTGAGTCTAATATTATGTTTAGCATGTGAATGCGACCAAGTTGCTTTTAGGTTTTTGATTTAGTAATGAAAAGTGAAAATTTGAATGTAGCAAAAGTAACAACACCCTCATTACTCTTTGACCCTACCACAAATATTAGATGCTAATCTATAAACTTTAAAAGTTGATGAGAATATTTATGTTTAGTGCAGAGTGCAGACATCAAAAACCCTTTAACTAAACTGAAAAATAAAACACTATTTCAAGCAGGAGTCCCACTCTTACTAGTAGCAGAAATTAATGACAAAATTAACCAGAAAAATGACATAGTGTAAGCTTTAGACTTTACTTTAGTAACATCTCAGTTATACTAGAATAGCTCTTCTGTAAAATTGTCTTATTAATTTTAATTTATAAGATAAAATATTATTTTTTTACAGTTTAATTTATCAATATACAATGATTGGATAAAGAAGATCCCTCTTATAAAAAATATCCATAAAACAATTTTATACAAATTTTTACCATTATTAACTTAAGGTAATGATTGGGCCACTTTCATTTTGCACTAAAATATGGATACTCTGTGATGTGATACACTTTCATTGGTTGGAGTGTTGGGACTCATAAAATATCCAATCAATGAGTATATGTCACGTTATAAAATACCTATATTTTGATGTAAAATAAAAATGATCCTAATATTACCCATTAACTTATTACTACGGAGTATAAGTTATTCAAGTGAAAGAGTTGGAAGATAAAAAGGATTGCCTACCCAAGACGGAGACTAGTTAGTAAGTAAACAACTAAGAGGTGGAGGGTTTGGCTGCTGTCCAATGTCAATTCTGACTACTGATGTTGTACCGTACCATCTGAGTTAGACCACTCCTCACTCCTCCTCCACACACAATTGCTTCGCTATCCATAAAATCTGCGATTGATTTGAGACTAATAAGCTAACTCATACATCAAAGTGTACCATCCAACTACATATACTTATAATCACTTCCTACCGAAATTATGTTAGATCTTGCATATTAAGAAATAATAATTAATTTAATTATTTATATTAATATAATATATACTCTATCCGATCCTAAATTATCTTCTTCCTTTTTTTTATTCGTTCCAAAATAATTATTTAGTTTGAAACTTAACTTTTTATAACATTATTTTTACCATTTTATTCTTATTTTTTTAACTTACTTTAATTATGAGTCACATACACATAGGCTTTAAAGAAAACTATACATTAAACCAATATAAATAATTATGTCAATTGTTTTTTCTTAATTTGTGCACCGGACCAATTGGGACGATAATTTAAGAACGGAGGGAGTAGTTTCTTTTAAAATTCATATGCATGAAGAGTGTAGACCATGATTAAACTAGTAATGATAAATAAGAGCATCTCCATTAGAAAAATTTCATAACCCCAATTTTTAGTTGGGTCTCACTGTCACCTACACATTTTAACAATATTCTTATCTAAGAATTTTTCTCTCAAATGGTTTTCATTTTTACTCGATTCTTAAATAAGTTTCACTATCAAATCATCCACTTTATTTACTTTTTTAATTTATATTTTTAAACAAATTAATTAATTTGTATATTATTTTATAAATAAATTAATTCGTTTTTAAGTTTAATGAATATATGTAATTTTAAATATTATTTATAAATAAAATAAATTTAATTATTATATTTCATATTCAAATGTTTCGTTTAAATAATAAAATAATTTATAAAAATATATAACTCATAAATTATTTCATTTAATTTTAATTGATAAATATTTTATATTGTTCAAAACTAACCAAATCATAAATATTTTCCAGAATTGGAGGATCTTAAAAATTTTGATCATTAACAAAATTTCCATCCATTTGGGATTTAAAAAATTGTGAAGAGAATGAAGAATAAATTTTTAGAAGAGAAAATAAAGAAAGATCGAAGATTGGAGTGTTATTTATATAGAAGATTGGATTAAAAAAATTAACAGTTAAATTTAAGAACTCGGAATGGTCAATTGATAAAAAAAAAAACTTTTGAAAAAGTCAGAACGTTCAAAAAAATATTCAATGGCCAATTAATAAAAATTCAGAACGCAAAACGGTCCTTTGGAAAAAGTTACAAAATAAAATTTTGAAAACCGCACAGCAAAGCAATGGTCATCAAATTAAAAAAAAAAAAAGAATTGAATTTAACAAAATTGAGTGGGGAACATGTGGACCTATCTGTTTCAGAGTCTTCACACACCGAAAGAGAGTGTGATATACGCGTCCAATTGGAGAAAGAGGTGCACCACACTCTTCGAATCCCTCTTCATTTCTTTCTTTCTCTTTGACCGAAAATTCTTAAATGAGAATTTGATAAGAATTTTTGGTTAAGAATTTATCCTCCGAAAGGAAGAAATTCTTACCTTAGTTAAGAATCTTCTAAGAATTGAGCATTGGAATTGCTCTAAGGGTTAAATGGTCAAACAATTTCCAAAAACAATTACTAATAAAACATTTTTTTAAAACTGACGAAAAAAAACAGTAGTACGCTGTGAATACTATCAAATCGGTCAAATTTCGGTCCACGGAACCTTCTCCCAGAAAATAAGTTTGACAAAAATGAGGACATATTACCAAAAGTTCTGAATTTTTTATTTTTATTAGAGAAAGTTTTGTTTTGGACAAATATTTAAAATCCGTTTGTTTCACAAAAAATATTTTCAAAAATAAAGTTATTTTTACCCTATTTTAAAGTTTACTAACCTATAGTTAACGTAACCTATAGTTAACCTATAGTGATGTCAAAAATATTTTCAAAAATAAAGTTATTTGACATATATTTTTACCCTATTTTACGTTACTAACGGAAAATAAAGTTTGATAATCCTTAAAAATATAATTAACGTAAAAGGTTAGTAAACGATGGACCCTCTTGATTTAACATTACTAGTGATAAATTGATGGGTTATTAAACGAAAATTACTTTAGGTTGAACATCTTTTTAAATCAATGCATATTTAATAGGGGTAGTTATGAATTGTTTTTCGTAATATTTTCCGTGCATTTGTCAAATACCCAAAATAAAAATTTTAATATATTTTAAAAGATTTACCAAACACCGTAAAAATAAATTTTTTGTATTTTCAGGAAATCATACAACTCACATTGTACGTAAACAATTTACAAAGTAACTACTAACTCTGACACTATCACCCCCTAAACTTTTAGAACTTTTAATGGAATCCCCTTAATTTTAGAACTTTTTTTGCATTAACGAGGCCAAATTGCCTTGATTTTGGACGGCAATTAGTTTTCCTCGTTAACTGGTCTCAAAATTCTTATTTTATTCTTCAATCGAGCAACCAAGTTTAATACTTATACATACATACAAATGCCCAATTCATCGTAGAGTAGATTTCCTGTGAGACATTCTACGGATTCTAATTTGTAAGGTCTTGTTTGGTGCAGTGTTTTGAAAATGCAGTATTTTCAAAACACAGTTTTATTTTTGTAAACACGTTTGTAAAACTATTTTAAAACGCTATTTTTCATAAACAGAGTAGTTATAAACGCAACATATTTTTAAAACGCTACAAATTGAAGCATTTTAAAATGTTTCACATTTTTAAAACGCTGCGTTTTAAAACACTGTTTTGAAACACTTTTAAAGAGAAAACGTTGTATTTTTACCAACGTTTTGACCAAAATTCTACCAAACAAACACTAAGATGAAATCGAACTCTCTCACAATTCAGCCCTTACGGAAAATTATTTCCTAAGTTTTTACCATAATTGTAATCAAAAGATGGTTTGTTTGGCTGTGTGTATATAAAATGCGGGTAGGTGCTTGGGCTTCCTAAATCCTAAGTGGTTTCTGCTTATGTGAGAAGAAACACAACTCAAAAGAATATGTACTCAAAATACAAGTATGTCGTTACTACCCTTGCCAGTTTCAATATGAAGATGGCGACAGATAGATGTCGTTTAAAACTTCTCTCGAGCGGGGTAGAATTAGAAAGAAACAAAATATATATATACCATTTATCATTTATGTGCTTGCATAAAACTGCACGAGAGAAATGATAATGCTCCTCTATCCCAAAGATTAGTCTCGTTTGAAAATTCAGTTTTTAATATATATTGTAGTATTGTACTTTGACTCCTCTATATCTCTTTTAAATTCTACTCTCACCATTTTCAAATTATTCTCCTTTTTAACTCGGTGCATCGTTTAAAAAAAAGTAATTAATTGTATTATAAATATGAGTAAATCTCTCGTATGAGGTATGAGGGTCTTACGGATCTTAATTCGTAAGACGGAACCTCACTCTCTCACAGCTCAACTTACCAACACATGATAAGTCGGATGAAGAGGATTCGTCTTACAAAAAATATCCGTAAGACTAACTTACCAACACATAATTAATTACCTAAGTTTTTGCTTATAAATATTTGTGAGATGTGTGGTTTTCTTTAATGCCTTTAAGTATGTGATCATAATTAAACTAGGTAGAAAACGTACGGATAAAGTGGTAAAAATATTTTCTTAAAAGAGAGTTTTGAAAAAAAAACAAATATTTTAAAACAAATGAAAAAGAATAGGACGATAATTTGAAAACGGATGGAGCACTGTGCCATGTATTAATGTATATTTCATAGATATAAACATCATCTTTTTCTAATAAGATTATTTTTTAGGACCACAAAAAAGGAAAGGAAAATAAGAATATATTTTTTTCTTGGACAGAGAGATTATGATTTATTAGTGAATCTTAAATATGAACATTGTTTTCTTGAAGAACAAAGGGATTTAAAATAAGGCTATATGTTAAGAAAACATAACCAAAGGGTCCTATGGTCTAGTGGTCAGGACATTGGACTCTGAATCCAGTAACCCGAGTTCAAATCTCGGTAGGACCTATTTTTTTCATCGCTTGGGTTTATAACTGCAGACTGCTTAATCACTTTAAGTGTTCTCCAATTATATTCTCTGACAATATTACCAAAACAGACATAGTCCATTATTTGGCTATTATAAATTTGTTTTAAATAATCACTTTCACAATAATTGTTTAGAAACGGAAAGGATAAGAAAAAACAAATAGTTGTCTACATTTGTAATAAATGTCAATAGTGATTAGTGCTGTTTTAATGACAAGAGGGTTTGAGGGAATTTCTTTTCACTATGGTCTTGTTTACTTGTATTTTGAAATATTATATAATTGCGTACGAGGCTCAAATCACATTCACTGTCTTCGTTTTTTACTCTCTTTCTCAGAAGCAAATCGATGGGTCTATGCAATAACCAACACTCCCCTCCCCATTTGGTTGTACCCTTGATAAGGTTACATACCCTAAGATGAAAGGAAAGAAAAATTAAGTTATGTAGTCTTAACTCTTAACTCGGTCAACTGAATATACAAAAATAGATATTTCCCGGTTTTATTTTCTGCCCACACTGTATACAACAAAAGAAGAAAACAGGAAGGAAGATGAAAACTGTTCGTATTTTTCATTCTACACCATTGTACAAATCCTCAATCTCAATCTGTACATGAACTAAGACATTTCCTAGCAGCCGATACTTCTTTAACTCTGGAAAAATCAACTTTAAGAAAACAGGAACAATTACAGCAAGAGAACCAAAACTGTCTCCATATCTCTAAACCTAATTTGTATGATAACCCTCAAAAGATTGTATTAAGAAAGTTGACCCGGTATGCAAAAAGAGGAGCTCAAAGGCGGTGGCAAGACACAGACCAAATGAGGTCCAGGAGGATTGCAACTTATATTTGACTCATCAACATCCGGCAAGCCCAGTTGAGGGGGTCGAACATATCCTGCTGCTAGTGGTATACATAATACTGATATCTCTATTCTTGAACCTGTCATCGAAAATAAAAAATCCAGTCGGTGACTGAGTCCCTAGATTCGATGACTTGATAAAGTAATGTAGAAAATATTAAAAAGATGAAGTAATTCAGATACCTTGTTTAATGGAAAGAGGTACATGACCTCTTTTCCTCCCAGCAATCATCCAATTCTCAGAATTTGCATTGACTTCATATAATACCTCGTCCTTTGGCACAATGGAAAATATTTCACGTTATCAACTAGGCAAGAATACAGTTTCACAAGAAGATAATAAACTTCACAGTCCAATGTCGAGATCATTCAACAAAATAGAAAAGCTTACTTTGTTTTCAGAAACTGCATTCTCCTCTAAATACTTCAACCTTTCAACTCTCCACGTCATCGTAACCAGCTGCCCAACTCTAAGACCACTAGAATGAAGAGGAAGGAAGCCGACTGCTACACAAGGGTCCAGAACGGGCCGCTGTAAAGCAAGAGCACACCTGAAGGTCAAGTGCCCAGTAGAATCCTCAGGGATGGGTTCCAAAGCCACAGGGGTATGGGAACCAAGGTTTCTATCACCAGAAATTCCATATCTGATATTAAGTATACTATCTGGATACAGCACTTTAGATTCATCTGTAAAACCAGGAATAATATTCTTCAGTTTCATAGAAAAGTGGGCCCCTGAAGGGAATAAAATGATCATAAGAACCATATGAATTACACCCGTGGAATGTTGAATCATATGCCCAACTCTATCACCCCCTCAAGGTTTTCCAAAATTGCACTTGGCCCTTAAAAATTTATACTTTCATCTATATACATCTTATAGAATTATATCACTTGGCCCTCCTCAGAAATATGAAACTGGTCAAGAATAAAATATGTATAATTATATTTTATCATACTCATTTTTTATAAGTAATTTTATTTTATCATACTCATTATTCATTGCTCATGATAATAAGACAATTATAAACTTTTTAGTAGAAATAATTCATTAAAACTATCCTTTAAAGTTTAAATGCTTGTTTTCTTGTATGAATTTCTTTACATGATGTAGAAATCTTTTTATCTAGCCATTTTTTCATCTTATATAAGTTTGGCGGTTAGGCCACCCCAAGAGTTAGGTCCCAGCCCTGGTTCAAAGGTATTAATTAAGTTTAGTATCATCAAGAGACATAAATTGGTTTTTGCTTTAAGCATTTACTGTGTAGAACGAATTCGTAGGCGACTCACAATTGCAATTACATTTTACTGCAAATGTCAAGAGACACTTTTCTTTTCTACCTCTTCCCCCAATAGGCATAGCGAAATATGCAAGCATATAGACATGACATTAGTAATTGGCTCGAGAGTAAAAAGTCACTAGCAGGATACATAAAGCTGATGCCTTTATTTCTTAACCACAAGCAACACACATGCTGTTTTTCAAGCCTTAAGGGCCTTTCAGCACATACTTAAGTTAAGGCTAACTTTCAGCACTTCCCAAGTTTTCTAACATGTAATAACCTACCAAATGAAAAACTGCTGCTTCCAGAATCTTGTTAACATGTCAAATGCACGTCTATTTCAAAATCAAGTGTGGTAGCCCAAGTCAAGTATGGATACCTACAACTCATACTTACTGACTATACACAGAAATGAGCGGAAATTGTATAAATTATGCAATCTATTACTGGACATTGATAGAGCTAACACTTTCTGCAACAGTTATCATGACAGAAATGGACAGAATCTTTCCATAATCCATGTTGAAGTATTACAACAATTATGATATCAACCCATGTCCATACAAAACTGCAAAAAATTCCAATAAGCAGTAACAAGAAAAAGGATTACCTTCGGCAATTGTAGTCCCCAGGCATATAGTAAACAAGATACCAGCCCTAGATGTTGGGGGAACTATGAGGGGGAAGAAGGCCGACGTTGGTCTCCCATCAGCTTGCCCAGCATGAACAAAACCATCTTGAAGATCCAACCAAGCATCAAAGATGCTCAATGAAGCCTTCACTTGCGAGTGTAGAATCACCTGGAAGAAGCAAAGACAAATTAAAACACATAAAGATTATAACTTTTCTGAAACTGAAAACCATGACCGAAAGTCCAGAAAGCCATGAAACATAGTAGTCTACATTCAGGGGCGGATCTATACACAACACTTGGGGTGCAAGTGCCCCGCTGAAGTATTTTTGTTTTTGAATTTATACACTACAAAATGATATTATTTTAATTTCAATTTTATTTTTAAGTAATAATTAACATTAGTGACACCGCTGAGATTTATTTTTGGATCCGCCACTGTCTACATTCTACATCTCTTAACCATGCAACTAAAAAGAATGTAATTTAATAACCCGGGTTCAAAATGTTCTTATTGCAATTTATAGATGAACTCAAAGAGTGAAGATCATCAAAAAATGGTAGGCAGGATCGTTATGACAAAGTTCAAATTGTTTAGGTCCAACCTCAAAAGAATAATAATTAATGGTCTGGTTTAAACTAACTACAGTCTTGCTGGTGCAGCTCAGACCAAAACCAAATAAGTCTACAGAAAAAAAGAAAACACACACACACACAGGATACAGAAGTAACATATTACCATAGCATGTAAAAAGATGTGGTCAGTAAAAATTTGAGGCCAAAATACCTGCAAAAGCAAAGTGCCATCATTGCACTTGTCCGCAACACGTGTGCTAATCTGGAATGGATCAGTGAAATGCACAGCTATGGTCCTGCCAATCATAATCACCGTAAAGCCTTTTGAATGAAGTTTTTGAGCATTAGGACTGCAAACTGAATTGCAATTTGATAGAAAAAGGAAACAAAATACTCATGCCTTTCAAAAATCTGATTCTGTGATACCCCAAATTCAAGTTTAAGAGCTACTGTCCTCAATCCATCCACAACACTCTGTCTCTGGGAAATTACCGCTCCTATAAGAAACGCTAGAAGGTATGTTTAAGCAGTTGAAACGGAGAAACGTATCGAGCAGAACATAAATAAAAATCCAATATCCGGATAAAAAAGTATAACTCATATTAACCTGCACATGTTCCTTTAGCAAGCTCATCACCAACAGCACGCACGGGAATCCACAAAACACTAGTTATATTACTTGCCCAATCAGGTAACTCTATTCTACCATCCTGAAGAGTCAATTGTGCAAATTCTTTATCAACAACAGAATCATCATGTCTACCACCATCGGAGTTTTCCAAGCCAGTTGAATTCTGTGATGCTTCGACATATCTCTCCATTTCAATGACATGTGAATCCTCAATCTTTAAGCCAGGGCCAGTGTCAATATGCAAAACAGCACCGTTAAGGGAGTAGTTGATTGGCTTCACAATTACTCCCACCCACTGAGGTTCATTCATTAGTAAAGCAGACGAAACTGCTGCTGCAAGATCAACAAGAGATCTTGGCTTGAACACCTAAAGTTGGAACAGATGCCAAACAATTTTTAAAAATGGTCACAATTCAGATACTATAGATCACAACATGTTTACTTGAGACTATACTAGAAAGGTAGCAACCTAAAAGATCATGATATGATGAGAACTCTTACTGATGTAATTATCCGGACTGCATAGCATCAATTTCACAATCAATAGAAGAATCGCATTCTTTTCAATATTCTGTAAAACAATAATCGCTACCTTCAAAATTGGTCTAGTTGGCTTCTCGTAACTCATAAGATCATCACTGTCTGCAGGCCCACCTCTGGAGAAACTGTGAGATCTAAATCTTAATTGTCCAATCTGCCCCGTAAGAACTCCCAAGACATAGGAACCTGGTTTTTGTGGGGGCAAGGAGAGAGTGATTGTATTCCTGCCAGGGTTTAATATAATAGCACCAGAGCTCCTTATTGCCTAAAATCAGAAGACAATATCAAATGAAAGGAATGAAAAATGCATCCTATCAATTGCAGCATGGTCCAAACGACCTAATAATCGCTGACCAAGAAAGAATACCTTAACACCTTCATCAGCATTCTGGGTAGCAGTCAGAGTGAGACTAAGTGAGTCAAGAGTAATGTCATCAGGAAATCCACTCCATACCGTTACAGACAAGGTACCAGGATCCCCATCACATAGCTCCAGAGGTGGCCCAGATTTTCCAGAGAATGTTATTAACAAGGAGACATCTAGGGGAACTGGGTGCTTCATTTCACTATGCGCAAGACGGACTACTTCTGACTGAAAAGCTTGGCGTTCTTTGGCCAAGAACAAGCCCTTATCGAGTGAGAGCAATCTCACACAAGATGATAAATAGCCAGCTTGATCATTGAGTATCTTTTGACATTCAGCTAAATTGGGAAGCACTTCAGCTAGCAGATCCTGCCATCCTTCACCAGAATAAAGAGCACAAACCTTCTCATAGGACTTCGCAGCTAGATCAAAATTACCATGCTTATAGCAAACGGCTGCAATTTCACCATCCAGGACTACTCCATGTCTTTTCCACCAAGAACGATGATAATTGTCAGCAGCACCCTTTGAAAGCTCCAGATACTTTTGCTGATGGGAACACAATGCATAAAGCAAGATTGAGTAAGAGAAAAAAACGAAAAATATTTAACAGAGGAATTAATCCAGCGATATGAAGCAAATAAGCAAAATCTCTTTTCATAACAACTAAAATGGACCTTTCAGAATAATGCAATATTTGGCAGGTGATCTTTAATCATTTTTTAATATGAAAAGCTGTGTAACTTGATTGCATATGATGAGCCTCGTGAAACAGCTAATTACACTTGGTTATGTTGATGCTGAGAAGAAGCATGAACATTAACTTCAAATGTTACTGAAGCAAATACCTCAAACTCCTGTAAAGATGATAATGATTTCCATAGACCAGAATCAGTTATTGTCTTCTGGAGAGCATGCTCTGCAGCCACATAAATCTCTGAAAGCCTCATAGGTCGAGTGATTGAGCTCTCAAAGTTTCCTGGAGTAGAATTCGTCCGTGACATGGAAATTGCCTGTACCTTGGCTGAAGGCGACATTTTTAAGTCAGGACCTGAGCTGCCAAAAGAGGACAACTGGATCAGAGCTTGAAAGAGTTCCCAGAACCCCAATGCATTTAACATAGGAAATCACAAGAAGTAAATAGCAGTAGTAGAAGAATAATGTTTGGAGCAAGTAATAAGAGATAAGATTGTCAAAAGTAACTGGGATATTCAAATCCTTCTTTTTAATCCTGTTTCCAAACTCTAATTCTTGAAAAAGTTTATGGATTGTTAAATGTTCCTGACATGTGTTTGATCACTACTTTCATAAACCCTTCCCTCATAAAAATCATACTCCCACAGTCCCAATTGAAGAGGAGGTACACATTCCTTTTTAGTTTGTTCCAATTGAAGACGTACATTTTCTAGGATACTATATAACAAAATGTCTTCTATACCCAATTTGTGGTTGAGAATAATCATGTCATATCAGCTTAATCAACGTGAAATGGTGGCCACACAATGATAGGGTAGTTTAGGAAACTACTAGTTTCAACCTTTTTCTTATTTTGCGCAATAAGTCAAAGTGTATCTCTTCAATTGTGACGGAAGGTGTGACTCAATCACTCAAATATAAGTATAAACATCTCAAGGACATTGCAGGCTTTGCAGCTTAGGTTACAGTACGCTTGACAATGTCCTCTGCCCATGGTAGACAAGATAATTGTTGTTTTGCGTTGAAAACTAGCAATAATACCGGATAAGGAGATTTGTCAAAGACGGATGGTTTTGGATTAATTTCCTCAGTAGGGAAAAGCGATACAACTATCAAAAATGTTCTCAGTCGTTCAAGAAAATGAAATCCACGAAGGGCTAAAAACAAGCCTCAAAAGTTTCTAAAACTATAAAAGAGCATGTAGCAATACAGGTAACTTAGAATTACTTATCAAAGAAAAAAAAATTATTATTCCATACCCATCAAGTAAAGCAGAGCGACCATCAAACAATTCAAACACATTTCCAGCAGAAAGAGAGGCCCTGCGGCGATTAGCCTCACGCAGCAGTAAAGAGGGTTCAAGAGGTAGCAGCTTCCTCTGTATACCAAAGTGCTTTACCCTTGAAGTGGCTTGAAGAATCGTCTGTAGTATTATCAAGTATTCAAGTCAATGATTACTAAACCAGTAGCAATGTGTTATCACACGTAACTTGAATTACCAATGACCAGTAACAATGCACTACCAACTAGGGGTTACTGTAGCTCACACATTGACATGCTGGTTGAGCAAATAAGGAAATGCTGACTGAATCTTGCAAACTTTCCTACTTTTACCACATGCTCATCTTGATAGGCTGCAAATGGTGGGCAGCGGTGGGGGGGTTGAGGGGGTGGGGAAGGGAATCAAGCATATAAATTTTAGTTCTAAATTACATCTTAAGATAAGATTGAATAGTTTCTATCATTTGATCTGGCTCACTCTCTACAACTGGAAAATTATTCTTTTGTTTCCCCCTCTTCCTTCTTTTTTCAACACAAAACCCAGGCTTGGAAACAAATCAGAGGGGTCTTATTAAGACCGTCTCAACACACCTTTTCTTTGTCGAGCACCTCAGATGAAGCATCAGGGGGAACTGACGGCCAAATTGCTGGCTTAGGCCAAGGTAGCATGCTAAGTGAAGCACTGCAAGGGAAATGGGAAAATGAAATTTAAGAGTATAGATATTAGATTCAGAGAAGGAACAGGCCAAAAATATGTGTGACATACCTGTTGATAGGACTTCTTTCTATATCAGCACCATAACCAATTAAATATGCAAGTCTCATGAACTGCCATATCCATGAACAGTATTGTCAATAGAAAGATGAAAAACTGAATGGTAATATGGTATGTTTATCAGTCCATATCAGAAGTGGGTTTACTTGCATGAACCAAGTTAGATCATGTTTCATCCAATGCAGAAAATAACTATGAGTTCTATAGTTAATAATAAAACACAATAAGAAAGTTCACCTTAATCCTGCATAGAGAATAAAGATCCCCCTGTACACGATAAAACTCTTTTTCTATATCGGGAGCCACTAATCCATCAATATAACGAGATGTGGTTGCATTGATTAAACCCAAACAGGAAGTTATAATCCAAACTTCCCTCATACAAAAGGGTAAAATACTCTGGACGGAAACCCACAAAGAAAAAGAAACAAAAAAATCAGAAGTAACAAAAATGGCAAGTAATATGGAGAATCGAACTAATATTTCTATTAACAGTGATAAAAATATTAAAATGAAATGCCAAAGTGAATGTCAGACCTCGTGCAGGGCCAATGCCTTTGAGAAGCTAATTATAAATGAAAACCCCCTTGATGCCACCTCAAAGGGACGATTTAGTTTGAATAATAGCTGCAGTAGTTAAGGTATCAGTATAATAGGCGTGAAATAGGTCGATTGGAAAATAAGAATACTTATGAGAAAGTGGATTAAACAAAGTAATAAAAGGAAACAAAAAGATGTTTATTTGCAACCTTATTGTCATCAATAATTTCCTATACCCACTTCTCTATAGACCAATACCATGTAGGTATAATCATCATTTCATTAGTTTTAGGTCAAAAGCTTGACTTTTTCTTTTTGATCAATCACATCGACAAAGCTACTAGTTCATTTTGATAGTTCAAACTCTATAAGGAAAGAATACTTTCACTTGAAACTTGGGGGAATAGCGTGCAAATTTTCCAAAATTATGGGTAAAACATTGTTCCCTCCCCCCAAAACAAATATATATGTTTATATATATATATATATATATATATATATATATATATATATATATATATATATATATATATATATATATATATACATGTATATGTATGTATAGCACATACACACACTGTACAACGCTTCATTGCGAGGCCACTCCAAAGCTTTGGTGAAAGAAAGCTAGAGTGCACGCACATCCAAGAGTCATTCGTGAAAGAAAGCTAGAGTGCATGTATAAACTCTTGGATGTGCATGCACTCTAGTTATACACAGCATATTCTGTGTTATACACATCTGTGGAGCACTTGAGCCTCCTCCACTCTACTAGTACACGCAAAAAGGGGCAAGGAACGAAAGTTTTATTTCGTAAAATGGAAGAAAGTGTGCCATGATGTCCGGGATGGAGGTTTAGGTATTAAAAATCTTGGTCGTTTCAACAAAGCTTTGCTTGGTAAGTAGCTTTGGCGTTACATGACCGACACCAATGGTTTGTGGAGAAAAGTGGTTACTTGCAAATATGGCAAAGGGGATCACAATTGGATCCCGAATTTTAAATTCAATTCTTCTGGATCAAGGGTGTGGGGTGGTATTTGCAAAGGATGGGAAGCTTTTGAGAGATTTCTTTCGATGTAGCGGTGTGGAGGGAAAGTGAAATTTTGGAAGGATAAGTGGTGTGTGGGAGGAAGAACTTTGGAGACTTTTCCCCGCACTTTTGCATTAAAGAGATGGAGACCTCACGTGATTTACTTGCAAGAAACTAAAATGGAAAAAGTTAACACGAAACTAGTTATGAGTGTGAGAGGTGGCAGATAAATGGGAGCACTTGGATGTAAATGGGGCCTCCGAAGGGATTTTAGTAATATGGGACAGTAGAGTAGTCAATAGAGTGGGAGTGATTCTTGGTAAGCACACTATCTCATGTCTATTTGAGAATAGTAACAACGGCCTAAGGTGGATTTTTTCGGGTGTGTATGGTCCTTGTGTGGATGCAGAACGTAGAGGTTTGTGGGACGACCTTAGAGATGTTTCTGACAAATGGAAGTTTCCATGGCGTATTAGGGGGGATTTTAACGTCATAAGATGTCCGCACAAACGTACGGGATGTAAGGGTAAAATAGGGTCATCCTATTTTCTTATTAAAACCCTAGTTTTAATTTATTGTTTAAACCTTTCTTGGTCCAAAAGCTATCGTAAGTAGTTACCATATTTAATACATTTTTTTATCCTAAAGCAATGGTAAGTATTACCATAATTAAATATTTTCAATAGCTCACAAGAGTCCATAATTAAGTTGGACCAAATCTTTGGTAAGATTTTTTGACTTAAATTAGGAAACTAATTTTGGAAACTAATTGATTTATTTCCTAATCCTTTGTTTCCTTGGAGTTTTGGTTTTCTTATTTGTGCAGGACTCTAGCTCAAGCACGTATATAGATGTGAAGACTTTGGACAGACAAGAGAGGCTGACACACGCAGAAATACAGAGAAAATAAATTGAGAGCTGTTCAGAATTTGAATGCAGCTTCATCACAAGCTGCATTGTTGTTTTTGCTGTTTGCTTTCCTAGTTGCTAGAAAGCTTATTTCTTAATCCCACGTTTTCTATACTCTATTTTTGTGGACTTTCCTCTCCAGACTTGTAGTCTTGTGAGAGGTTTGGTATTTTGGTGGTTTCACAAATTTGTTTTGTTAAACTCATAATCCTTTTTAGTAAAATATTTTTGGTCATAAGGCTGAATCTACAAGCTATATAGATTGTTTGATAAACTTCTGTTTTATTACTATTTTAATTGTTTAAAATCTTCCGTTGTTTACTTGTTTAATAATCTGGTGAATGCACCTTCGAATGCAGCTGCATCACAAGCTATATTGACAGTTTCTTTGGAGTCCTAGCTACTTTTTATCTTTCACGGGAACAAAGGTGTTCTCCCCTACCATGACATAATTTAATGACTTTATAAATGAGATGGAGTTAATTGATTTACCTCTTGTAGGGGGGACTTTCACGTGGTCGAGAAATAGTGAGATGAAGCAATGCTCTAGAATAGACAGATTCTTGGTGTCGACAGGGTGGGTTGAGGGATTTGGGGGGATTTCTCAAGATTGTTTACCAAGTGTAGTCTCGGACCATGTTCCTCTTGTTCTTAACTGCGAAGGTGTGCGTAAAGGTAAGACCCCATTTCGTTTCGAAATCACGTGGTTCGAGGAACCTGGTTTTCTGGATTTGGTGAAGGAGAAATGGCAGTCCTACTTGGTAGAAGGTGATCCCTGTTTCAAATTTGCGAAGAAGCTACAGTGGTTGAAAGAGGACCTCAAAAGGTGGAATAAACAGATTTTTCGAATTATCAGGATTAGGGAGGAATATGCTACAAACAGAAATACAGAAACTTCTCAAAAGTGAGGAAATTAGTTGGAGTCGGAAAGCTCGAGTCCAGTGGCTGCGTGAAGGTGATAGTAACACGAGGTTTTTCCATCGAATGGCAATCATCCATAAGCATGGTAATCAGATTAGGAAAGTGCTAATCAACGGGGAGTTGCTCAAAAACGAAGGTGAGATCAGGAAAGGCAGAGCAGGGTTTTATGAAGGCCTGTATAACGTGGAAAAGGAATCGGCTGTTAAGATGGAAGGGGTTCCTTTTAACTCTATCCGAGGATCAGACGTGGCTAGAAATCTCTTTTTCAGAAGAGGAGGTGTTCGCAGCAATTCAAGGTATGAAAGGGGATAAAGTTCCATGATGGATTTCCAATGGCATTTTTTCAGAAATGTTGGACAATGCTAAAGGATGAGCTGATGGGGGTCTTTAATTTTTTCCACAAGCATAGGAGATTCAAGAGGAGTCTAAATGCTTCATTCATTGCTTTCATTCCCAAAAGGCAGGTGCAGAGGATATAAAAGATTTCACTCTCAACATGCATTTGTGGGTGGTTGCTAAATCACAGATGCGGTGCTTATCGCGAACGAGGTCGTGGATTCTAAAATTGGCAGCGGGGAGGCAGGATTAATTTGTAAATTGGATATAGAAAAGGCCTATGATCATGTGAGCTGGGAGTTTCTGGACTACTTGCTGTCAAGGATGGGGTTTGGGAGATGCTGGAGGGAGTGGATGGTTTCCTGCATTCATAGTTGTTTTGGCAGCCTTTGGCACCCGAGGCGAGAGGCGAGGCGAGGGTGTAGCACCTCATGTGTCCTAGGCGAGGCGAGCAAGAGGCGCTAAAAAGGAGACGCCTTTGGCGCCTTTTGGAAAGTCGTGAGACGTTAAAAGATCGTGAAAGTCGCTCACTTAAGTTTTTTTCTTTTTTTTTTAACTTCTGATACATTGGATGAGGGTAGCCAAGAAGTTTCAATTCCATATCTAGCCTCCGATCTTCACTTTTTACCCAATCTAAGGCCAGATCTACTATCACCGTGACTAGGCAAACCTATCTGTACCTTCACCGTCGCTGGAATTGGAGTCACGCGCCAGCACCGGTGCCGGAATTTTTTTGTTGGACGTCCACAGACCTATCCGTACCTTAGTCTCTTGCTAGGTTTTTGGATTGGGGTAGTTTCAAGCTATTTTTGGTCTAATTCTATTTAATTGGTCGTCATATTTTTTTTATTTATGTACTCTGCGGATTTTGAATTGAAAATAAAAAGAATGGATTATCTCTAATGTCCAGTTTATTCCCATTATTTATCTATTTGACGTGTTTTTATTGAAATTTGTTAAACTATATATATATATATATATATATTATTTCCGTGTGCACCTTTCGGGCGCCTTTTTAGCGCCACGCCTCAAATTTAGACCTATCGACTTTTAGTGCCTCTCAACTTTGACAACTATGCCTGCATTTCGTCGGTGAGATTTTCAGTTTTGGTGAATGGGGAGCCAACGGATTTCTTTGCTAGCTCAAGAGGTTTTCGACAGGGAGACCCCATTTCTCCGTCCTGTTTATTATAGTGATGGAAGCTTTGGGCAGGGTAATGGATGTTTCCATTTCGAGAGGATTCATTAATGGTTTTAAAGTGAATAGGGAAAGGGGTCCTGAATTGATGGTTTCTCACCGTCTATTTGTAGATGACACTTTGGTTTTTTGTGATGCGGAGGCAAGGCAATTGGGGTATCTCCGTTTGGTTCTTCTATTCTTTCAGGATGCCTCCGATTTGAAGATCAACATTCAAAAGAGTGAGCTCTTTCCAATTGGGACGATTGATTGTGTGGACAGTTTGGCGAAATTCTTTGGGTGTAAGGTTGGTTCCCTCCCGACTTCTTGTCTTGGCTTACCCCTTGGGGCACAATCTACCAATAAAGACATGGAATCCCGTTATGAAAGGTTCGAGCGAAGGCTAATGGGGTGGAAGAAGTAATATTTGTCTAAGGGTGGCAGATTGACTCTCATTAAGAGTACGTTATCTAGCTTGCCTATTTATTTCATGTCAATCTTCGATAAGCCGGTTTCTGTGAAAGCTGGAAAGAGATTTTTTGTGGGAAGGTCAAATGGATGAGAGGAAGTATCACTTGGTGAAGTGGGAGGTAGCTTGTTCCAACTTGAAGAATGGAGGGTTAAGGATCAAAAGATTAAAAGCTTAAAAGATTAAAAGCCTAACTCTGCTCTTTTGGGGAAGTGGCTGTGGCGCTACTTAACTGAGAAGGGAGCTTTTTGGAAGAGAGTTGTGGTGGCCGAGTATGGGGCTGGGGACCATCTGTTGTTTCCAAATGAGGTGAATTCTTATAGTGGGATGGGGGTTTGGAAAAGCATTAGGAAAAAATGGGATGTGGTGAAACACTTCATCTCTTTCAACGTGGGTAAAGGGGACTCGGTTAAATTTTGGAGGGACATTTGGTGTGGGGATTTGGAGTTGCAGCGAGCTTTTCCCTCTTTATTTAATTTAGCCGTGAACAAGGAATAGTATGTAAGCTCGGTTACGTTAGTTGATGGTGACGCCGTCATGTGGAATCCTGTATTTAGAAGGAACATGCAAGACAGGGAGATTGGTACTCTTGAGGCCTGCTTTGAGCTGCTGGATAAACAAAAGATAGAAGAAATTCTGATGATTCCATTGTGTTGAATGGGAAGAAAGACAAGCCTTTTTCGGTTAAGTCTTTGTACCAACTTATGGTGGCTAGTGACAGGTCTTTTCCGTGGAGGAGCGTTTGGAAATCAAGGGCTCCATCTAGGGTGGGGCTTTTTATGTGGAAAGCTGCGCTCGAAGCCATCTTAACAGGTGATAACTTGAGGAAGCGGAGAAAAATCAATACTAATTGGTGTTTCATGTGCAAGAGAGACGGAGAAAGTGTGAATCATGTGCTGATTCATTGCCCGGTTGCAAGTGACTTGTGGAGTTTTATATTGAGTTTGTTTCAAGTTACATGGGTGATGCCAAACTCGATCAAGGAGCTGCTTTAGTGCTCGACTTTGTACAAGCGCAAAAGAAAAAACTGTTTACTCCTCCGGCAGTTTGTTAGTCTATTTGGAAAGGAAGAAACCTTGGGGCTTTCGAGAACGAGGAAAGGAATTGGAGGGGATCAAAAATCAGATCATTCAGACTATATATTTCTAGTGCGATGAGGCGGTTTCGCCGGGATCTAATCCTTTTGTAGAGTTTGTGGATAACATTTTTGTTGGCTAGCGAGGGTTGGTTGTATATTGTCTATGTACATAGGACGCGTCACATGTTTTAACGCTTGCATTTATATACCATATTTAATTAACAAAAAAAAGAACTGTCAGTTCGGTGCTTCAGGTAGAGCAAGGGAAAGTGGTATGGAATCCCGTGTTTCATAGGAATTTGCAGGATTGGGAAATAGAAATAAGTGCAGAATTTTTCAAAAGACTTTACTTGCTCCAAATTGATGATAGCAGGGAGGATAGGGTGAGGTGGGCTGCCTTGAGCTCAAAGAAGTTCACGGTTGAATATTTTTATCGAGCTCTAATAGACAGAGAGGATCCTTCTTTCCCTTGAAGAGGTGTATGGAGGAATTGCACTCCTAATAAAGCCAATTTTTTTGCTTGGGAGGCTTGTCATGGAGCCATTTTCACTGGAGACAACTTGCAGAAGAGAAGGATAGTGTATGTCAATTGGTGTCACATGTGCAAAAGCAATGAGGAAAGTGTCGACCATCTATTAATTCATTGTCTGGTTGCTTGTGATCTGTGGAAGATGATTTTGGGGCTGTTCAAAATGCCGTGGGTGATGCCTAGTTCAGTTGGGGAGCTGCTTCTGAGTTGGTGGAGACACAATCATAGGAGGCATAATGTTTTTTGGGACATTGTTCCAGTGGGTGTGTGGTGGATAATTTGGAAGGAGAGAAACAACAGAATTTTTTATAATGTGGAAGCCTCGCTGGCCCAGCTTTTTTGTGCACTTTGCTGAATTGGTGTTCAGAGATGGACTCTTCTTTTGGTCTAGCCAGCAGTCCTTTTGCGAATTGTGTGAATAACTTTTGCATAGATTAGGCTGCTTGTATACGGTTAGCGTACAAAGGACGCATCTCCTTTTTTGACACCTTTTTATATACAATTATCTATTTATTTATCAAAAAAAAAAAAAAAAGATTGGCCAATTGTTGTCTTTGGAGTCTTCACTTCCAAAGGTGCAGATTCAAGTTTAGTTCTTATAACATGTTTCCAGCTAGTAGTTTAGTGATGGCCGAGTAGGAAACCAACCGAATGATGATGATCAAAGATGAATATATACTTTAGTCTTCTAAAGATTGGGGATAACTTAAGTAAACATCTCATAACTAATGATACAAAAACTGGTTGTCAACAGCCTGTCTAATTCAATCAAAATAAGTGAGTCTGTGTACCTTTGCTTGACAGGCAAATAAATATTGTCGGAATTCAAACTCCCTAAAGGAATCGTCTTGAACAATCTGTGTCAGTGGTTTGTTTCCTGGATTCAGTAGTGCTGCCTGATCATCACCATGGTCCATTCCTCCAAAGTCTCTATGTTTGCCTGTCATGTTCACTTTATCACACACACGCACACAGAGTTAATGACAAACCGTAGCTTCCTATAAGAATGAGAGGTTTTAAAATATAAAGAACGCTTCAAGTATATGAATCTAAAGGGAATGAAGGACCATAAAACTAAGAAAACACATATGGAGAACACTTCTGCTACATGACCATAAGAACAACAAAACTGAATCCTTGCACAACTATGGTGTTAATGGTTTTGTATGTCATGCTTCAGAACATCACATTGTTCAGTGAACTTGGACTAAAGCATAAACAAGAGGATGAAGATTCAAGATTTTTAAGGCGGGGAAAAGTTATTCACCTATTTTTTTTGATAAAAAGGTAAAGTATATATATATATATATATATGAAGAGAGTCAAAACAGATGACGCGTCCTTGACATAAAAGTACTACACAAAAATATACCCACTAGCCAAGATGGAAAATATTCACAGCATCTGCACTAGTGTTATCATTAAGATTCAAGGTATGATCAGCCCCTACACTCCATTCAAGCATGTTCGAGAAAAGTGATTTCCTCAAAGCATTCATAGAACCCTCTTCATTATCAAACACCCTTGGATTTCTTTCTTTCCAAATCGTCCAAGCTACGCTTAATGGGGCAACATCCCAAAGGCTATTCCTGCTCTTTTTCCTCCTAAAATAAGACCAATTCCAAAAAAGATCCTTGGTAGAGTTTGGGAGCACCCATGAAATGTTAAACAAGCCAAAAATCGCAGACCATAGAGTCCCCACCACCGGGCAGTGGAGCATCAAATGGTTAACACTCTCTTCATCCCTTTTACAGAGATAGCACCGATTAGTGTACAGAAGGCCTCTTTTCCTCAAAGTGTCACCTGTTAAGATGGATTCGTTTGCTACCTCCCACGCCAAAAAAGCCACTCTACTTGGAACCCCAGTTTTCCATATCGATCTCCACGGAACAGAATTCTGTTGCTGCTGTCCAGTTTAGAGTAAAACCCTTTCACCGAAAACACTCTACTTTTGTCATTGTCCCATAAAACTTTATCCGCTGGAAGGCCAACTTTCTGGGCGTATAAGAACTCAAACAATCTCGCGACTGTCTCAATCTCCAGTCTTGAAAGTTTCTGCGAAAAGAAAGATTCCATATAGACCTGCCCTCCTCCGAATAAAACACAATTTATGTAGCACTCCTTATCTCTAGCCAGAGCATACAGATTGGGGAGTAATCTGCATAACTCCCCTCCGGCGCACCATTTGTCCTTCCAAAACCTCACTGAAGAGCCATCACCAATTACAAAAGAGATGTGTCTAGCGAAATTATCCCATCTTCCTCTTATACCATTCCAAAAACCCACCCCAAAGGATTCATTAATGGCAGCAGGAAACCAAGAGTGATTTCCCTTACCATATTTACACTCCACCACCTTACGCCACAATGCCTCCCTCTCCGTAAGATACCTCCACAACCATTTCCCAAGAAGGGCTTCATTGAACAGCTTTAAATTTTTAAGCCCTCCTGCCTTAAGACTCCTACAAATTGTCGACCATTTAATCAAATGGAATTTTTTCCCCTCCGAGCCCCCTTTCCAACTTTTCTAAACGGTTCCTGACTGAAACCGGAA
The DNA here is from genome assembly GCA_013146195.2 of Codonopsis lanceolata. Classification (NCBI taxonomy): domain Eukaryota; kingdom Viridiplantae; phylum Streptophyta; class Magnoliopsida; order Asterales; family Campanulaceae; genus Codonopsis; species Codonopsis lanceolata. The sequence goes on from CM028380.1 coordinate 70,043,512, forward strand.
TCACAAGCAGCGACAGATAATAAGTAGGCATGCTGGACAAAGTATTTTTTACTAGAGCAAGCCTCCCCCCTTTGGATAAGTATTGTCTCTTCCAACCCGCTAGCCGACGTTCGAACCTTTCAACCACCTCATTCCACACTACCTTGCTTTTAAAAGGAGCCCCAATGGGTAATCCGAGATAAGATGAAAGGAGTCTCATTACCTTACACCCAAAAAAAGAAGCCAAATCCCCCATGTTTTCGACGTCTCCAACCGGAATGATTTTGCTCTTAGAAATATTTATCTTAAGACCCGAAGCCACCTGAAAGAATAAAAGCACCAAGCGAAGAAATCCAAGTTGAGACTTATCCGCCCCACAAAAAACCAAGGTGTTGTCCGCAAACAAGAGATGAGACACCTTAATTGCCGGACCACCTGCCCTATCCACCCTGAATCTGTCAAAATAACCTCCCAGCATTGCTTTATCCACCAAGTTGCTCAAAGCCTCCATAACTATGATGAAGAGAAAAGGAGAAAAGGGATCTCCCATTTTCTCCATCATAAACATCAGAAAGTCCCAATTCACATTATCAAACGCCTTTTCCATATCCAGCTTACATAGTAAGCCCGGGTTCCGCCTTTGATTCTAGCATCCACTGCTTCCTTATTCACCTATTAACATTGGCTACAAGAAAAGATGTGACAAGGTCCAGACAGACAATAAGTAAAGAAGCTGACAAGATGCATCCTTATTCAAGCACATACTCGAAGATCTGCATAGAAGTATATTTACCATTCACCTAATTCCAGTTTTATAGTCTTCTGTAGTTTTGGCCAAATAAAGAGCCCAGTGATATGCCAATACTGAACTTTACTAAAGTTGCATTGTGAATTGAAACAAAATGTGAATGAACATGTTAAGGTGAATGAGAATGAACCGCGGTGAAGCAAGTGAAAATCGAATTTTATTAGACTCCAATGAGGAGCAGCATTAGGGTTGACTTTCATTATACGAGACAGACAGACAACAAATCAAACAGTGCTTTACCAGCCATATATATATATATATATATATATATATATAGAGAGAGAGAGAGAGAGCATTTTGTTTTCATGGCCCGAGGAAATAGATAATATATCTAGTGTCATCAACTTATCTAAACAAATAAAGTACTCCATATACACCTAGTGTACAAAGGCCGCATCACCTGTTTTGATGGCTTGATGCTACTTATTTAATTATTACTTATCAAAAAAAAACAAATAAAGTACTCCTTTCGTCCCAAAATAAGTGTCCCCTTTTGAATTTACATGGGTTTTAAGAAATTAGTTTTGAATTTACATGGGTTTTAAGAAATTAGTTGACTCCATGTAATTTTCCTTAAATACCCTTAAAGTATATGTTAGTTAGCGTCTCCTTTTTTGACGCTTGTTAATAATACTTATACTTTACTTATCAAAAAAAAAAAAAGTTTGATATACATTGTTGAGCCCCTATCTAATAGCTCAAGCTTTTAGATGAGTTGGTTACTTAGCACGGTATTATAACTCTGGCTTGGCAAGGTCGTGGGTTCGAATCATCCCGCTTGCATTTGTTACCAAGAATATTGTGAGTGCATGTTGTTACTCTGTTTGGTTTGTGATGCCCTTGGTGAGGCGTGTTTGTGTATCTCTCCACGTGTGGATGAATCACACGTTAGGGGGAGTGTTAAGCTTGATATGCATTGTTGAACCCCTATCTAATAGCTTAAGCTTTTAGATGAGTTAGTTACTTAACAGTATCCTTTAGTGGTGTCTAATTAATGGGACCCATTTCTTTTTCATCTCACAATCCACAACGGTACTATAGACAATTGGCTTTAAGAATCTTTCTGAAAAAGGAAAGGGGACACTTAATTTGGAACGAGTACAAAAGAACAAGAGAAACTCGAAAACATGATGACAAAGGTACACCATAAGAGGATTGGTATTTTCATGCTTCAATAACCAAAACCATTGAGAAATTGAATAGGGCCTACCAAACTTATAGATCGTGATTTTTAGATAGATGACACATGAATATCCAGCTTGTTACTTGAATGAAAATTTTGAAATTTACTGTTCTCAAAAAAAGGTGTGCTACAGAATTGCATCGCAGAAGAAAGGAACGGCCCAACTCACTAGTACTAGATGATTGGCAAGGACCTTCTTAAGTAAGCACCATGCACTCGAGAGCTATGAGGTCATACAAAATGTTTACAGGATAAGTGGTTCAGAGAGAAAGTTTCATTATCTTGAACATATTGTTATGGTTCTAAGAAGGTGCAACAGATTAATGGAGAGGTAAAAGGGCCACAACAAGACTCAAGCAAGCAGAAGTTCCTTCATTGATTCAGAAAGTTTGTATAACGAAAATTCCATAAATACACATTAATATCACTTATCAAAAAAATACACATTAATATCACTCTTTTCAACTTGACAGCACGCCTTCCAAAACTGTGTATGCTTATGTCTATAAATTTATAGTTTAACATCCAAAAGTAGATTTGTTATGTTAGTACTTGTACATCTGGGACTTACATCTCTTCAAGCTTCTTAAAGAAGAAATTTAATCAATATGCACATATCTGCTCATTAAACAATTAACCGTGTGAAACTATTTGATACTTTCAATGGGGGGAAGTCGTAGCAAGACAAGAATCAGAATCTGTTCAATTTAGTTGAATTTTTCAGGCTCCCTGAAAACGCTTAAAGATATATCACATGCACATAGCTAATCCAACTACAATAGAAATAGGAAATAGAAAAATGATACAAAAATTTTATGAACAAATTTTTCATCCAAGTCAAGGTAAGCATGTGATGAGTTAAAGGGTGACATCTCATGTTAAATAATGTCATCTCTAACCAATCACATTCTTGCCACCTAGAATGGGAAAAGAATGTTGGACAAAAAATTTGTATTCCTATCACTACTCTATAAAATAACACTCGCCAGTTTGAATTCACAATTCAGTTGGGTACCATACTCATGAATCATTTGTTCCAATTTTTTTCTTATATTCTTTTTTGGGGGTTATTTCTTTGACCCCTCTGTCATAAATGGAAGTGATACCAATCAAGCTGTAGAATGCTGACTCATGAATCATTCTGCATAATGAAATTATATAAGCAAGTTATCCATCTCCTCAGTGACAAACAGAAAGATTATCAACTGAGCTCAGGAAAATATAATTATTTTTTCTTTTGCCTACACATCCTTCAAGATTATTGTCTTATTGACCATTTTTGTTTTTCAAGTATGAGGAGAAAAAACTTCAACTCAGCCATTTTTTATGTGTACCGCCTACATGAACTCTCTTTGCCACTCTATCAGGCCAATGCAAGATCATCAGTCAAGCCACACTCATATTGATGTTATCGCACTTAATTAGGAAGTGTGATAACTAAGGTACCATATGCAAAAGACAGAGAAACTAACAAAGTCGTATAAAAATGACGGAGAGCATGTAAATCATTTATTTCTGCACTGCCCTGTTGCAAAGAAACTATCGGATATGATTCATTCGACGTTCAAAATTCGTTGGGTCATGCCAAGATATGTAGTAGATTAAGAGTTGGGTTGGTCACTATGTTATGGGAAACAGCTCCAGTATTTTATTTTATTTTTGCGCTCTTTTTTCTTTTTCTTTTTTTTGTTGGTGGGGGGGGTGTCATTTGGAGGGAGATGAATAGAATAAGTTTTGAGAATGTAGATTGTGTGTAGCATGTTTTAAGCACACCTTCTGTTCTTTTGGATAGAGGAGTCAATACAGTGTCAGTAGATAATATTTTGAATTTAAAAGACAGATTCCCCTTTAAGTAGATGTGGGGATCTTTTGGGTTAGTGCTTTCATGTACATGAACGTACCTTTTCTTCTACACAGATAGACTGACTTATCAAAAAAAAGAAAAACAGAGTCAGATTTTTATGATATCACCAGTATATGATGATTTACAACACATGAAATGTTTGGATTTGATAGCATATGAACTAGTAATATCAAAGAAACAGAAACATTAAGCACCTGTTTCCAAGTAGCAGAGCTCTAGTTCATCATATTCACGTAAAGAATCCTCATGGAGATGTGCCATCTCAAACATGAACGCCAAGCTTTCCTACAAAGAGATTACAAGAGTAAGGGATCCCCAGAGATTTATAAATGATGGTGAGCCATGGCTGAAGCACTGAAAAGCTTTCCAGGACTTGCCCCTCCGGTCTGTGTAGGCGACAAGTATGAGGTTCTGTATGATTAGTTCAACATAAGGATACTAGTGTTACGCAAAACAAGTAAATGTCACAATGGAAACCCCAAGCTTAAAAATCAAATGTACCAATCATCATTGGAAACATTCTCAGTTATCAAAAGAATCATCGAGGACATTGTTTCCTTAAAGCAAGAGCACCCAATAAAAATATTCCCTTGGCACAAACAGAAAGCCAAATACCTTCAAAATGAAAAAGTTGCAGAAGCTCCAGACTGGCATGAAGCGCTGTTCACTGAGCTTTCGAATCTCCTCCTCATAAAATTGAATACGCCTATCAAGGGTGTTTCTGATGCACTCCATGACTTTGGATTCCAATTCTTCCCAGAAAGTTGCTTCAGGTCCATGTATATCTAGTTTGCAACACCTGAGTGAAGCACATACTTGAGTGTCAGAAAGGAACAGTGGTTTCCTTAGAAATCCTTGACTAAAATATATGTGATAGCCGTGCAGTCTGGTATATTTACAATTCCCTCAGACCTGTTTGATATGATATAAATTCACTACATCTTCCACTTTTCCTAGACCAAATTAATGTAAAACTCTCACAAAACCTCCAAATTTCACCCTATCCAAGAGGACACTAACATACTCATAGAAGCTAATTTTGAACTAAAAAAACATAGAGACAAAAAAACCACTCATAGGTAATGATGTGGAAAAGAACAGAACAATGATAACAATGAGAATGGGACTGTGAAAAGAAAGAGTCGGTTTTTATTTACACTACATCCTTTACTATAACCCGCTACTCACAGTTATTTAATCAGACACATACATGATTCTTTACACATAAAATATTTGGCTCTGTTTGTTTCACGGAAAATGATTTTCCAGAAAATGATTTCCGGAAAGTGATTTATGGAAAATGAAAAGATTTCATTTGCAAGTGTTTGGTAAATCTTTTGAAAATATGCCGGAAAACATTTCCGGTGTTTGACAAACACATAGAAAATGTTATGAAAAACAATGTATGAATAAATACAAAAAGTATATTATAATATTAATGCACATATTGAATATAAGATAGTGTTGAACTTTAAGTAATTTTTCTTTAGTAACCCTCAATTTATCATTAGTGGTGTCAAATCAATAAGGTCCATCTTTTTTCAATCTCACAAATACAAATAAAAAATTTGATAATTGATATAAAAAAACGTTTTAATAAAGAAAATAGACAATGTTTGGGACGTCCCTAAATAATATAGTTGAGACTATTTTAGAACGTAGTGAGTATTTATTTTTATTTTTTTTATAAGTAAAGAGTATATAAATATGAGCGTCAAAATTGGTGAGGCGCCCTTAGTTTACTCTAAGTATACAAAGCTCGAGAGCTTCTATCCGCTAGATATGCTATTTACAAATTCTACAAAAGTCATTTTCGAAACGAGTGGATAGTTCGCAGCCTCTACACACCAAGAGAATAGAGTGCAAAGCACAGAATTCTTCAAAACCGGAATAGACTTTTCCTCATTGTCGAAAACCCGTTGATTTCTCTCCTTCCAGATCATCCAACAAACTGCCAAAGGGGCAGCCTCCCAAACCCCGATGCTCCTGTTTCTGAGTTGAACAGACCAACCCCTGAACAGCTCAAAAACTGATCTCGGCATCACCCAAGTGAGTATTTATTAAAATTATAATTTATAAATAGTGTGTACAAACTCCATTTATATTTCTAAACAATTTCTTTGTTGAATAAATATTGTGCGTATATGTAAATATGTGTAATTGTGGAAGAGGCGGAGGGGTGCTTGAACATTTGGAAAATGATTTACAGAATATGAATCCGTAAGTCATTTTCCGGAAAAAAAGGCTTCATTTTCCATCGACTCGGAAAAGGTTTTACGTTGACTACATTTTCTTAAGGTTTCCAAAAACTGGAAAATGAGGAAAACGTTAGAAGTCATTTTCCGTGAAACAAACATAGCCTTAGATTATGATTAATAGTCAGATGATACAGCAGAAGACTCTTCACAAAGAAACACTAATATATTATTCTCAAATAACTAGCTAGACGTGTTTCATATCTTGGAATAAAAGGAAGTCATATGTTTCCTCCATTACCAGATGCCAATTTACCTTTCCCTCTTCTTTGAGCTGAAATCAACTTCAAGTTTGGCATACACTTTTTTTGCCATTTTGTTGGCCTGATCATTGTGGGGTTGAGCTTTGGACACGAATACAATAAACCACTCACGTTCATCATTCTGAACTATTAATTTCAGGCGTGGTTTAAGGATTGTCTTGAACTCATCAAGGTCCTATGCAACATAAGAAATAAAAGTTATTTAGTACAACAAAAGGGTAAGCAGAACGTTGCAAACATAGGCATATACACAAGCACAAGGAACAAGAGAGATTTCAATACATCACACGTCATTAATGATTGTTGTCTTACTAAACTGAGGCTGCAAAGGCTGAACCAGACATCTCAGGCTTATATCTCTGTAGATTTTCACCTATAACATCTAAATGCACATGGCTCTGGGTGATTGACCCATTCATCACTACAAGTCCGATCAAAAATAGGGTCATTTTGACATAATATTACAAACTTAAATAACGATAACCCCTAGGGTAAAAGTAGTATTGCCCACTTTGCTTTACACCAAGGAGTGGGAGAGATGACAAGGGCACTCAAGGCAAAGACCTTGAGGCCCTTGGTTCCATTCCCCATACCAAGGGGCCGTACTTACCTATCAAAAAAAAATATTGGCCCCTTTGCTTTAATTTTTGTATCCTAAGTAAACCTATCTTAAACAATAGGCTAATATCTGTCTCTTTGTTTTTGGTTCAACTGGAATTTGAGATAGCACTCTGGGTGAAAACAACCCCTGCATAGTCAGCCAACAGGGCTAGCTGAATAGTGGTTCGTAATCTCCTCTTTTTGGGCTCGACTGAGATCCACTTTTTCTAGAACATCCGCAAATCCATTCCCCTTCTGTGAGCATGTGGACCACTGCCTTGCCCATCCCAATATAGAAGTTCTCCAATGTCGTGGATGATCTCCCAGTCGGGGTGGGTTTCAGTGTTTGGCATTTGAATTCTCTTCTTTGCCCGTATCATAAACAAATAGGCTATCTTTGCTTCATTGTTTTTGGTTCAACTGGGATCTGAGATTGCACAATGAGAGAGAACTACCCAAGCATAGTCAGCCAACAGGGCCAGATCAATAGCGGCTGGAGGTATTTTCCTCTTCTTGGGCTTGCCTGAGGCCTAACTTTACTAGAACATCTGCAGATCCATTCCCCTTCTGTGAGCATGTGGACCACTTCTTTGCCTGTCCCAATTAAGAAGTTTGTGTCTTGGATGATCTCCCTGTAGAGGTGGGTTTCAGTATTTGGCTTTTGAACATTCTGCTATGCTCATGTCTGTCTCCCTTACTAGATGAACTTTTGAAACCACTGTTCTCAACCTAACTGCAATCCCCAGCAGGCTCCTTAATCTCAGCTACAGAATTGAATGCTATGTTGAGCCTGATACTAAACCCCACATTTGACTCTTCTTATCGCTGTTGTTTCTCTAAAAGCGCCTCCTTCTTTGAGATCTTGTCACAGCTATGTGGGAATCAAAATTGGAATCATTATGGCCTGCCAATTAGTATCCCATCCAAAACTAGCAATTATTCGAAGCAAAATCTTTAGTTATCTCCAGAACCTTGACATGGTAAATTACTTTCTGGACAGAAGTCTTTAACGCTATTGTTGCACATAAACTAACAGGTTTGAACAAAAAGAACCCCCCACATTCCAATCTATATCAGCATCCAAAGAACTAGTAGACAAGATTACATCACTTCCTTTTCAATGGCAGCACAAAATCCATTTCTGACAGGTATACATATCATGGGAATACGTTGTAATCCCCGAGGTAATATAATTCCATAAATGAGCAAGGAAAGCTAGTACTGCAAAGTTGCAGAGCATTTTTCTTATCTTGAAACTGTTTATAAAGTGTATAGAAACAACACTTCAAAATAATGGTTTGATTTCCAACATACAAAATGCATAAATTCGCAAAAACATTCAACTTTGAGAAAATTACTAGTTACCTCACAAGTGACAAGAACCACAGTTGCATATGGCTCTCGGAACCAAAATAAAAGTTGCTCCTGCGGGAACCGACTACGGAGTCTTGAATCTGTTGTCAGTATAAACTCAGCCAACAGATTCTCCACAAACACAGGATTACGAGTTTTATTATTCAAAGAAGCTCTTTTAAACGGAAGCCTTTCTTCAAACCCCTCCTTGACAAGGGGCCACAAGTCACTCACATCTTCAACTGAAAAGCAATTAATTATAATTTGTTAAAAATTGAACATACAGTCACATAACATTTAGCATGATGAAACGACCAAATACAGGATGGTCAAATCTCCCAATCCATCCCACTCACCCACCATATGGGTGACAAATACCATAGATAACAACTTCACACACACCCCATAATCTAACCATGCATATTCAGATTAAAATGGTATAAATTACCCATATAACAAGACCAGATGACGTCATAATGTCAGCCAACACAAGGAATACTACTGTTTGGTTTTATACATAGCTTGACCTAGCGATGTGAGACCAGTAATGTTGAAAGTAAAGATAATACTTATTAAGAAAACTGATAAGAACGAACAAATGTACTCCCCTTTACTAGATAGAGCACACAGCATGGTACCCCAAAACAGAAAGATAAAACACTATGCCCAGACAATCAAATCTCCAATGAAGGTTGCATTTGATGTAGACACAAGCTGCTGAAAACAAAGAGAGCTGGGCAATATAAACTACTTAAATCAGTTTATTGTGAAACTTCTTGAATCTTCGTTCCAATCGTGAACAAAATCCTTTCTACTAATTTATCTATATAGTAAGTCCAGTTACTTGTAGGTGCCAATTTACTGATATTATTACTGTTATCTTTATGTTGCACTGTGATAACAGCACCAAGAATGTTGAAAACTACTAACTTAGGGCTGATAAGGTTTTGGAAAAACCATTTAAATGGACCAAACCAAGAGATTTGGTATGCAGTACGAGGTTCAAAATAAATTATAGGAAAATGCCACGTTGGTTTGGCAGTGAGTTTAGATATCAAAACCCAAAGGAAAGCCAAGTCGATCTGCCTAAGATGTATACATATATATCATAAAACAAAGCTTTGTTTTAGGTTGATTCATAAATATAGTTTCTTCTGTTAGCATACTTTTGGTTTTAGTTAACACTCCTTCCTTCCCAAAAAGAGAGCCATGCTTTCCATCTTGGTTTTTCCAGAGGAAAAGAGTCGCATTTCTAAAATCAAGTTTCAAATCTCCATATATGAAATTTATCTCACATGACATACAAAAAATATATAACTTCCGTACTTAGAGAAACAAAAGGACAATTAGAAAGTTTGATTTTTCTAATGCGACTTTTTTTGGGGACAAAGGGATGAGTTATTAGTGTTGTGAGGGCAGTCTTTAGACATCTGCATTATTTGGAAATATAGTCCATATGAATATTCTCGTCTCGACGCCTCCTAAACATTTGCATAATAAATAAATATGAAAATACCCAAATCAATGTTAAGTGGTTTCGTCTGCTTCAAATATAGAGTGTCTTGTTTCGGTATATATGTTTTAACGAAACCAAGGAATTCAATAAGGTTGCTACTTCTGATTCCACAACCCACCAAAATTATTTCCCTGGTCATCCCTAAAGAAAGAAACATATTCCTTCTTACTCAATGAAGAATGCCTATCAAAAGTAACCAAACTATGTAGTTCGTTTTTTACATTCAGCTAGAAGTTACTAATCCCTCCGTTCCAAGCAAAGAATCCATGTTTGGAAAGTCGAATAAATAAATTATGTATTGTCACTTGGATTTGGTTATAATTATAAAACTGTTGAAGCACACACAAACAAGTGGAGAGTTAAAGTTGAAAGGTAATGGAGATTGAAGGCATAACTTTTAAGATAAAGAGTGGAACATCCCAAAAATAGAATAGTGACTCTTTACGATGGAAAGGAGGGAGCTTTAGAGAACTTAAGTACACAAAGTATGCAAGGGCAACAAGATGAAGTTAACTAACAAGCAAAAATCTACTAAGTACTACTTCGTTTATGTGGCTTGGATTTAAATCTATGAAGAAGTGTGGAAAAGTTTGGTAAGAAGCATTAACCTACAATTTTTGTTACAATTGTATACTGCATCTTCGTTATCAGCTAAAATCGAACACTGGTTACACAATTGGATGAAGGCCCAGTGTTGGATGAAACCCAACGCAGAAGCAAAACAATTGAGTGATCAATTGAGATCCAAAGTACGCAATGCGGACTTAAATCATAAATTAGGGTTAAATTACTGAAATTAAAAATTGAAGTAAGGAATTGTTACCAGCAATGACGATGTGATCGAAGGAGTTCTTGATTGACTGAAACTGAGCTAAGAAATTGGCCATGATCGATCTGCCGCCGCAACCATGTGCGAAGCGGAGATCAGAATTCGTACAATAAATAGAGCAATAAATAGAGCAAATGAACAAAGTGTTTAGATTTGTTAACACAGTTGAATGTTACAGTGTAAAGCTCTGTGGGAGAGGGGAAAATAGTGTGTGTGTGTGTTGTGTTGCTGTGTAATGGCAAAAAATATGTTCTTGTAGTATGTGCTACACTGCTACAGCCTTGTGGGATTTGTCAAATATAACAAACAGACTCGGTTGTTATACATTTATAGCCTTTGACAAATCCACTTAAAGATCTGACCAAAATGCCTCTGTATAAAGTGATCGATATAAGTGGTCGTCAAGTGGTCGACCTATCGACCATAATTAAATTTTTTGACCAACGTTAATTTATTTGATATACATCGATTTATCCAATAAACTATTTGGTTTATCTGTCGACTACTTACCCTAATACGTATATACACATCCGTGGTCGATCTGAACAAACTCATAGTTAATTCTAACACAGCATTTGTCGATTTAGAACCCTCTCAGCGACGACCATCGATTTCAATTTGATTTTGGATTTTGATTCAAAGCTTAAGAGATTTCAAGAAACCCTAATTTGTCTGTGATAATCGATTCAGAACCAAGTAAACCTCACATTGCTTTTTCGCTTAGGGTTTTAATGTTGTCTTTATGGTTGATCATTTGAGTCGACCTCCACTGTTTTATCAATAAACCATGTATCTGCTTTTTTGTTTATATTGACAAACCAGTTTGCAAATCATGTACCTGCCTTTTTGAGTCGATCTCCACTGTTTTATCAATAAACCATGTACATGCTTTTTTGTTTATATTGATAAACCAGTTTTCAAACCTGCTGTTTGGTAAACCAGTTTGCAAAACAAGGTGCAAACCTACTGTTTGGTAATTTTTTTTATAAACCACAGACCAGTTAACATTGTTAACATACAATGACATGGTTTATCTATGGTTTATTAATAAACCATGTACCTGTCTTTTTGCTTATATTGACAAAACCAATTTGCGTTATAACCATGTGTTTTATAACCCGGTTTATGAAACCATGTCTGTAAACCAAGTGTAATTTCATATGGTTCATGAATTTCACTGTCAGTAAACTTTGTTTTAATAGCTGTAGATTATAGTTCCTTGTTTTAATGTTTAATTTGTATTTCTATTACAGAGAATATGGCAGCATATATTATTGCCCGTGATGACCGGTACAAAGCGAAGGTTACATCAAGATGTAATCTGTTAGTATTAGATGAGGTTTATAATTCATTGGATGAAGCACACCAAATTCTTTTCAAGAATTCAGCTTTTGGTGAGCTGTATAAGATGAGAAAGAATATGAGTAAGAGCAAAATGTGTTGATGCATGTGTTACCACCTTTTAGGATTCAGTCACCAATAAATAATAAAAATGAAATATGGTTTTGTATTGGTGGTCAAGAAGTAAGATTTTCCTTTTCGGACTACACCTTAATCACAGGTTTAAAACCTGGATTATTAGAAGATTATTACGATGAGATCCCTAATACCAAGGCACTAGTGGATAAATATTTTCCTGGACAGAGGGCAGTAAAGCCTGAAGAGTTAAAAAAAAAATTATAGATGCAACTGACATGGATGATAAACTGAAGTTGGGTCTTGTAGTTGTTTGGGAGTATGTGCTAAGGGGTATTTCACCTAATGCTGCTATTGATGTGTGTGTGTTAAGTATGGTTGATAATTTGGATTTGTTCAATAAATATCCATGGGGAACAAAGTCCTATCCTCACCTTCTCAATTCAGTGATGAAGATGGCTACTTCTCGTGCTCAGACTTCTGTATGCAACGGCTTTCCGTTGGCATTACAGGTAACCAATTGTATATATTATATGGTTAGCCGATTTTATATTGAATGGTTATCTAATTATTTCAATTTGATATGCTTCTAATATGTAACATTTTTTAAATGCAGGTTTGGATATTTGAGTTGTGCCATGATTTTCCTGGATTTATAGACTTATATGAGCTATCAAACATCGACAGTCAAGTGCCGAAAACTCCCAGAATGTGCAATTGGAAGTCTTTATGAGGAAATTATCGATACATTGGATATTACAAGGGTAAATGTAGAGTTTGATTAATAAAATTGTGGTTCCAAACTTTGTTATTTTATAAACAGTAGGGCCCAGTAGAGTTGATTAATCAAGTTGATATTTTGCTCAATTGACAAGATGAAGTGCTTATTCCATTGACCCCTACTGAGGTTGAAAAACAACAGCCCTATGTTGTTGAGTATGAGCGATGCTGCTGGCCGACAGAGCACATCCTTCCATGTTGTGGCTAAACATGTTGAAGATGAAGGCCGGCCACAGCCAGCAGCAAAGACCTCCTCCCGACAACATCCCTCTCCCTCTCCTGCGGACTAGCACCAACACCAGCCAAGACTAGCACTCCTTATCTTAGTGCAATTTTTGATTTATCAGTAGAAGATGGACCAAAAGATTGATGATCTTAGTCACTTCATGGACCAAAAGATTGATCATCTTAACCGGGCGGAAGTAACGACCTTGATCGAAAAGTGGTAAAGTATTTGCCCTTTTGATTTTGAGTAATTGGTTGTGAATATTAATTAGTTTATACTTACCTAAGCTTACTTACCTACTTGAATTGACAAGATGATCTAAAAACAAGTTTAGATCCTGCTCGAGAACAAGCATCACCCCCCCCCCAACTTGGCATTGACTCCCACCCGTGACTCTTCTCCTACTTTTCCAACTTTTGCTTCGTTTTCCAGAATCCTAAATGCCAATCCCACCATCTCTACTACTCCCTCTACCACCACTCTCATCTCCACTACTCTCCTACAACCACCACTCCCATCTTCTCTACTACTCCCCTCACCACTTATCTTCCCCTACTACTCCCCACCACCACCGCTATCTCCACTACTACCCCTACCACCACCCTATCTCCATTACTCCCCCCACCACCAAGTTATCTCCACTACTCCCCTACCACCACTCTATCTCTACTACTCCCCCACCACCACCCACATCTCTACTACTCTCCCTACCACCACCATTCCCACCATCTCTACTACTCCCCCTACCACCAATCTCATCTCCACTACTACTGTGATGAAGAGTGAAAGTGTCTTCCAAATGAAGAAGAGCAGGAAAAAAAAGTGAAAATATGAAAGGGATGTTGGAAAATTTGGATGATCTTTGGAAGAAGTATCTCAGATTTAAGCAGTGAAGATGCATGTGAGGATAAGCAGGAAAAATAGATGAGGTTGAGGTTAAGGTAGGAAAAGGAAATGTCTCCTTGGTATTGAGGCCGACAATATTTTGGAATCAAAAGAAAGAGGGAGAAAAGCATCTACACATATCTCTTTCTCCCTACATTACGCTGGCCGAAACCTTGATCCTAAACCGTTTTACCTAATCATTCGGCTTGTATACATTGGTATTGGTAGAGACTATGTTATATTGTTGTAATTGGTACTTAAATATTGGTACACCTATGTTATGTTGTAATTGCAAACACAATCCTTTCCTATTATGTTGGTTGGTTTATCAACCAATTGTTAAAAGTTGGTTTTGGTTTATGTGTGTGGTTTGAGTGTTTTGATAAACCATGTTGATAAAAGCAAGGTTATCAATGGTTTATTGATAAATCGAATGCTTATATGTTGTAATTCTTCCGTGTTGGTTTCCCAAGTCAAAATGGTTTTTCCTTTGAAAATGCATATGGTTTATCAGCTGGTTTATTGATAAAGTTCACGGATTGGTTTATGAAACTAGTTTAAGAAATTGGTTTATTGAACTGGTTTATCAACTGGTTTATTGATAAACCATTGATAAACCAGGTAGGTTTTATGTTATAATTTGGTTTGAAGTTTCAAAAATGGGTTTTCCTTTTAAAATGCACATGGTTTATCACCTGTTTATTAATAAACCATGTTCACGATTGGTTTATGAAGCTGGTTTGATGATAAACCGTGGGGTTTATGTTATAATTTGGTTTGAAGTGTGTCAAAAATGGTTTTCCTTTGAAAATACACATGGTTTATCAGGTGGTTTATTGATAAACCATGTTTACAGATTAGTTTATGAAACTGGTTTATTGAACTGGTTTATTGATAAACCAGGTATGTTTTATGTTATAATTTGGTTTGAAGTGTCAAAAATGGTTTTCCTTTGAAAATGCACATGGTTTATCAGTGGTTTATTGATAAACCATGTTCACAATTAGTTTATGGCCTTGTGGTTTATCAAGCCGTTTATTGATAAACCATTGATAAACGATAGGTTTATGTTATAATTTGGTTTGAAGTGTCAAAAATGGTTTTTCCTTTGAAAATGCACATGGTTTATCATTGGTTTATTGATAAACCATGTTCCTGTATTAGTTTATGAACGGTTTATCAGTGGTTTATTGATAAACTTGAGTAGGTTTTTATGTTATAATTTGGTTTGAAGTGTAAAAATGGTTTTCCTTTGAAAATGCACATGGTTTATCATGGTTTATTGATAAACCATTGATAAACTATGAAAAAATTGTTCCTGCAGCAGGTGTTAGTAGAATAGTATATG
>CM028380.1:70058916-70181127 GCA_013146195.2 Codonopsis lanceolata
TTATAATCGTGATTTTTAGATAGATGACACATGAATATCCAGCTTGTTACTTGAATGAAAATTTTGAAATTTACTGTTCTCAAAAAAGGTGTGCTACAGAATTGCATCGCAGAAGAAAGAGGCGGACCCAACTCACTAGTACTAGATGATTGGCAAGGACCTTCTTAAGTAAGCACCATGCACTCGAGAGCTATGAGGTCATACAAAATGTTTACAGGATAAGTGGTTCAGAGAGAAAGTTTCATTATCTTGAACATATTGTTATGGTTCTAAGAAGGTGCAACAGATTAATGGAGAGGTAAAAGGGCCACAACAAGACTCAAGCAAGCAGAAGTTCCTTCATTGATTCAGAAAGTTTGTATAACGAAAATTCCATAAATACACATTAATATCACTTATCAAAAAAAATACACATTAATATCACTCTTTTCAACTTGACAGCACGCCTTCCAAAACTGTGTATGCTTATGTCTATAAATTTATAGTTTAACATCAAAAGTAGATTTGTTATGTTAGTACTTGTACATCTGGGACTTACATCTCTTCAAGCTTCTTAGAGAAGAAATTTAATCAATATGCACATATCTGCTCATTAAACAATTATCCGTGTGCAACTATTTGATACTTTCAATGGGGGGAAGTCGTAGCAAGACAAGAATCAGAATCTGTTCAATTTAGTTGAATTTTTCAGGCTCCCTGAAAACGCTTAAAGATATATCACATGCACATAGCTAATCCAACTACAATAGAAATAGGAAATAGAAAAATGATACAGAAAAATTTTATGAACAAATTTTTCATCCCAGTCAAGGTAAGCATGTGATGAGTTAAAGGGTGACATCTCATGTTAAATAATGTCATCTCTAACCAATCACATTCTTGCCACCTAGAATGGGAAAAGAATGTTGGACAAAAAATTTGTATTCCTATCACTACTCTATAAAATAACACTCGCCAGTTTGAATTCACAATTCAGTTGGGTACCATACTCATGAATCATTTGTTCCAATTTTTTCTTATATTCTTTTTGGGGTTATTTCTTTGACCCCTCTGTCATAAATGGAAGTGATACCAATCAAGCTGTAGAATGCTGACTCATGAATCATTCTGCATAATGAAATTATATAAGTAAGTTATCCATCTCCTCAGTGACAAACAGAAAGATTATCAACTGAGCTCAGGAAAATATAATTATTTTCTCTTTTGCCCACACATCCTTCAAGATTATTGTCTTATTGACCATTTTTGTTTTTCAAGTATGAGGAGAAAAAACTTCAACTCAGCCATTTTCTATGTGTACCGCCTACATGAACCTTCTTTGCCACTCTATCAGGCCAATGCAAGATCATCAGTCAAGCCACACTCATATTGATGTTATCGCACTTAATTAGGAAGTGTGATAACTAAGGTACCATATGCAAAAGACAGAGAAACTAACAAAGTCGTATAAAAATGACGGAGAGCATGTAAATCATTTATTTCTGCACTGCCCTGTTGCAAAGAAACTATCGGATATGATTCATTCGACGTTCAAAATTCGTTGGGTCATGCCAAGATATGTAGTAGATTAAGAGTTGGGTTGGTCACTATGTTATGGGAAACAGCTCCATTATTTTATTTTATTTTTGCGCTCTTTTTTCTTTTTCTTTTTTTTGTTGGTGGGGGGGTGTCATTTGGAGGGAGATGAATAGAATAAGTTTTGAGAATGTAGATTGTGTGTAGCATGTTTTAAGCACACCTTCTGTTCTTTTGGATAGAGGAGTCAATACAGTGTCAGTAGATAATATTTTGAATTTAAAAGACAGATTCCCCTTTAAGTAGATGTGGGGATCTTTTGGGTTAGTGCTTTCATGTACATGAACGTACCTTTTCTTCTACACAGATAGACTGACTTATCAAAAAAAAGAAAAACAGAGTCAGATTTTTATGATATCACCAGTATATGATGATTTACAACACATGAAATGTTTGGATTTGATAGCATATGAACTAGTAATATCAAAGAAACAGAAACATTAAGCACCTGTTTCCAAGTAGCAGAGCTCTAGTTCATCATATTCACGTAAAGAATCCTCATGGAGATGTGCCATCTCAAACATGAACGCCAAGCTTTCCTACAAAGAGATTACAAGAGTAAGGGATCCCCAGAACAATGTCGGACAAGCAAAGTTCTGAATAAGAGATTTATAAATGATGGTGAGCCATGGCTGAAGCACTGAAAAGCTTTCCAGGACTTGCCCCTCCGGTCTGTGTAGGCGACAAGTATGAGGTTCTGTATGATTTAGTTCAACATAAGGATACTAGTGTTACGCAAATCAAGTAAATGTCACAATGGAAACCCCAAGCTTAAAAATCAAATGTACCAATCATCATTGGAAACATTCTCAGTTATCAAAAGAATCATCGAGGACATTGTTTCCTTAAAGCAAGAGCACCCAACAAAAATATTCCCTTGGCACAAACAGAAAGCCAAATACCTTCAAAATGAAAAAGTTGCAGAAGCTCCAGACTGGCATGAAGCGCTGTTCACTGAGCTTTCGAATCTCCTCCTCATAAAATTGAATACGCCTATCAAGGGTGTTTCTGATGCACTCCATGACTTTGGATTCCAATTCTTCCCAGAAAGTTGCTTCAGGTCCATGTATATCTAGTTTGCAACACCTGAGTGAAGCACATACTTGAGTGTCAGAAAGGAACAGTGGTTTCCTTAGAAATCCTTGACTTAAATATATGTGATAGCCGTGCATTCTGGTATATTTACAATTCCCTCAGACCTGTTTGATATGATATAAATTCACTACATCTTCCACTTTTCCTAGACCAAATTAATGTAAAACTCTCACAAAACCTCCAAATTTCACCCTATCCAAGAGGACACTAACATACTCATAGAAGCTAATTTTGAACTAAAAAAACATAGAGACAAAAAAACCACTCATAGGTAATGATGTGGAAAAGAACAGAACAATGATAACAATGAGAATGGGACTGTGAACAGAAAGAGTCGGTTTTTATTTACACTACATCCTTTACTATAACCCGCTACTCACAGTTACTTAATCAGACACATACATGACTCTTTACACATAAAATATTAGGCTCCGTTTGTTTCACGGAAAATGATTTTCCAGAAAATGATTTCCGGAAAGTGATTTATGGAAAATGAAAAGATTTCATTTGCAAGTGTTTGGTAAATCTTTTGAAAATATGCCGGAAAACATTTCCGGGTGTTTGACAAACACATAGAAAATGTTATGAAAAACAATGTATGAATAAATACAAAAAGTATATTATAATATTAATGCACATATTGAATATAAGATAGTGTTGAACTTTAAGTAATTTTTCTTTAGTAACCCTCAATTTATCATTAGTGGTGTCAAATCAATAAGGTCCATCTTTCTTCAATCTCACAAATACAAATAAAAATTTGATAATTGATATGAAAAACGTTTTAATAAAGAAAATAGACAATGTTTGGGACGTCCCTAAATAATATAGTTGAGACTATTTTAGAACGTAGTGAGTATTTATTTTTATTTTTTTGATAAGTAAAGAGTATATAAATATGGGCGTCAAAATTGGTGAGGCGCCCTTAGTTTACTCTAAGTATACAAAGCTCGAGAGCTTCTATCCGCTAGATATGCTATTTACAAATTCTACAAAAGTCATTTTCGAAACGAGTGGATAGTTCGCAGCCTCTACACACCAAGAGAATAGAGTGCAAAGCACAGAATTCTTCAAAACCGGAATAGACTTTTCCTCATTGTCGAAAACCCGTTGATTTCTCTCCTTCCAGATCATCCAACAAACTGCCAAAGGGGCAGCCTCCCAAACCCCGATGCTCCTGTTTCTGAGTTGAACAGACCAACCCCTGAACAGCTCAAAAACTGATCTCGGCATCACCCAAGTGAGTATTTATTAAAATTATAATTTATAAATAGTGTGTACAAACTCCATTTATATTTCTAAACAATTTCTTTGTTGAATAAATATTGTGCGTATATGTAAATATGTGTAATTGTGGAAGGGGCGGAGGGGTGCTTGAACATTTGGAAAATGATTTACAGAATATGAATCCGTAAGTCATTTTCCGGAAAAAAAGGCTTCATTTTCCATCGACTCGGAAAAGGTTTTACGTTGACTACATTTTCTTAAGGTTTCCAAAAACTGGAAAATGAGGAAAACGTTAGAAGTCATTTTCCGTGAAACAAACATAGCCTTAGATTATGATTAATAGTCAGATGATACAGCAGAAGACTCTTCACAAAGAAACACTAATATATTATTCTCAAATAACTAGCTAGACGTGTTTCATATCTTGGAATAAAAGGAAGTCATATGTTTCCTCCATTACCAGATGCCAATTTACCTTTCCCTCTTCTTTGAGCTGAAATCAACTTCAAGTTTGGCATACACTTTTTTTGCCATTTTGTTGGCCTGATCATTGTGGGGTTGAGCTTTGGACACGAATACAATAAACCACTCACGCTTCATCATTCTGAACTATTAATTTCAGGCGTGGTTTAAGGATTGTCTTGAACTCATCAAGGTCCTATGCAACATAAGAAATAAAAGTTATTTAGTACAACGAAAGGGTAAGCAGAACGTTGCAAACATAGGCATATACACAAGCACAAGGAACAAGAGAGATTTCAATACATCACACATTATTAATGATTGTTGTCTTACTAAACTGAGGCTGCAAAGGCTGAACCAGACATCTCAAGCTTATATCTCTGTAGATTTTCACCTATAACATCTAAATGCACATGGCTCTGGGTGATTGACCCATTCATCACTACAAGTTCGATCAAAAATAGGGTCATTTTGACATAATATTACAAACTTAAATAACGATAACCCCTAGGGTAAAAGTAGTATTGCCCACTTTGCTTTACACCAAGGAGTGGGAGAGATGACAAGGGCACTCAAGGCAAAGACCTTGAGGCCCTTGGTTCCATTCCCCATACCAAGGGGCCGTACTTACCTATCAAAAAAAAATATTGGCCCCTTTGCTTTAATTTTTGTATCCTAAGTAAACCTATCTTAAACAATAGGCTAATATCTGTCTCTTTGTTTTTGGTTCAACTGGAATTTGAGATAGCACTCTGGGTGAAAACAACCCCAGCATAGTCAGCCAACAGGGCTAGCTGAATAGTGGTTCGTAATCTCCTCTTTTTGGGCTTGACTGAGATCCACTTTTTCTAGAACATCCGCAAATCCATTCCCCTTCTGTGAGCATGTGGACCACTGCCTTGCCCATCCCAATATAGAAGTTCTACAATGTCGTGGATGATCTCCCAGTCGGGGTGGGTTTCAGTGTTTGGCATTTGAATTCTCTTCTTTGCCCGTATCATAAACAAATAGGCTATCTTTGCTTCATTGTTTTTGGTTCAACTGGGATCTGAGATTGTACAATGAGAGAGAACTACCCAAGCATAGTCAGCCAACAGGGCCAGCTCAATAGCGGCTGGAGGTATTTTCCTCTTCTTGGGCTTGCCTGAGGCCTAACTTTACTAGAACATCTGTAGATCCATTCCCCTTCTGTGAGCATGTGGACCACTTCTTTGCCTGTCCCAATTAAGAAGTTTGTGTCTTGGATGATCTCCCTGTAGAGGTGGGTTTCAGTATTTGGCTTTTGAACATTCTGCTATGCTCATGTCTGTCTCCCTTACTAGATGAACTTTTGAAACCACTGTTCTCAACCTAACTGCAATCCCCAGCAGGTTCCTTAATCTCAGCTACAGAATTGAATGCTATGTTGAGCCTGATACTAAACCCCACATTTGACTCTTCTTATCGCTGTTGTTTCTCTAAAAGCGCCTCCTTCTTTAAGATCTTGTCACAGCTATGTGGGAATACTGAAATTGGAATCATTATGGCCTGCCAATTAGTATCCCATCCAAAACTAGCAATTATTCGAAGCAAAATCTTTAGTTATCTCCAGAACCTTGACATGGTAAATTACTTTCTGGACAGAAGTCTTTAACGCTATTGTTGCACATAAACTAACAGGTTTGAACAAAAAGAACCCCCCAGATTCCAATCTATATCAGCATCCAAAGAACTAGTAGACAAGATTACATCACTTCCTTTTCAATGGCAGCACAAAATCCATTTCTGACAGGTATACATATCATGGGAATACGTTGTAATCCCCGAGGTAATATAATTCCATAAATGAGCAAGGAAAGCTAGTACTGCAAAGTTGCAGAGCATTTTTCTTATCTTGAAACTGTTTATAAAGTGTATAGAAACAACACTTCAAAAGAATGGTTTGATTTCCAACATACAAAATGCATAAATTCGCAAAAACATTCAACTTTGAGAAAATTACTAGTTACCTCACAAGTGACAAGAACCACAGTTGCATATGGCTCTCGGAACCAAAATAAAAGTTGCTCCTGCGGGAACCGACTACGGAGTCTTGAATCTGTTGTCAGTATAAACTCAGCCAACAGATTCTCCACAAACACAGGATTACGAGTTTTATTATTCAAAGAAGCTCTTTTAAACGGAAGCCTTTCTTCAAACCCCTCCTTGACAAGGGGCCACAAGTCACTCACATCTTCAACTGAAAAGCAATTAATTATAATTTGTTAAAAATTGAACATACAGTCACATAACATTTAGCATGATGAAACGACCAATACAGGATGGTCAAATCTCCCAATCCATCCCACTCACCCACCATATGGGTGACAAATACCATAGATAACAACTTCACACACACCCCATAATCTAACCATGCATATTCAGATTAAAATGGTATAAATTACCCATATAACAAGACCAGATGACGTCATAATGTCAGCCAACACAAGGAATACTACTGTTTGGTTTTATACATAGCTTGACCTAGCGATGTGAGACCAGTAATGTTGAAAGTAAAGATAATACTTATTAAGCAAACTGATAAGAACGAACAAATGTACTCCCCTTTACTAGATAGAGCACACAGCATGGTACCCCAAAACAGAAAGATAAAACACTATGCCCAGACAATCAAATCTCCAATGGAGGTTGCATTTGATGTAGACACAAGCTGCTGAAAACAAAGAGAGCTGGGCAATATAAACTACTTAAATCAGTTTATTGTGAAACTTCTTGAATCTTCGTTCCAATCGTGAACAAAATCCTTTCTACTAATTTATCTATATAGTAAGTGCAGTTACTTGTAGGTGCCAATTTACTGATATTATTACTGTTATCTTTATGTTGCACTGTGATAACAGCATCAAGAATGTTGAAAACTACTAACTTAGGGCTGATAAGGTTTTGGCAAAACCATTTAAATGGACCAAACCAAGAGATTTGGTATGCAGTACGAGGTTCAAAATAAATTATAGGAAAATGCCACGTTGGTTTGGCAGTGAGTTTAGATATCAAAAACCCAAAGGAAAGCCAAGTCGATCTGCCTAAGATGTATACATATATATCATAAAACAAAGCTTTGTTTTAGGTTGATTCATAAATATAGTTTCTTCTGTTAGCATACTTTTGGTTTTAGTTAACACTCCTTCCTTCCCAAAAAGAGAGCCATGCTTTCCATCTTGGTTTTTCCAGAGGAAAAGAGTCGCATTTCTAAAATCAAGTTTCAAATCTCCATATATGAAATTTATCTCACATGACATACAAAAAACATATAACTTCCGTACTTAGAGAAACAAAAGGACAATTAGAAAGTTTGATTTTTCTAATGCGACTTTTTTTGGGGACAAAGGGATGAGTTATTAGTGTTGTGAGGGCAGTCTTTAGACATCTGCATTATTTGGAAATATAGTCCATATGAATATTCTCGTCTCGGCGCCTCCTAAACATTTGCATAATAAATAAATATGAAAATACCCAAATCAATGTTAAGTGGTTTCGTCTGCTTCAAATATAGAGTGTCTTGTTTCGGTATATGTTTTTAACGAAACCAAGGAATTCAATAAGGTTGCTACTTCTGATTCCACAACCCACCAAAATTATTTCCCTGGTCATCCCTAAAGAAAGAAACATATTCCTTCTTACTCAATGAAGAATGCCTATCAAAAGTAACCAAACTATGTAGTTCGTTTTTTACATTCAGCTAGAAGTTACTAATCCCTCCGTTCCAACCAAAGAATCCATGTTTGGAAAGTCGAATAAATAAATTATGTATTGTAACTTGAATTTGGTTATAATTATAAAACTGTTGAAGCACACACAAACAAGTGGAGAGTTAAAGTTGAAAGGTAATGGAGATTGAAGGCATAACTTTTAAGATAAAGAGTGGAACATCCCAAAAATAGAATAGTGACTCTTTACGATGGAAAGGAGGGAGCTTTAGAGAACTTAAGTACACAAAGTATGCAAGGGCAACAAGATGAAGTTAACTAACAAGCAAAAATCTACTAAGTACTACTTCGTTTATGTGGCTTGGATTTAAATCTATGAAGAAGTGTGGAAAAGTTTGGTAAGAAGCATTAACCTACAATTTTTGTTACAATTGTATACTGCATCTTCATTATCAGCTAAAATCGAACACTGGTTACACAATTGGATGAAGGCCCAGTGTTGGATGAAACCCAACGCAGAAGCAAAACAATTGAGTGATCAATTGAGATCCAAAGTACGCAATGCGGACTTAAATCATAAATTAGGGTTAAATTACTGAAATTAAAAATTGAAGTAAGGAATTGTTACCAGCAATGACGATGTGATCGAAGGAGTTCTTGATTGACTGAAACTGAGCTAAGAAATTGGCCATGATCGATCTGCCGCCGCAACCATGTGCGAAGCGGAGATCAGCGAATTCGTACAATAAATAGAGCAAACGAACAAAGTGTTTAGATTTGTTAACACAGTTGAATGTTACAGTGTAAAGCTCTGTGGGAGAGAGGAAAATAGTGTGTGTGTGTGTTGTGTTGCTGTGTAATGGCAAAAAATATGTTCTTGTAGTATGCTACACAGCCTTTATATATATATATATATATATGTGTGTGTACAATTTCTATGGCTCTCAAAGACTTAAACCGTCATCGGTTGACTTTTTTTTTCATTTAAAGAGCATAGTCTGAAGTCTCCTACATGTCACTATTTGTTATTAGCATAAAGATTTTCTAGGGGTCTAAGACTAAAAGTGTTTGTCTAAGGCTAGTTAGAGCATTTCAAGTCATATCAGTTTAGTTCAAAAGATTGCCAAATGTTATTTGCTCTAAAAAAACGATGTTATAACCTTTCTCGTTAAAGTGGTCATCACCAACGTAACAAGGTTTATGATCAAGGATGTTAGAATTTTTTTCAAGTAAGTTTTAAGGTAATCATGTTCTCACACCATTTAAATGTAATTAATTACAAAATGCGTCTATAATATTTATTATGTTTTACTTATCAACGGTTCTTATGTTTTATTTCAACCTTTTATTATGATTCGTAGGAAAGACCTTTTATCATTTTATCTTTTCGTTCTTTGTAACAAAGGTTTGTTGCCACTCTTTAAAAGGCATAGTGATAGTTTGATTTATGCCTCCTACTTCTCACATCTTATTTACAGATGACCAAATATTATGAAGTTCTACTCGATTGTGACATTTTAATAATTATTTCGCAATGATATTGCATGCAAGTAACATTGTCAATTTCTTTGAATATGCTCATCGATAAGTGACTTTGGTAAATATACAAAGACTGCTTTGGATATTTAATTTGCACCTAGAAGGAATTTGTTAATAACCTTACGCATGGACCTTTTGAAAAGGTATACATCGTGCAAAGTGATTCTTCTAAATAAAGCAGGATGCACAAAATGGTTTATGAAATATTTTACTCATTTATGACATGCAGTATTTGAATATTTTTAAGTCCAATTGTGTAAACACGAATGCAGGCAATAAGTCCATTGCAGAAGGTATGCATCTTGTGCATTGTCATTTACTATGTTCCCCTAAGAATAAGCTAGGAGGTCTAAGATATGGGAGAGTTATAAGTTTTTAATAAAGTGTTCCTTGTCATAGTGGATCGTAGATTATTCATCAATATACCATCGTCGATAATATCCACCATTCGAGCAAAATATTGTTATCGAATATCTTTTATTTTAACCCTTGCAACTCGATGTGATTTCTAGCACTTGGCTCGTAATACGATCATGTGGCAATATCATTAAGTAAGGAATTCGATGACAAACCGAACTGGAGTATATGTATCCAAATGGGATGAATACTAGTTACTTGAATTTCCCCCGTTACTATTGCAACATGTGCAACAACGCCGACAAGAAGACATATGATGCATGTAAGTGTGGTTGGGCCTGTTTAGACAGCCCACTTATGTGGCCCAAACCCAGCAACCCATAAATCCTCACCCACATGTTTCCCCCTTTAGTGATGTTGTTCTCTTACTGCCTCTTTTTTGTCTTCAGTTTATTTTTTGGGGCCGTCTTTGTGAACCCCGTAAAATTTGACAGCTTCCATTCCTTTTCTCCATCAGTGCATCGATTGATCCTCTTGCTTGATTCTTCACGGCTGATTGCTTGGATGGGCACTATACATGATCCCTCTCTCTCGCCTTGAAGATGCACGGGACAGACACGACATACACATGATGCACAGTAAGCACGGTCTTTTGGTGCTTGCTCTTTTCTGCTTCTTCTCTGCTTCTTGAAAGTTGTGAGTGGTGAGGTTTGTGAAGGGATACACTGTGAGTGTCTTGGTCCCTGTTTCAAGTGTTCTGTGAGGGGGATTAATTGGGTTGTGGGTTTCTTGTTGGATGGCTGGGTTTGTCTCCACAGTAGTGTGAAATTCTTTGATTATTGTCCCATAATTGTGAACTCTTAGTTGGACTGGTATACTTAGTGTATAGCCAGTGGGGATATGAGCCTAGGCTTCTATAAGTCCTAGACAGATTCGAGTGAGGCTTTGGCCGAGGATACTCACGTTGATTTATATGTTATTCAGTAGCTCTACTCATTGTTATAATACGTCTATTGTTATTATGTTCTAACAATTGTTTTGCAGATTATTACTCTATCAATTGTGGATTGGTTATTGAGTTAGACCAGGAACTCAATTGCTATTCTTGAAGAATACCAATTGCTATTAAACATAGGATTGTTTTGGTAGTTTGTGTAATCTGTAAATGGCAGCCCTGCACTATATTGATGGAACATAACTTGGGCTATTGATTTGAGTATGCTCCTGCTTTGTTTGGTAAAGTAGTACAAATACATAACATTGGTATCAGAGCTTCGTTTGTGTACTGACAAACGGTGGAGCTGTTTTCAATCCAAAGGTAAAAATCACAGTCGATGATTTCTGGGTATCGTTTTCCAAACTTAAACTTCTACTTATTTTCTAGTTGGTGAAACTTGTGTTTAAGTTTTAGTTGTTTGGGTTGACTACGTCTCATATTGCTTCCATTGTGCATTGTTGTTTGATTGGTAATATTCTGATTTGAAAAGTTTTTCCAGAAACTTTTGGGTGATTTTTCTTGTGTTTAAAAAATTGTGTTTTTTAAATAAAAAAATTAAAAAATAAAAATTACTTTGTGTGATTTTGGTTTTTTTTTTGTTGTTGTTCTGTGTTGGTTTTCCAAAATGACAAAATCGTCTACGTCCTATAATTTGGTACCCTTTGATGGGAAAACATATTTTTTTTATTTGGCAACAGAAAATGAAGGACATTTTGATAAAAGAAAAAGTCTTCAAAGCTATATCTTTAAAATTTTATGAAACTGAAAAATCGGACGATATGACTAAAATGGACGAGTCGGCTTATTATTCTATACTTTTGAACTTGAATGACTCGGTGATAAGGAAGGTTGGTAAATATGGATCTGCTAAAGGACTTTGAAATAGGCTAGAAGAACTTTATTATGAAAAGTCATTACCTAGCAAATTATATCTCTTTGAACAATTTTTTTCGATTCAAACTAGACCTTGGTAAAGACATGGAGGATAATATCGATATTTTCACTAAGTTAGTTAAAGACATTAAACAAACCGGGGATAAAAACATTGATGATTACATTGCTATTGTACTTTTAAATGGTATTCCTAATTCTTATACTCACGTGAAATCTGCTATTAAGTATGGTATGGATAATATCACACTTGATAAGGTGATTGTTGGGTTAAAAACCAAAAATTAGACTTAAAAGTAAATAGGGGTAAATCTCAAACCGGTGAGGTTTATATGGTAAGAGAAAGACAACTTGATAGGAACAATGATCAAAATGATGAAGAACTAAATCAATGTCAAAATCAAAATTATGGTAACAACAGGGGTAGAAGCCAAAGTAGGTCTAAGTTTGGATCTAAGAAAAGAAACTGCTACAACTGCGGTGAATCTAGACATTTTAAGAAGGATTGCACAAACCCTAAAAAGAAAAGTCAAAATCAGAATCATGATAATCAAAAAGATTGTAATTTGACATTATGTGAAGATGGTGGTGATGTTTTTATGGTAACGGAATCTTGTGAAACCAAAGTGAATTATGAGTATTCTATTTTTGCATATATGAATGAGTGGGTATAGATTCTGCGTGTACGTTTCACATGACACCTTTAAAAATTATTTTTTTTTCATACAAAGAAGTGGAAACTAGAAGTGTTTCCTTGGTTAGTGGTAAGAATTGTCAAATTGCTAAAATTGGCAATGTGTGCTTGAAATTTGATTATGGGTATACTTTGACTTTGGAAAATGTTAGACGCATGTCTGATTTGTGTAATAATTTGATCTCGTATGCATCATTGGAAGATGATGGGTTAGAGGGTAAATGGGAAATAGGTGAGATAAAAATTTTAAAAGATAACTTGGTCATTTTCAAAGCTGGAAAACGGCGAAACTTGTATGTGTGTGATGCTACTCTTGTGTCTTATATTGAGAATCATGCAAATGTTGTTAAGAGTGATATAACGAATTTGATGGATAAAAGTCTTGAACATCATATGGTTAGTTTTCCACCTCCCTCCCTAGAAAAATACTCTATAAAAAATTCTCTTGAGTTGATCCATGTGGATTTGTGGGATCCTTTGCTACCCACTCATGGTGAGAATAGGTTATTTCTGTCTATCGTTGATGAGTGATGACTTCTCACGAAAAGTCTGAGTAGTTTTATTGAAAGAGAAAACTGATGTTTTTGAAAAAATTATAACTTGGAAGATTTTAATTGAAAATCAAACCGGTATGAAAATTAAAAAGCTTAGGACAGATAGTGGGTTGGAATTTTGCAACTGTGAGTTTGAGAGATTTTATGCCGAGAGTGGGATTGACCGTCAAAAATCTATCCCTTGTAGCCCTCATCAGAATGAGGTTGCGGAGCGTATGATTCAGACTTTGTTAGGATGTGCAGGGTCATGCTTACCACGTCGAGTCTCTCCAAATGTTTTTGGGGAGAGGCAGTTGTTTGTGCTGCCTATGTCATTAATATGTCTCCTATCTCGCTTAATGGTAGATATCCTAAGGCTATGTTTTCCGATTGAGAAGTTGATTTTCAAAATTTTAGAATTTTTGGTTGTGCTACATACATTCATCAAGAGAACAATATTTTTGAACCGAGACCAGTTAGGTGTGTCTTCTTAGGGTATGCGGAGGGTGAGAAAGGTTATATGTTATGGTTAAAAGAGGAACCATGTTTTGAAATAATCATTAGTAGAGATATTATCTTTAATGAGAATGCTAAAATGTTCTTAATGAACATGTTCCCCCTCCACCGGCTCCAAATGTGGTGGAGCAACCCTTGTTGTGAGTTCTCTTATTGTGACATAAGATTTGTGTGATTGATGCATGTGCATTATTGTTATTGCCTCGGAAAAACCTCGACTTACTTGGTGTTTGTTATGGTGTCTCTCTTCTTCTTACTTTGTGTTAGCTTTCTGTTGTTCTTGTTTCCTACTTTGTGTTGGAACAAGTTCCGTGGATAGGCTATGATGTTTCCCATGAATGTCCATGAGTTCAATATGATTGTCCCGATACTTGTTCCAAGGTGGAGATTGTAAGTGTGGCTGGGCCTGTTTAGGCAGCCCACTTATGTGGTCCGAACCTAGCAACCCAAAAATCCCTCACTCACCCGTTTCCCCCTTTAGTGATGTCGTTCTCTTGCTGCCTCTTTTTGGTCTTTGGTTTAATTTTTGGGGCTGTCTTTGTGAACCCCGTAAAATCCGGCAGCTTCTATTCCTCTTCTCCATCAGCACGTTGATTGCTTCGCTTGCTTGGCTGGGCACTATATACACTCAATCTCTCGCACCTTGAAGGTGCACGGGACAAACACGACATACACATGATACACGGTAAGCACGGTCTTTTGGTGCTTGCTCTCTTATGCTTGTTATCTGCTTCTTGAAAGCTATGAGTGGTGAGGTTTGTGAAGGGATACACTGTGAGTGTCTTGGTCCTTGTTTCGAGTGTTCTGTGAGGGGGATTAATTGGGTTGTGGGTTTCTTGTTGGATGGTTGGGTTTGTCTCCACAGTAGTGTGAAATTCGTGGATTATTGTCCCTTTGGTTGTGAACTCTTGGATGGACTGGTATACTTAGTGTATAGCCAGTGGGGATTTGAGCCTAGACTTCTATAAGCCCTAAACAAATTCGAGTGAGGCTTTGGCCGAGGATACCTACGTTGATTTATCTGTTATTTAGTAGCTTTGTTCATTGTTATAATCTGTCTATTATTATTATGTTCTAACAATTGTTTTGCAGATTATTACCCTATCAATTGTGGACTGATTATTGAGTTAGACTGGGAACTCAATTCTTATTCTTGAAGAATACCTCCTGTTATTAAACATAGGATTGTTTGGGTAGTTTGTGCAATATGTAAATTGCAGTCATTTACTGTCATGATGGAACATAACTTGGGCTGTTGATTTGAGTATACTCCTGCTTTGTTTGGTAAAGTGGTACAAATACACAACAATGCATTTCTTGCAAAACTCACAAATGACAAAAAAAAAAAAAGAAAGAAAAAAAAAGTGGAGCTCAGATATTTCACAATCTTATTTCTGATTGTTATGGTCCATGAAATAAGCTTTGATCAATATTCAAGGTTTCACAGTGATGATCATGAAGTCTAGACCTGAGTAAATATAGTTTCCTAGTTTATCGGTATTGGTTTGGGACCTAGGTAAGTGAGGGATCATGTTGAGTGTTGCATGGTTGCACGAAAAAGTCCCTAGTAAGACCAATGGGCAATGGATGAAAAAGTGAGAACTAAGTGTTGCACCAGTGCACTCAAGTTAGTAGGGTGCTTAAAGAATGCTCAAGTTAGTAGTAGGATTGATGAGTATGAAATAAAATTTTAAAAAGACAATGAACCACAATTAAATAACAAATTAGGATAACTTAACAAAGCAAGATACAAATTTGGATATAGAGTGAGGCCAAGCAATCTCTTATAACAATTTGTGTAGGAAAAGTGAACGTGTTATAGATTGTTATCTGAATTCAAAGTCTAAGCTATTTCAATTTGCCTAATGTTCTTCTTGGTATATTTTGGGTTTACAAATTACTCGGACAATTAAAATATGTCAATAGAATTTAGGGGAAAATATGAAAAAGTCTTACTAAAAAATTCTCATATCCAAAAAATCTCAAAAATAATTATTTTATCTAAAAAGTCATAAAGTTAGACTTTTAATGTCAAACAATCCAAAACTTAACGTTTATGCTAACGTCGTTACAATAAAAGTTTGGAATCTTATATATTTTTTTAAATAAAGATAATGGTGATAAAATTATATTTTATATAATAATAATAATTATAATAATAACAACAACAACAACAACAATAATAATAGTATCATCAATCCTTTTATTATTTTTGGCAATCACTACTACTATAATTTTATAAAGGTATAAAAAAAATAATTTTTTGATTTTTTTAATGGAAAGATTTAAATTAGATTTTATGAACAGAACAATTATTATTTTTTTGTTCTTTTTGACATGATTTTTTAAAAGAGACTTTTGGTACTGTATTTCAATAATAATAATATTGATATAAATTACTCTCGTATTTCCTAAACTATTGTCCTACAAATTACGTATTTTATGAATTTTAAAGATACATGTTAAAATTTTAAAATAATAATTAGGACAGCAATTAGGAACAAAAGGATTTTAAAATAATAATAATTATTATTATAATAATAATAATAATAATAATATAATTACGTACACTATTATTATTATTATTATTATTATTATTATTATTATTATTATTATTATTACTATTACTATTATCATCAGTAACTATTACTCCTATTATTATATACAATGCAATCTTATCAACATTACCATTATTGAAAATGAAATAAGATTTCATCCAAAATAAAAGCTTTTATTCTAACGACGTTAATAGAAGCGTTAAGTTTTTGACTATTTTGTATTAAAAGTCTAACTTTGAAACTTTTTAGATAGAATAATTATTTTTGGGACTTTTTGGACATGAAAATTTTTTAGTAGGACTTTATAGTATTGTTTCCTAGAATTTATGCACTTTTAACATTACATATAACATTGACGGTGATATGAGTACAAATTTTTTGTATGATTTTTTAATCAAAATCTAAGTGACAAACATAGTAATTGGTTACATCTATAATACAATAGGGCTAGAGATGTTAATAGGGCCGAGAACCGCAGGTCTGAACCTATTAAACTGGTTTTTTTCAGGGTTAAGTTTGTAATTTTAGTTGACCGTTTAAAGCGGACCGTCTAAACCACAACCGATTAGGGACCGAAACCGACAGGGTTGGACCGATTAACATATCTACTGGTCACGCTAAAATTTAAGTTGTCATTCCAACATTTCATCTGCTTTTTCATACTAACATTTATGTTAGTCTTACCTTCGATTCTACAATTTAAAATTTATCCTTTTTTTTAAAGGTAAAACTGCTTTATAGTTTTTCTTTTTGGTCATCTCTATTTTATTTTTTCGATCATTACACAATGAAAATCTAAAATTTAAATACTAACCCAAAAACAACTATGCAAGTCAAACTCTAATGAATCAAGTTATTCAAAAGTGGATTATGTTTGGTCTAATAAAAGTTTAATTTATGATATTTATGATTCTCGATTTATTTTTTCATTTCATGCTTGATTAAAACTTTTTAGTTTTTAACTAGTAAAATTTGAAGTATTGAAGTTTGTTTGTGTTTTGAACTCTATCACTTATGTTTAATGTTGTTGACTCGTTGCATGACTCATTTGAGTCATTTTGTTTTGGATTGTGTGTTGTTTAATGCTGGTTGTTAGCTAGTTGCCCAATATTACTTGATTTCAAATTTTATATTTATATATTTAAGTTTTTTTATTTTGTCTAGGTGTAACCCGTTAGTGACCCATTTAACATTGAAACCTAGAAGAGTAGGTCTAGGTTTGCAATTTCAATGGACCGTTTAAAGTGGACCGTTTAAACCGTAACCGTTTAGGGTCCGAAACCGACAGGGCTAGACCGAAACCGATAGGGTTGGACTGATTAACATCTCTAAATATGGCTCACTCTCGCACGCTCGCAATTGACTTGGGATAAAGATCGGCTGAGATTAATTCATTTACGAAGATCCTACGGCATGTATCCAATTTCAATCTCACGCGTGTGAAGGTGGTTCCCCAACCCCCCCCCCCCAACTTTCGTCTCCTCAACCCCTCTCTGGACCTAACTTTCCCCCTCCAAACCCACGTCTCTCACTCTCCAGCCCTTTCTCTCTCAGCAACGGCTCAAGGTTTCCATCCCTTCATAATTTGCACTGGCCGGCGGCGAGCTGAGGTAAGACCCAATTGCATACTCTCTCCCTCTCTCTCTCTTTCTATTCTTTTTTTCGGGTGACCCCTCTCTGGGCCTAACTTTCCCCCTCCAAACCCACGTCTCTCACTCTCCAGCCCTTTCTCTCTCAGCAACGGCTCAAGGTTTCCATCCCTTCATAATTTGCAATGGCCGCCGACGAGCTGAGGTAAGACCCAATTGCATACTCTCTCCCTCTCTCTCTCTTTTTCTATTCTTTTTTTCGGGTGTTGGGGTAAAGGGGTAGAGAAATATGTGTGTTATGTATGAAATTTGGGGTCTTGGGGTGAAAAGAGGATAGAAATTTGAATTGGGATTGGTTTCAATTTGGGTGAGAGGGTGAAATTTCGTGTGTTTCATTCCTGTTGGGTTTGAGTTTGATCTGGTCACCAAGTTTCGCCATTGATCTTATTTTATCTTTGTGTGTGTTTAATGGCAAACTTAATTCGTTTATCTTTCAAGCCCCCCACACCTCCGGAGTCGAAGCTCCAACCTCCACTGGTTCGCAGCCCTCTCCCCCGAAACTGTAAGTTTATCTTTCTTCCTTTCTTTCTTCCCAACTTTAATTTTTTGTTGGGTTTGAATTTGATTTGGTTACTGATTTTAAAGAATTCTTCCAAGTTTTGTCGTTGATCTTATTTTAAATTTTGTTTTGAAAATTTCTCTATGTGTTCTATTCATCTCTCTGTCTCTCTCAGTTAACTTTACTTTAGTCTATGTTCGTGCCATTACATTTTTTGGTTTAGTAGAAGGTTTTTTTTTATATTTATTTAGAGCTCAATGAAATCCAAGTAGTTACAACTCGTTGTGAAACCTTTAAATTTTTTTCAAAAACTTTCTCTCTTCCCTAGCGCTATCTTCCTAGGTTTCAGTTTCTATGGCGGCGGCTTTTGCCGTCGCTGATGACCCTCCGGCGCCCCCTTCCCCTTCTCATAAGCAATCGTTTGCTTCCATAGTCTCTCCCCAAGCCTCTACTTTTGTTCCTCTCATTCCCACCTCTACCTTCAAAGGGGAACCTTGCTTTCTCTTTTCCCTAGCGCTATCTTCCTAGGTTTCAGTTTCTATGGCGGCGGCTTTTGCCGATGACCCCGCGCCTCTTCCCTTCTCTCATAAGCAATTGTTTGCTTCCATAGTCTCTCCCCAGCCTCTACTTTTGTTCCTCTCATTCCCACATCTACCTTCAAAGGGGAACCTTGCTTGCGTCTCAATCCAGATCTCATCAACCTCCTTGCTAAGCCTTTCCATCTCACCCTAGTTGGCAAGTTTTCTCATGGCCGGCCCTCCATGGAAACCCTTTGTAAGAATTTTCTCACTTTAGGTCTCAAAGCCAATGTCACACTTGGCCATTTAGATACTAAGCATATTCTCATTCAAGTTCATCACGAGCATGATTATCAACGTTTATGGATCAAGGATCAATGTTTCTTGGGTTCATACCCTATGCGTGTTTTTAAATGGACGCTGGACTTTCGTCCAGAGGTGGAGAGTCCAATCGTTCCTGTTTGGTTTGAACTTCCTGGTTTACCTATCTATCTTTTTCATAAACAAGCTTTATTTTCTATAGCTAGCCTTATTGGTAAGCCCCTCCTCCTTGATAACCCTACTGCTACCCTCTCCCAGCCTAGTGTAGCTAGGGTTTGTATTGAAATCGATCTTACTAAACCTCTTCCTAAGCGTATTTGGATCGATAGTGGAGGAGATAGGGAGGGTTTCTGGCAGCATGTCCTTACAGAGAAGCTTCCCTTTTACTGCAACTATTGTCAAAGACAAGGACATGATGGTGCTTCATGCAAGATTAAACAGCAAGCTCTTGGGAATCATACGTCTGAGCCTATACAAGCTGATACAGTCCCGACTGCTCCCATTTCTCATCCTAATTTGCTGCCAAGTAAGATGGTTTGGAAGCCTAGGAGGTGAATACCCAAGCCAATCTTGATTCCATACCTCAACAAAACCCTAAAGATGTTCCTTGCTCTTCTACTGATATCGTATGTCTGGATCCCCATGCAGAAAACCCTACTTTTCCTGCCTCCCAAAACCCTAATCCTATCGTCCAAAACCCTAACCCTACCTCCCAAAACCCTAACCCTAACCCTCCTCTGAAAGCTAATCCTAATCCTCCCACTTCCCAAAATCATACTCATTCGACCTCGCTTTCGTCTCCTAAGCCTGTCTTTGACCCTCCTCTAAATATTCCCTTAACTGCTAATCCCCAATCCTCTGCTCCTACGATTGATGTTGATGAAGCTGAGCCAGTTTTAGTCTCAAATCCCTTTGTCGTTCTTAATGATATTGACGAAGATGGATGTCAAGCTGATGAGGCTAACCTTGAAGCTCTTCACCTTGCTAATGATCCTGGCCTCCACATGGGTAAAGCAAAGAAAGTTAATCCTCCTTCTGATCGTCTACTTCGATCTAAGTTCAAATTTGGTGCTTCCTCTCTTCCCGTTCCACATGGATATTAAGGCCCTCTTCTGGAATGCTCAATGGATTGGAAATGATCTCACTGTGGCTCGCATCAAACAGCTCATCAAGCTTCACAAAATCTCATTTATTGCTATCTTCGAACCGATGATTGATTCGGACAGAATTAAATTCATTAGTCGACGTCTTAAATTTAATTTCTGTTTTTCTAATTCTGCTAGCTCTATCTGGATTTTTGCTAAATCTGCCTTTTCTTGCTTTCTAGTGCAAAGCTCTCTCCAGCAAGTCACCATCAGAATTCAACATTATTCTTAGTCGCATTCAACTATTTTTCCTGTGTTTATGCCAAATGTGATGCCCAAGACCGTCAGCTTCTAAGGACAAAATTAATTGACATAGGTGCTCAACATGCTGATTCCCCTTGGCTTGTGGGCGAAGACTTTAATATTATCCTGGATCCCTCAGAGAAGTCAGGAGGCCGAGGCTGGGATAGAGATGGTGCTATGGACTTTCATGCTTGTAATGCAGCCTGTGGTCTCGCTGATCTTGGCTATTCTGGGACGAAGTACACTTGGTGGAACAAACGTGAAGAAGGGGCTTAAATTCACCAGCGTATTGACCAGTTTTTTATGCAACATTGCTTGGCTGGACAAGTTCCCATCTACTTCAGTCCAACATCTTAATCGTACATGCTCAGATCATACTCCCTTGCTGCTATGTATTTCTCCGATTTTTGTCTCCAAAGCCAGGCCATTTCGTTTCTTAAATGTGTGGACCAGACATGAATCTTTTCAACCGGTAGTCAGGTCTGCTTGGAATTCTTCTAATTTTGGTCAGCCTTTGGTGCTTTTTGCCAACAAGCTCCGAGCCACTAAGCAGGCCTTACGTGATTGGAATAAAACTGTTTTTGGAAACATCTTTCATGCTGTCTCTATTGCGGAGGATGATGTGTTGGAAAAAGATCTTTTTTTCGAGTTGAACCAATCTAGTGAAAATCGTGCAACTTTTTACGAGCCCAGGCCATTTTGCGTAAGTCCCTCTCTACTGAAGAGGCTTATTGGCGCCAGAAATCCAAAGTTCAGTGGTTTAAGGAAGGCGATGGTAACTCCCAAATTTTCCATGCTTCTATTCGCCAGTCCCAACGTCGCCTCCACATCCACTCCATTCGTAATGGTGATAACCTTTTGCTTGAGAATGAAGCCAATATTGCTAAGGGTGTTGTGGATTACTTCTGTGATCAACTTAAGGCTGTTCCTATCTCTGCTAAAATCGATCTCTCCATGATCCCAAACATTGTCTCTGAGGAATGGAACTTAAACTTGATCAGTCCGCCCTCTATTGATGAAATCTTTCTGTCTATTTCTGGTCTGAGCAAGGATAGTGCCGCCGGCCCAGACGGCTTCACATGTCAATTTTTTGTTTCCTGTTGGGATATTATTAAAGTTGATCTCCACTCAGCCATTCTGGAATTTTTTGATGGGTTTACTCTCCCTCGCTCCTGGACTAGCACCCTTATTGCCATTATTCCCAAAGTTGAAACTCCTATCTCTTTTCAGGATCTAAGGCCCATTAGTCTTTGTAATTTTTGTAATAAAATCATCTCCAAATTGCTTGCAAACAGACTGGCTCAATATCTTCCTCAGATTATCTCTCCTAATCAAAGTGCCTTTACTAAGGGTAGAGTTATTCAGGACAATGTTTTCTTGGCTCAGGAGCTGGTCACTTTCTTGGGGAAAAGGGTTAATGGCTCCAATATTATTATCAAGCTCGACATGGCGAAAGCTTTTGATCGCGTCTCCTGGCTCTTCTTTACTTAGGTTCTTCGTAAGTTCGGCTTTCATGAGATTTTTATTGACCTCATCTGGCGTCTCATATCTGACAACTGGTTTTCTATCATCATCAATGGTTCCCCAACAGGCTTCTTTCATTCTTCTCGTGGTCTTCATCAAGGGGATCCTCTCTCCCCTAGTCTTTTTATTTTGGCTGCTGAAGTGCTTAGTAGGAGTCTCAATGACCTGCACTCTTTGATTCCCCGCACTCGGTTTTCAACCATAAGTGGCTGCCCCATTATCTCCTACCTCTCCTTTGCTGATGATGTTATCATTTTCTGTAATGGTAATCGTTGGTCTACCCATAAACACATAGATGTCCTTCATCTCTATGAACAAATGTCTGGTCAACTCATTAATAAAGCCAAAAGTTGGATTTATGTTGCTTCTTCGGTTGGTACTGCCAGGGCTGCCCGGATTTATGCTTCTTTGGGATTTCAATTGGGCTCTCTTCCCATCTCTTACTTGGGTTGCCCTCTCTATTATGGGCGCAAGACTATAAGTATTTTTGA
Source organism: Codonopsis lanceolata (assembly GCA_013146195.2). Taxonomy (NCBI): domain Eukaryota; kingdom Viridiplantae; phylum Streptophyta; class Magnoliopsida; order Asterales; family Campanulaceae; genus Codonopsis; species Codonopsis lanceolata. Next base: position 70,081,437 of record CM028380.1, read on the forward strand.
CTCCCTCCTCGTCAAACTCCAATCTAGAGTGGAGTCCTGGATAGGGACCTTCCTTAATGCGGCAGGGAAAATCACTCTTATTCGGCATGTTCTTCACTCTATTTCGACTTATCTGCTGGCTTCTCTTGATCCCCCTAAAGCTGTTATCCATATGCTTGAGCGTGTTTTCGCCAATTTTTTCTGGGGTGGTTCTGAGGGCTCTCATAAATCGCAATGGGTTGCCTGGCATTCTTGCTGTAAACCAAAGTATTCAGGCGGTCTTGGCATTCCCTCTATTTCCTCTTTGGTTCAAGCTTTCTCTGTTAAGCTTTGGTGGAGATTTCGTACAGCAAAAAACCTATGGTCTGACTTTCTCAAAACCCGATATTGCTCTTTAATGCATGCTACGATTTCTTCTCTCAAGGGATCTCATGTATGGCATCGTCTTAAGCTCATTCAACCAATTACTGAACCTCATATTCACTGGAATATTGGTATTGGAAATTGCTCCATTTGGTTTGATAAGTGGCTTCCTGGGCAGCTTCTCACTCGGGCTCCTGACTGTGCGATTTCTCAAGTGAAAGAGCTATTTGATCCTTCTGGAGCTAATCTCACTCCTTTGGTTCTATCTGTTCTGCCCGACACGGCCTGTAACTTTATTCTCGGCCATCGGATTTCTCTCACCAATCAATTGGACTCTCCTTGTTGGACTGAAACCTCTTCTGGAAAGTTCTCTCTCTCCTCGACCTTGTCTGTTATCACGCCGGTAGCTTCTTCTCTTCTCTCAGCCAAGTTTATTTGGCATAAGCTCCTTCCTAAACATATTGGAGTCTTTCTTTGGCGATTATTTTAAAAGCGACTTCCGATTGACGAGGGCCTGCTCCACAAAGGCTTTCAAATTGCCTCTCGATGTGTTTGTTGCTCTCAGCACTCTATAGAAACCTTTATCATCTCTTTATTCAAGGCAACTTAGAAGTATTTTTGTTAAATACATTTAAAATCATAATTCATTTTTAAACAATGTGGAATACTTATTTTCTATTTCTATTGGTGATGAAAGTTTAATTCTTTTATGTAAAGATTTTTAAAACCAACACCACATCATAACCATGCTGGTATACATATTTTATATTAGTAATAATAGAAGTAGATAAAAAAATTATAACCAACATCTATTTCTAAATAATGTGAGATACATCTTTTATATTATATTGATGATAAAACTAAAAAAAAAAGTTATCTAAAGACTTTTAAAACCAACATCATTTTTTAACCAATGTATAATATCTCTTATATTAGTAATAATAGTAAAAGTCTTTTATCTATAATTAAAATCAACATCACTTTCTAACCAATGTGGATATACATCTTCTATTGGTAATAATGGTAGAAGTCTTATATCTAAAGACTTTGAAAACCAACATTACCCTCTACCAAATGTATGAAACATCTATTTTATTGGTAATAATAGTATTTTTAAAACTAACATTAATTTATAACCAATGTGGGATATATCTCTTCTATTGATAATAATAGTAGAATACTTTGTAAACAATGAGAGATACATGCATCTATTCTATATATTTGTAACAAAAAATCTTTAATCTAAATACTTTTTAAACCAATATTTATTTTTAAACAATGTGATATATATATAGACACACACACACACACACATATATCTTTTATTGGTAATAAGAGTAGAAGTATTTAATATAAACTTTTAAAACTAACATTTCTTTCTAAACAATGTAGGAAACATCTATTGGTGATAAAAGTAGAATTTTTTTATCAAACTACTTTAAAAACTAATATCAATTTATAACCAATGTAAGATACATCTTTTCTATTGATAATATTAGTAGATATGTATTTTATATTTGTTATAAATTGATTTTGGCTTTAAAAGTCATTAGATTAAAAACCCAACATCTTATTATTAATAGAAGAGTTGTATCTCATATTTGTTTGAAAATAATGTTTGTTGTAAATTTTTATATATATTAGACTTCTACTATTAACAATAGAAGAGATTAATATCTCATTATTGTATTAACTATTAATACATATTATTAATAAGTAATAGTTGAGCAACAATGAGTCACACATGAATGCTTGAGAATAATAATAGTATTATTGTTATAATAATAATAATAACAATAATAATAATAATAATAATAATAGCAATAGTAATAGTATAATAATAAAAATAATATTATACAGTTCTTACCATCATTGTCATAAATAAAAAGAAAAATAAAATTTAATCCAAACAAAAGCTTTTAACATATCTGCGTTAGTAGACACCTTAAATTTTGAACTTTATGGTATTAAAATATTTATTTTGAAACTTTTACAATCATTATTTATATTCTAACAATGTGAGATACATCTCTTCTATTGATTATAATAATTTTATGAAGATCTATTTTTAGAAAGTTAGTTTAGGCGGGAAATTGTCATAAATAGGAGGGCTATACGCTTCTGCCATTATATATATATATATATATATATATATATATCGTCTTCTGAATCACCACAAACAAGTCGGCGATTAGGGCAAAGAAGTCTGGTGCTGTAATTGGTGATGATCGATAAAGGAAAGATGATTTCAAGACTGGACAAGGAATCAAAGATTACTGTTTGGCTTTTGTTTTTAAGGTTTTTCGTAAATTTATTTTCCACCGTCTCCTCTACCCACAAGGAAACTTGAGGATTAAATACTGTTGCGGGATTTACCACCGACCCCACTAACTTTTACTTTAATGGAGCACAATCACCGCCATTTTCATTTGAGTTGTTGTAGTTGGTGGATTTTGGTTGGTTTGGGGTTTCAGTTAATATGCAATGTCTAAATTTAGAAATTTTAAGTGTGTTTTAGAAAAACAAAAGTAAATCTTAATTTAGTTTTTTAAAATAAAAATAAAAAAAACTAAAAAATTACCAAATGAACAGACCATTATGTCATTCTTATCAAAAACAAAAAAGTGCCTTTTAAGTTTTTTTTTATATTCTTATCATAACTAATGCTACTTTTTCTTATAATTAATTAATTATACGACGTATAAGTTGATGGCCATTGCATTAGCTGTTCCGTTCTTGGACCTACCTCATATGTATGACCACTAATTCAAAAATTCTTCAGATTTTTTTTGTTAAGACCACTTTAAAAGAAAAAACTCTTTATATTTTAATATTTCCTTTTTTAGTTTTTTTATATTCTTATCATAACTAATGCTACTTTTTCTTATAATTAATTAATTATAGGACGTACAAGTTGATGACCACTGCATTAGCTGTTCTGTTCTTGGACCTACCTCATATGTATGACCACTAATTCGAAAATTCTTTAGATTTTTTTTTGTTAAGACCACTCTAAAATAATAAGTAATTTTTTGTGTTATTAAGACCAACCTAAAGGAAAAAAAATATTTTAATTTTTTATAAATGGAATAAGTAATAATATGTATGAACACTAATTCGAAAATTCTTTCGATTTTTTATTTTGTTAAGACCACTCTAAAAGAAAAACTTTTTTTATTTTAATTTTTTATAAATGGAATAAGTAATAATATGTATGAACACTAATTCGAAAATTCTTTCGATTTTTTATTTTTTTAAACCACTCTAAAAGAAAAAAAATTGTTTTTATTACTGTTTTTATTTTAATTTTAAATATATATATATATATTTTAAATTATTTATTATATTGATTTATTTGAATACCAGCACCTTTCCATACTAATATCGTCTCATAGTGGCGCCGTGCCATAGGCACGGGCACAGAATCTATTTATAATAATACTAAGCTATTTAATATTTTTGAATAAATACCATTTTTACGAATTATTTTTATATATTGGTTTTGTTTGTAATTAGTTATATGCACATGGACTCTGTCTGACTTATGAATAGCTTTCCTAGAAATTTGATTAATACTTTATTTTTGTGTTATTTTTAATAGTTATATGACTTTGGTATGTAATTAGTTACATGTCATTTTCGAATGTAATTCTCCAAATAAAAAAAGTAAACTCAATTAGAACAATTTCTGTCAACATCATTAAATGACATTTCTCAAATTCAATTTAAAAAAATTAAAAATTGACATAAACAGAACTTAAGTGATTCAATTTTTGAAAAGTGAGTTTTGGCGGGAAATTTCTAAAAATTATGCACTTCTGTTTTTATATATACTACGACACAATCGTGTAATTCACGGTTCAGTATTGATATAAATAAAACAATATAAATTTTTAATGATAACCATATAACCGAATAATTATATAAAAAATCACGAGTTCAATATGCATATAACACAAATTATAGAAAATTATGTTAATAAAAGCAATAACTTTTTAAACATTTCTTTAAATTGATATCGAAGTGACATGTCCTTGACCAAAACAGTTTACTTTGTACAATAAAAATTAACGTTAATCATATAAAATTATAATGAAAGCACTCGTGCGATGCACGAAGCCTATATTCATATCAATACAATTGTTAAAACTTTAGTGCTAATAAAATACACAAATGATTGCAACATAAAGATTATGAGTTCGATGTGTAGAATTGAATATCATAATTTTGTAACATTAAAATTAAGATTATTTTGTTTGACTCTCATGTAGAGTTCAATTAAAAATCTAAACGCATAAGCAAATTAATAGAATTTTTTTCAATGAAAATCAATAGTCTTTAAGTTTGAAAATGTTTTACCTTTGGAGAAAAAAAATCAATTTATAGAATAAAAATATTAAGAATTTCAGTTCAATTCAAATTCTAATATTTTTTATGGATATAAACAATCAAATTTACATTGAAGCCCATAATTCCAATTCTAAACAATGGAATTGAGGTTCACTTTCTCTAATTCTCTACTATGAAGTCTCAACAAAATTTAAATTCACTTATGTGTTTTCCATATTAAAAATGATAATAAAATATATACAATAAATATATATAAATAAAAGTTACATTAATGTTAAAATTTTTTTTGACAACACATATAATATCAGACAAAGGGCAAATTGTTTGTGATATAATAACATGTTTTGTCATAAAACCTTAAAAACCACACTTTTCAAAATTGGTCATTTTTAAAAAATAATTCAAGTATTATGGTTCAATTTAAAAATCATACATAAAGAAAAAATAATTAAAATAGTATATAACCAAGGAAAATAAATGTAGGAGATGGGTCAAGGAAAATGAACAAAAAATTCAAACGATCGATGGATAGACATCAGAAAATTTGATTTAAACCGTGCTATGGATAACTTTTGGACCGCGACCTGGTAAACACTCATAGAACCACGTTGTTTTAGGTGATGTATATAAACGAAAAGAAAACACTTTTACCCTAGTTTCACCACACATTGCAAAATAAAAATTTACGCATTTTTTTTGCAGCGATGGCGAACCTCAAGGTTACCACCTAAAGAAAGTCCGACAACGGAAGCTATGACCACCGACTTACCGAAAACTTGTTGGTATGTTCATATTTCCAAAAATATTTCAAAAACTATGTTTAACTTCAAAACTCGTTTATTAATTTTAATTCGTGATTTAATTCAACTAACAAACAAATTCGATCTGAATGTTGATTAATTTCATCATCAGCACTTTTTTTATATCTGAATTTTTTAACATATATAAGTAACTAAAAAATCAGAAATTATCGGGTTTCAATTTTTTTTACATGTAGTTAGCTGTCTCAAAAAATTGGCCTTATCTCGATTTATAGATTTTTTTACAATAATAACTTTGGTTATGATGAAATAGATAAAAAATTGTCTGATCTTGGTATTATTATTAATTGATTGTCTGTGAATTAGTTTTACTTCAAAGTGTGTGTATATGATTTAGTTTCAAAATCGTTGTTTTATTCCATATTTTTTTTAGCCTGGATATTGATGCAAAGAAATTGACAAAAAAAACATGGGTTTGTTATCTCTCATGTTTCTACTATGTATATTTTTCTTAATATACTAAATAAGAATGTGAAGAAGTTTTGGAATCATTTTCCAATCAACCATAATAATGATATTTTATATTTTCAATTTCCAATGTAAAAAAAAGGCCTTATATATAAATTAGAAGTGTTTCTAAATTTAGAAAGTCATTTTTGGCGGAAACTTTCCAAAACTTGCTCCTCTCCTTTTATGTATGTATAGATAATAGTGGAATAATTTGTAACCAATGTGAGATACATCTCTTGTAAAAGTGAAAGTCTTTAGTCTAAAGAATTTAAAATCTAACATGTTCTTTTTAAACAATGTACTATATATCTTTTTTATTGGTAATAATATAAAATAATTTAAAATCAACATCACTTTCTAACCAATGTGAGATATACATCTTTTATTGGTAATAATGGTTGAAGTCTTTTATCAAATGACTTTGAAAGCCAACATCACTTTCCAACCATTGTATGATACATCTCTTCCATTAGTACTTAATAATAATATTTTTAAAACAAACACCATTTTCTAACCAATGTGTGATACATCTATTTTATTGTTGAAAAATTAGTATTTTTAGTGAAATAAATTGTGCAACTTGAGGCACAAATTTCTTTACGTGTTATTTATTTATTGACGAAGGTAATTACGCAAATGTGTTTTACTCGGTGAGAACATCGAAACGATATATTTATTTGTCTAAATCAAGTTTTGGATGAATAAGATATCAAGATTTAAAGTATAATACTTGTTAAAAAAAATTTGTTTTTTTAGTGAAATACATTATGCAACTTGAGGTATGAATTTATTTACGTGTTATTTTTTTGTTGACAAAAGTAATTGTGCAAATGTGTTCTAATCGGTAAGAGCATCAAAATGATATATTTATTTGTACAACTCAAGTTTTGGATGAATAAGATATAAATGTTTAAAGTATGGTGTTAGAAGTGAGTCATTAGAAGTAATGTCTCACCTTAAAGAGTTTTATCACGCATTGATTAGGAGTAATATTAGTTGTAAAAGTTTTTTTTTTAATTTTTAAATAAGCCTTCTATTATTAACAACTAGATCTTCGTGCCCGTACCTATGACACGACGCCAATATATCCAATTTCGTCAATTGAAACGTCAACATCTAAATAGAATATGCGATTTTTAAAAATGTTACAGTTGAGGGGAACATTACTTCAAGTGGTAGTTGAGGGGTGCTATTCGAACTCAACCCATAGTTGAGGGAAGTTATTTGTAAGAAGTTATATGTAACTGACCTATGAACGTTTGATTTTGCGGCGGAATCAACCCACATGGCCAGATAGTCTCAGTCAATCAATTGAGCTCTATTGTGAGATTATATTAATGTAAGGTTGATGTTTTATAAGGGGTAATGATTTATAAGATTAATCTCAGGGTGTGACTGCTCATAATATTAATTGTAGGGGGTGACTTTGTAACATAGTGAGAGAAAATAATGAGTTAAAAGTAGATAACTACTCTCACACATGTGAATGTGAGAGTGAATCTCAATCATTAAATTTTTCAAGATAATTTAATCTCAACCTCTAAATAGCTTTAATCAATTGTACATGTGTGAGAATGAGTTCTATTATAATATAGATATACGAAGTTATATATACTAATACTAATACCCTTATTATATTGATTATTATTATGTATTATAATTAGTTAATGGCTAGAAAATCAATAGTTTTTAAAGTATCCACATGGATGCTTTACAATGAAGATTTATCAAAAGGTGATGAGGTGACACAACTATAGTTCTCCTCACCAACATTATATATATATACCGAAGAAGTAAAATGAGTATTTCAAACCCACTTAACAACAACAATTACCAGGAGCTAAAAAATGGAGCTATTTGTTGACGAAATTATAGTTCGGTGACCTAATTAAATAATCTACGAGTATGATGACATATACAAATATTTTGAAAGTAGAGAGACCCGTAAGGCATTTTTCTTTTTAATAATGCATATAACATTGGTAGTGATATGACTACAAATTATGTGTACACTTTTGTCATTTCAATGCCACAAACAAATAGTAATTGGTTGCATATTTTTATTTTTTGTCCATTCCAAAAAAATGTCCTGTTTTTTAACATTTTCTTTTTATAAAACACACTTTTACCATTTTACACTTACTCTTTCTATTAACTATAATTATAAGCTCATGTTCAAAGGGTTTTAAAGGAAAAAACAAAACAAATTGCGAAAACAACGGGCTTTAAACCATATTGAAACCCAAAACCCTTTTGTTCAAAGGGAATTTGTTACGAGGGAATTGAATTGGGCGAGAGGAGGAATTAAACGTGTGGAAATAAGGGGCATCAAGAGGAGAGTAACAAAGTTGAGCCATAATGATCATATATGTCTAAGTGAATAAGTATTCAGTAAAGATGAGAAAAAATACACAAGCCTTAACAGAAACAAATGGACAAGAAATAAGAATGAATGGGATAGATGATAGAGTTACATATGCCATCAAACCAATTTTTTTCTCTCCCCAATTTCTTATCTCCCCGTTCCAGATCGTAAAGAAGTGAATACCCCCTCCCTTCTATCACCCCCTTTCTCTTTCCCGTCATAAAAAAATTGAAATGGGTTGGCCGCATATGATAATGGATGTGCGGTTCTTGCCGCACATCCATTGTGTTGTGTAACAAGCACCAACCATACATCCATTGTCATGTGCGGCTAGCCATGGACGCACATGATGTTTTATTATGGATAAGGGGAGAGAGGATGATATGCGAGGTAGAGGAGAGAAGAGGGAAGGAAAGGATGGAGGAATATGAGAGAGAAGCAAGAAAGAAGAATAAAAAAAAAGTCGCCAGAAAAAATGGAGGATGAAGTGAAACAAAGGATGCGAGAAATAAAATGATGGAAGGGAAGGTTTATTAGGTAAATTGGTTTGATGACATTTTTGCAATTTTTTATATGTGGTGTAGAGAATACATTTTGGTGTGTGATTAGCCCACCCCTTACCAAAACTGTTGACATGTCTTCATGCTTGATAACTAATGAAAAATTTATTGAATAATAAAGAGAAATTCTTCCGGTATGATTATTATTTTTCATGTGTTTAGTGTTTCACATTAAATGATCGTTTGTTGCAGTTTTTTTTGAGTGACTTTTGGATTTTAACTTAAAATAAGTTATATTTAAATTGTTTGTTTCTACTTATAAGCTAAAAGTCAATAAATTAGGTACACCACCCTTTATGCATTAAAAAGCCAAAGTCAAAAAGCTAAAATTTTAAGTTTATTTTGTTTCTTGAATACACAAAGACAACTATTCATTAATAAACTTTTGATTATTACAAATTTACCCTTTTCTCATAAATACATAAAAGAGCTAGGAATACTAATTTTAATATTTTTAAAAAAACATTTAATGCATGGTAAGAAATATTATAAATTATTTATTCATTTTGTTTTAGAGTAAACATTTTTAATCTCCACATATTTGATTATTCACATTAAAAATTGATAAGTAAATAATAAAAGTTGAAGTAAAAGACTACACATACTAATGATGTAAGGCTGTTTATTTATTTGTAAGTATTATGAAGTAAATAAATATTAATGAAGTATTATCGTATATTGAGTTTTTAAAGATAAATGTGAGACTCTTTTCCTTAATCAGAGACTAGTTGATTTGAAGTTTTAGAATTTATGGTCAATTTTTTGTAAATAAACAATTTCTTAGCTTACTTAACAAATATAATCATAAGCCACTTTTTCATCAGTTATAACAAATAGTTTATCATTAAATTAGTCTTAAGTCACTCAATCAACAATCTAATGCTTATTTGGTAGAATGTTTTGATCAAAACCCTGTTAAAAAATATACGGAGTAATTTTTTCTCTTTTAAGTGTTTCACTGTAACATGTACCATCATGAGCCTCGAAGCGCACGGAACGATGGAGAAGCGAGTGAAGAACACGCATGTTGATGGGCCTGTTACCGATAAGAGATTCAATTTCAAAAGCTACCAGAATATTATACAGATAGGATTTGGATGAGGCGCGCGAAAAGACCCCCCAAAATACACAAACTACTTCGCCCATGTCTTTCCCGTTATCCTCCTCCACCACCGTCCCTCACAAGGTTTCTGTCAACGCCTCCGTTAGTAATTATGTCCCAAAACAATCTTTTCTCTCGACTCGTTCAGTATTTCAATTCAATCGAATCCGTACACAAGAGCCTGCTAGATCAGTTCATCTCAAACTTAGCCGCATTTTCTCTAAATTGAATCATTCAACGGTTAGTCCAAATTTGATTCACTTCTTACTCAATCGTCGGAATTGATATGTGTGATTCATGGTCCAAATAACTGGGATGATTTAATCTCTTTAGCATCTAAGTTTTTACTGCATTATGTTGATTGTGAGCCGCACATTGCATTTTTAACGATATTGTGTCTGGAATGTATGGCATTTTGTAAGCAATTACGAGAAAGGCATTCACCACCATGAGGGGCTATCAGACAAAGTAGTAACGGTGGTGTTTAATTTCGGGGGTAATTAGGGACCTTAGGTTTTGCTTTATACCCAGTCATGCCCGCATTTTCCTCATTTGCACTATGACACTATCTAATGGATATTATTTCGGTCTTTTCCATACTTGGAAGCTGTAATCAATTTACGGTTCACTCTTAACTTCAGAATTTAGCTGTAAACTATTGAGATTTATCATGAAAGCTGATTGCCATTTTGAAGCTCAAATCTAACCCATTTCTGGATTCAATGTACTTTGTATAGACCTTAGATGACTCATGACTGTATAGTCTTTGAGTGACACTGACAAACCAAGGTGACTGTTGAAGACTTGTGTCTATATCAGCAAGTTAAAATGCATTGCAACCTAATGGAGTATGTGATTGTAATAATTTTTTTTGATAGGTAAGTGTGGCCCTTTGTTGGTATTTGGATTGTAAACTCAACATAAACTTGTAGGGTCCTGCTAGCTAGTGCCCTCGGGGAATTATTAAGAACATATTTTTAGTACCCTTTTAAGGAACCCTTGAGTTAAAGGTAATATCATCAAGCAACGAAAAGATTACAAAGCTAATCTCTCAAAAGAAAAATGCAGATGAATTATGAAATCATGCAAACTTGGAAAGAAATAACCAGGCTTCAAGCATGAGAGCTTTTTGTAAGTCAGCTGCCCATGCTAGTCTGTTGAATTGTGGAAGTATTGGCTGAAAGAGATTAACGGCCTGAGAAGCCTGTAAATGATGAATTTGCAGTCGTCTTTTCATTGGGAGTCACTCTACAGAAAACAAAGCCCACGGGAAGCAGTGTTGGACAATGTGCATAAGTTAGATATATCTGGTGTGCCGTTTTTAAAGTAGTGCATTGTTTGTACCTTTTTAACCCAACTTCCTCATGGGGTATCCCCTGGTTAGCCTCAATTCCATCGGTTTTCTGAGGGTAATTATGTACCTTTCTTCAGGTGTGCCCAACTCTTGAAATGGGGATTTTGTCATGCAGGAATTTACAAACCATCATAATATACTCTCCAAATTATGTATACCAACTATGGAGCATGGAATGAAGAGATTAGATACTACAATTTCGATCATCCTTATGATCATTCAACTGACCTCTCCTATACCTTTGGCCGGATGGGATTCAATGTTTGTTTCTCCTGCTGAAGCAGTACTTTATTCACCGGACACAAAGGTTCCCAGAACCGGAGAACTGGCTCTGAGAAAGGCTATCCCTGCAAACACAAACATGAAAACTATACAGGTTTTTATTTATTTTTATACATTTGTGTAGTCACTACTTACGATTACTTAGATAGTAACTCATGCTGAAGACATCCTTGCTTCTTCTTGTAGGATTCTCTTGAAGAGCTCTCATACTTGCTTAGGATTCCTCAGAGAAAGCCATATGGCACAATGGAGGGTAATGTGAAGAAAGCTCTTAAGGTAAATTTCGTTACAATGAGCGATGTGGGCAAGATCAACACTTCCGATAATATCAGGGAAGAAAATTTGGGTGTTTAGATTTTGGATGATGAGCATATATTAGATGCATCTGGTGTGCTTTTGAATTAGTGTGCATTATTTGTACCTCTAAAGCCTGACCTTTTCATGCAGCAACTTTCTATCTATCTATCTACCTCTTCAATCTCCCTTACTCTTGAAGTGCGAATGGGAAAAAGTGTACATACATTATGCACTAATAAGGAAAGAAAATAAAATAAAGAACAATTAAGGCAATGAAAGAACAACACGTAGTCTCAAATATTAATCATTCAGAGGTGCCTTCAACTAATGAATTCAATCATTATTCCCTAAAATAAGAAAATACAAAGAGAACCCCTTCCCCTCCCAATTCAGGGAAATAACTTCATAAACCCTTAAACTAGAAACAGAGAAACTAAGTTCCTAAATTAACTATTAAGTCCCCTGATTACTCTTCCTTTGCTGATACGTCTTGCATTCGGTATGGGCTTAGTTCCCTTCAGTAAATAAAGAATCACATGTAATTCTAGAAGAAGTTCTATCTAGTTTATGTTCCCTTTCCTTCCCACTCTCCCTCTCTCTTGAAGTGCAAACCGGAAAAGTTGAAAGTAAATAAAACGTAACCTGAAATTTTATAAGAACTGCAGCAACATCAGAGATTCATTGTTAGCACAAAGTGCTTTCTAATGCGTTCGAGAATCTAGAAAGTATTCATCCACTTTGAAAGCACAATCTTCTTGACATTAGGTTCCTGATGTCAACTTGTCATGTTTGACCTTTGAACTTAATGATCCCAGCATGTCTATTTTTCTATTGTTTTAGTCTATTATTCTTGTTTGCCCCTCATTTCTTATCAGTATCAGGTAAATGCTAGGAATTCATTTGCTTGTCTCCTTGTTGTTAATGAGTCATTTTTCTTGCTGTTCTCACCTCTTTTTCTTTTCCATTCTTTTATTTCAGATTGCAATGAATGAAAAGGAATCTATATTGGCAAGCTTGCCAGCTGATGAGAGGGAAAAGGGTGTGAAGATCTATGCATCTCTTATTGACGGGAAGGTACTTTGGAAGATAGAGATTTAGCCCCTTTGGCTGGAAAAGGCTAGTAGCTTGAGTGTATCCCTTTGTTTTCTTGGTCAAAGTAATACTGTATACAACAACAGGCTCCATTTCCTGTTCAGAACATGTGCATTTCAAAAATCATAACAATCATATTTTGTTTGCATTGCATGAATTGAATAATCGGTTACTTATCCAAAAGTATAATAATTATATCAAGAATAAGTATAACCAGACAGGTTGCACTTATGATCACATTCCGAGTCTTTCTTGAACATGGGGACGAGTGGCTCGATTCCATTTATTTTAAACCTAACTTTCATGATAGGTGCTTGATGGACCAGCTTTATTTTTCTTACACTATTCATTTATAGCTTGTCAATTTTACAGTCAAGTTGAAGTGGAGCAAGGAAGCCTATATTTTCAACCACTTATTTTCTGATTCCTTTCCTATTTAAATCATAATGAAGCGTCATAGAGGCTAGTATTTACTTAGTACAGACCTTAAGATGCATTTATTTTTAGTTATTGGTATAAGGTGTAATGTCATTCTATAACTATCTTTAGTATAAATCTAGTACATGCTTTTGCTTTTGTAAATCTGTAATCCTATGATTTAGTCCAGGAGATTTTTAGCTATTACAGAAGGTACCATTGTGAAAATGTATTTTCTTTATCCAGAGTGGAATGCAAAGCCTACTTGAATACATAAAGGATAAGGATCCAGATAAAGTATCTGTAGCTCTCGCGTCTTCTCTGGATTCTCTTGCACAATTGGAACTATTGCAGGTGATAGTGATTAATCATTATTAAATAACAACTGCATTATGAAAACTTGAGCATTGTTTCTTATAGTAATGGCGATGTTTTAAATATCTTTGAGCCATTTGTACAAAAACAAATTGATATTATCTGTGCATTTTTGTGGATGTATGAATTACTGATATTTGAATCAACAAAGAATGCTAAGATCTGAGTTTTGACAGGCTCCTGGATTATCGTTCTTGTTGCCGGAGCAATACTTGAAATACCCAAGGTAAGGAGCCACTAAGATTTTTCACTTAGCTTTCCATTTTTAATATTTTTGATAGATAATTTGGCCCCTCAGTATGGGGATTGGAACCTAGCTAGGACCTCATGGTCGTTGGGATCATATTGTCTGCAACATAGAAAGTACTTCACATTTCAGAAAACATTAGTTTTGTCCTCTTACTACAGTAGATAAACTGATGAAAGCAAGGGGAAGAATAGGAATATATCAGAGGCATAATTTTCTGACTCCATAGTTTATTATTTCTTCTGCTAATATTTCTTTCATGAATGGCTCTTATACATGTTTAATAACATGTAGCGGTGAATGTATAATATCATAGGTGTATATGCATGTATGATGTATCTATATAAGACAAGTGGTAGTTGTTTGTATACTCTTTAGGGATTGGTACTGCTGAGTGTGTTTCACATAGGAGTTCAAAGCTTGACAGTATTACCCTAAATGTTTATCTTATGTGCTATAAATTGATTAAAAACCTCTGAAAATCTCAATGTTCGTCTTTAGCTAGTGCTCGTATCGTTTGGATGATGGCATATTACTGTCACTATCCAGTATCCACCATATATTGTGTGTTCAACAGCGTTCAAACACAATATACTCATCACAGGAACTAAAAGCGCCTGTTTACAGAAATGATATAAAGTTATTACTACCTATTTCAACTTTGGCATATTGATGCCTTACTGAAATTTAAGGCTCACTGGGAGAGGGATCGTTGAATTTGTGATCGAGAAAGGAGATGGTTCATCGTTTTCTCCAGAAGCTGGTGGCATACCCAGAAAATATGCCACACTTCAGGTATGCCACATTGTCTCATAAAGTTCTGTAATATTGAGCACTGTGACTGCCTAGTTTTGACTTCACATGTTTAAACTGATTGCCGTCCTGAAGTGTTCTTTGAGTATTGTTATACAAAAATAGCATATGCATAGTAGTTGCCTAACCATTGTTAAAGGCAAAGTAGAGGGAGCATGAATTTTCACGCTTTCTTCACACAAGTAACCAAAAATAGATTTCAAATTGCTACCAGATGTGGTTTGTGTCCTTTAGGGGTGGCAGTTTTTTATCCATTCTAATAGCCCATCCATTATACTCACTAAAAATGACTTATCATATTGACCAATTAAGATCCATATATTTACGTGGGTTTTAAATAGGTTACCCAATAAGTACCCAATAATAATATGGGTATTTTTGGGTTTTAACGTAGTAATTCAATAGGTTACCCAATAACATTAATATTGGTTTAAACTTTCAAAATAGTTGCATATGGTTTCATTGTATTCCTAACGCCTTCTTGGCTTCTTTCAAATATGCAGACGTTCGTACCTCTCTTCTTCCCCCCCCCCTCCCCACACCGCCCCAACCCCCCGCAAACATTTCATGCAAACAGGTGTACATGGATGAAAAGCAAATTACAAATTGTGTTAACTACAAGAATGAATGAAAAGAAAAAAAAAATATTCCCGTCGTTCTAAATTAATTGTTCCTTTTTGATCATTCCAAAATAGATGTTTTTTTTTTGAAAATTAGTGCTCCATCCGTCCCAAAAATTGTGTGTTTTTTTGTGTGGATAGTCTTTGATTTTGACCTTTTTATGTGCTAGAAAGGTTCACGTGCGTTGCACGTGGTGAACGTACGTGATCTTAATGGTTTTTTAAAGTGATTTGCTAGTCCCTTCATTTTTCTGCTTACTTTTAATTATTAGAATTTTTTGTGTTTTAATCTTTATAGTTTTTTAGACTTATAAATTGTGTTTTGTGATTTTTTGATACTTTGTTTTTCTGTCATTTATAACTTATGCTTTTAGTTATTGTATAGAAACTTATCCTACACATTTGTATTTTGTATTTGTTATTTTTAAGTCTCTTTTTTTAATGCGAAACATGAATTCATTCACTTTTATCGGTGTCTAAACTGAAAACAATTCAAACTTACTTAGATAAGCACATTGTTGCTGAAGACTTTGTTTATGCCGTTTCTGGAATGTACGACTCTTTTTAGAAAATAATAAATTGTGTTATAGAAATCAAATTCACAACCCCAAAGTATATACTTGCACTCTAAAATACAAAATTCTCCCAAAGTATCTATAAAGTCCCACTTTACCATCCAACCTAAGTTTTGTGTCATTTTCATATCTCATTTTATAACTTTTTTTCTAGTTTGCCCCCTAGCCACTACGAAGGTTACCAATTTGACGTTATGGTGCACACGGTATTTCACGTGTAAAGCATTTTGGTTATTTTTTGGCAATGCTTTCTCTGCTTTTATCATCCAAAGAGAAACTTCATTTTTTTATTCTCTGACAACGCTTTCTCTACTTCTTTTCCAATAATGACCTCTTATTTAAATTTTAAATGAGATAAAATTCAGGAGTGTATAAATCTTTTATTCAAATTTTTATATAGAAAATTGAGAGATTAGAGAGATGGAACTCAAAATGAGAATCGTACTCAAGTGTCAAAGCCATCATGAATAAGAATCCACAAAAAAATTAAACCCATTACAACCGCCAATATTAAATGACCAAACCACAATTCATTTCTCCCTTTCTCTCTTGTACAACACAATGCATAAGCATACACCTTGAATTTCAAAACCCATATTTGAACCCATCACAGATGTATACGACAATGATGAGGCACACCATGGTTCAATCCGTCTTCATTGTCCCTAGCTTAAATTCCAACAAATTTCTCCTTGGCACCGTTGATGCGGTTTATGGTTTGATTAGAGCAAATTCTCTATCTTAAACATTATTAGCTACCATTTCTATCACTACGATTACCACACGCGACATCCCAATTACCAAATTTGATATGGAAATGAAAATGCTACAAAATTATGTTGACGGTCAAAGTGGATTTGGTGGATACCTTAGGGGGAAATGTGTATTTTGGACTAATTTTGATGGGGCCAAAATATGATAAGCTTCCAAAATTACACACTAAATCTCACATTGCACCTCAACTTACGAAGTGTCTCACTTTTATGCCTTATTTTTCTATTTGTCCCACTTTGTCCCCTCCCGTCTATAGGCATTAAAAATAGTAACGTACGGAAAATGGTATGTGCATGTCACGTAAGGATTATTTTTGTCATTTTGCTTGGGGTACAAATGAGATTTGATTATAACTTCATTATATAATTAACCATTTAGTATTTAAAATATGTTTTTAAATAAAAATAATAAATAATTGTTTCAATAATCCAAAAATAATTATATGGCCAATTACAATTTCCCCTCAAAGTATTCACCAAATCGTATAATGTACCCCAACCTAAGGATTGTGGCATAATGACATCTGACGTTACTTTTTTTTTTCTCATTTTCCACCTTACTCGTGATGGACGTTAGAATATTCACGTTAAATAGCACGTGTCTTCCACGTGTGGGGAAAAAATGTCATTTCCCTTATCTAGTTAAGGGGTAAATGTATTAAAAGTAAAAACTCTAATCTCACACCCTCTCATTTCCTCTTCTCCCGGTGCAAGTTCCCATCTCGTGTTCCACCATAATAGCCGCCATTTCCAGCACAAACCCTTCCCACATCTTTGGTGCTGTCCTCCTTCGATTCTAGCCAAACTCCATCTCCGATCTTCCTCATTCTTTCCCCTTCAAAAGTCGTGCCTAAAGTAGAAATTAGAGGCTATAGACTATACTTACTAAAAATCCTTGTAAAAATATGCGATTAATAGAAAACTTATGACCCTTATCCTTATCGATGAATTAATCATAAAGAGAGACGGGCTTGAATGAAAAGAAATGGTAAGGAAAATGATATCCTTACAACTAATTATACTACTTTCCTTACAACTAAGCTTTGAAGAAACGCAAAGTTGTTTTAGACAAAGACATTTTTGCCCTTGAAGAATTAGTTGTAAGGAAAGTTATAAATTAGTTGTAAGGTTAGCAATATTGTCATTATGATTTGTCTCATAATTAAATTTAGAATATATTTAATTTATTTTGTTATCTTTCACTTTCTTCCATCAACCCCATCATTCATAGACCCACCACCATTACCACCACTACCACCTCAAATAACACCATTAGCCCAAAAATCAAAAATTGATTTTATCTTATTTATTTGTCTAATTCCTTACTCTTTTGTTTAATGTCCTATTCCACCTAAATGATCACCACTGTCATGGTTACAATTGCCCCTACCACCATCCCTAACCACCACCACCAGCATCCCCTGCAATCGCCGCCACAGCTATCACCGCTACAAAGAAACGCGCTCACCTTGCCTTGCTAAAAAGGAAAAATAAAATATCTTTAGCTTCCGTTAAGTCGAACTACTTTCTTCAAACGCCTCTCCTATAGATTCTAACTTAATTTCTACACTAACAAAACACACAGATTCGTCAACTAAGTTCTCTATTTTTCTTTATCTTCTTGACAATTATAGCACCTTTTTATTAGCACATTTCTTTTAGCTTATTCACACGTAATTACTAAGCACGCTACATATTTGCTTAAAATCTCGATACTCAACAACGAATGTATTATTATAATTACAATTTTTCATATACCTCTAATAATGCCTTTCCCAACCTATGATATCTCACTTTTATACACAATGTTTCTAGTTGTCCCACTTTGTCCTCTCTCGTCCATGAGCGTTAAAAATAGTGATGGAAAATCATGTACATAAGGATTATTTTGGTCATTATGCTTGTGGCGCAAAGTGAGATTTGGTTATAATTTCATCATTTAGTTTGCCATTTGGTATTTCAAATATTTTTTCTAATTAAAAAATTAAAAAATTATTTCAATAATCCAAAATTAGTTATACTTTGTCTTATATTTAAATTTAAAGTTTAAAAATGCATTATTCCAAAAAATGAAATTTAAATTTTATTTAATTAATTTTGTATCCTTCACTTTCTTCTGTCAACCCCATCATTCATATACTCACCACCACCACCACCACCACTACCACTTCAAATTTCACCATTGATCCAAAAGTTAATTTTTGATTTGATTTGATTTTCTTTTCTAATTCTTGACTCCTTCCTTCGAAGTAGCCCATTTGAAAAACCCATCAATTATACACACCACCACCACAACCTTAAATTTCACTTTTTACAAACCTAAATTCATTTTTTTTTTAATTTTCAAATTGAAACTGAAACCCATATTGATATTTGAATATTTGATGATTTAGAAATCTCACAACGCTGTATTTCATCTAAACCTCCACTGTCCTCCCTACAATTATTGCCACCACCATCCCTGCGGTTGCTAGCACTGCCATCACCATTACAAAGAAACGCATTCACCTCGCATTGCTCAAATGGAGGCATTGAATTTGTTTAGCCTATGATTAATCAGACTTCTTTCATCGAACGTCTCTCATTTCTTAATTCCTATCCACTTTTGGTGTCAAAGTACTAAGTAAGGAGAGAATCTAATTTAGGATGAGACTACTTAAAAGAATGTCGATTGGTGACAGTCTCTTTCAATTAAAGGAGAGTTGCGGTAGAAGAAAGTCGATAACCATGGAAGGGGAATAAAGATTCTCACACGTAAATACCTCGGGTTCTATGAAGAAGAGCAAGCAAGTTAAGACAAAAAGAGGTTAGAGGTTTGGAACCCAGTTATGGAAAGGAGTAAAATATTTTGAACCTAGTTATTTGTGAGTACTAACTGTGGTTTTGTTTGTAATATCTATAAGTTAGGACCGGTATGATAGTTATTAAGGCCGCTTGTAATAGTCTGAAAATTCAAATAAGTAAATTGTAGATTTTAGCTTTCTATTGTAACAAAACACACACATTCATTAATTGGTTTTCATTTTCTTCATCTTATTGGCATTATAACATATTTTCTTAACTCATTTCTCTTATCTTATTCAACGGTAATAACTAAACACACACATATTTTCTCGATATCTCGATACTCACCAATAAATCTATTATTATAGTAATAATTTTTCATATACATCTATAATGTCTTTACTGAACATATTTAAGAAAGTAAAACCATATTATTTTTTAGTTTCAAATAAAGTTTTAGTGTCTTAACTGAGTTAGGTATTTTTGTCATTTTAGAAAATAGTGGACACATTTTTAACGATAATGGTCGGAGGGGGGAAAATGATAAGAAAATAAAAGTACAAGATGAAATAAATACAATTCTAAATTGTAGGACCTGACTTTAAAATAGGTACAAGTCAAGCGATCAAATTATTATTTGATTACTAATGGAATTAATTTGTTTATGACAAATTTACTTGTTTGACCCTAATTAATAATGAGTGATTAATTATATTTGGAGCTATTTTTGTTCAAACATTATTTTTGTCATGGTAAATTTACTTGTTTTGCCCTTAATTAAATGGTGGGGGGTTTATTTGGTGAAGAGTTATTTTTGTCTATCTATTAATTTGAACTTTAGTGATAATTTAAAGAACAAAAGAACTAACAGAGTACAGAAAAATTGAGAGAGGAAGTTGATCTTTTATTAACTGATGCAATGCTTAAATACACTATTGTGTAACTGCAAAAGAGAGAAAATAGCAAATAGTTTGCTGAACCTCAGCAACAACTAGTAAGATAAAATAACAAACTAAACTCCTAAAGACTTGATCAAGAGTGAACTGAACTAGAACTTATTTGTAAAATCTAAAGGGTAAATGCAACTAATCTGAGCAAAATAACTGCTGACTCCTTGCATCAGTAGGTGCAAATTCCAAGTTTCACTCTTAAGTCTTCAAATTTACTCTTTGGAAGAGACTTTGGAAATATGTCTGCAAGCTGATTTTCAGTCATGCAGTACTTCAATTGAACTGAACCACTTCTTTGGACATCTCTGATAAAGAACAACTTTATACTAAAATGCTTTGTCTTCCCATGAAAAACAGGATTGTTAGAAATGGCTATTGCTGCTTGATTGTCCACCATAACTTCAGTACTCACCTTTTGTTCCAGTTGCAGATCACTCAGAATTTTTCTCAACCAAAGTGCATGATTAACTGCTGTTGTTGCTATAAACTCTGCTTCAGCCGTTGATTGTGCTACAATTTCTTGCTTCTTCAAACTCCAAGTGAATATTCCTGATCCAAAGTTGAAACAGAAACCAGAGGTGCTTTTCATGTCCTTTACACATCCGGCCCAATCACTGTCAGAATAACCTTGCAACTGGAAATTTTGTGAAGAACTGAACTTGACACCAAAATTTAAGGTTCCCCTTATATATCAGAGAACTCTTTTTGCAGCTTTAAGATGAGATTCATTAGCACAATTCATGAACCTAGAAAGAACACTTACAGCATGTAAGATATCTGGTCTTGTTGCTGTGAGATACAATAAGCAGCCAATCAATCTTCGATATTGTGATTCATCAACTTTTTCGCTCCCATCATCCTTGCATAGCTTCTCCTTTTGGCACATAGGAGTACTCATGCATTTATAATCTTCCATATTAAATATCTTTAGGATCTCCTTCGCATACTTCTTTTGGGAAATGAAATCTTACCTGAATCTTGTTTGATTTCCATTCCAAGAAAGTAAGACATTTCTCCCAGATCTGTCATCTCAAAGACTTTCATCATGTCTTCTTTGAATTGTTGAACAAGTTCAACATTGCTGCCAGTGACCAAAAGATCGTCAACATATAAAGAAACCACAAGAAGATTAGCTTGATCACCTTTAATATACAGAGTGAACTCGCTGAGGCTTTTGATAAGGCCTAAGCTCAACATATATTCATCAATCCTGCTATACCAGGCCCTTGGAGCCTGTTTTAAGCCATACAAAGCCTTCTTTAACTAGTACACCTTGTGCTCTTGCCCCTTTGTCACAAAGCCATCAGATTGCTCAACATAAATTTCTTCTTCTAGAACACCATTTAAGAATGCTGATTTGACATCTAGTTGGTAGATTTTCCATTCCTTCTGTGTTGCAATAGCTAGTAGCATTCTAATAGTGTCTAGCCTTGCTACCAGAGCAAACGTATCAAAGAAATCTACTCCAAGAACTTGTGCATACTCTTTTACGACTAACCTTGCTTTATACTTATTGATTGTGCCATCTGCATTCAGCTTTGTTCTGAACACCCACTTAACACCAATCACTTTTTGGTGTTGAGGCCTTTCAACTAATTCCCAGGTCTGATTTTTTTCGATCATAGAGAGCTCCTCCTGCATTGCAACCCACCACTTAGGATCTTTTTCAGCTTCCCAATATCCTGCAGGTTTAAAAACAGCAACGTTGCATCTTTCATAGACATCAGTAAGCAGTCTGGTTCCTTGAATGGGTGGATCATCAACTAACTCATCTTGTTGCAGAGTAACAGGGTGTTGATCTTCTTCGGGAGGATTATCAATTAATTGATCCTGCTGCAGATTAAATGGCTGATGCAAGCTAACACCCTGCTGCTGATTTTGTTCTGAATTCCAGCTCCACTTCTCATTCTCCATAAAGTTCACATCTCTGTCAGGTTGAAAAACTCTATAAGCCTTAGATGTTGAGCTATAACCAACAGATACACCGGGCTCAACTTTCTTATCTAACTTATCTCGCTTGATCAGCGGCACATAAGTAAAACACAAACATCCAAATACTTTAAGATTTTTCAATAATGGTTTATAACCATACCAGGCCTCAAAAGGAGTCTTCCCATTTACTGCTTTGGTGGGAAGTCTGTTCAGCAAAAAAACTGCAGTATTTACTGCCTCCGCCCAATATTCCTTAGGCAGCTCCTTTTCATGAATCATACATCTGGCCATCTCCATTATTGTCCTGTTCTTCCTCTCGCTGACCCCATTTTGTTGAGGAGTATATGGCGCTGTAAGTTGATGTTCAATGCCTGCATCCTCACATAATTTATCAAATTCATTTGAGGTGTATTCCTTGCCATTATCTGACCTCAAAACTTGTATCTTGCAGCCACTTTGGTTCTCAATCCAATTCTTAAATTTGAAAAAAATACCTGCAACTTCTGACTTGAATTTGAAAAAATAAATCCAACACATCCTCGTTAAATCATCTATGAAAGCAATATAGTACTTACTCCCTTTAAGTGAAGAAGTTTTTGGCCCACTTAAATCTGTATGGACGAGTTGCAACTTCTTAGTCGCTCTCCACGATGACTTTTGGAAAGGAATTCTTGCTTGTTTACCAAATAGACATGCCTTGCAGCTTGGTAAATCTGAATCTAGGTGAGACAATCCAAGAGCCAACTTTTTCCTTTGCAAATTCAACAATGCAGCATGATGAAAATGGCCTAGCCTCTTGTGCCAAATTGTTGTGTTGGTTACTGTAGGTGCATATGCTGATTGCTTCTCCTCCATAGGATCAAAAGAGAAACTCTTGCCACTCATCTTGATTCTAAAGACTTCTTTGTCATTGACATCCTTGATTAAGCATTGCTTATTCTCAAAGAGAACTTTAAATCCTTTCTCAACTAACTGCCCAAAACTTAGCAAATTTTGACCAATATCAGGTACATATAAAACATCAGTAATTAATTTTGTGCCTGTACAACTTTCTATGGCAATAGTTCCCTTTCCTTTGACAGCAATGTACTCACCATTACCAATTCTGACTCTAGATGCTTTCGATTTGTCAAGCTCTCTGAAGAGTTCTTGATCACTAGTCATGTGGTTGGTGCAACCACTATCTATAAGCCAATAATCATTTGTTGTGCTGCTTGTAAAACAAGATGCGACAAACAATTGCTCCTCCTCTTCCTCATCACCTACTCGAGCATCATCTTTTTGCTGGAAATTACTTCTGCATATACGCTCATGGTGCCCCAGCTTGTTGCATTTTTCACATTTCACATCTGATCTTCTCCAACATTTAAAAGGAGGATGACGCTTTTTTCCGCAATGCTTGCAAGGAGGGAATTCCTTCTTTTTCTCTCCATTGCTATAGCTAATGTTTGTGGATAAATCTTGTAGGCTGTGATCCTTCCTATAGTTTTTCTTCTCGTCCTTCTCTCCTTGGTTAATCTGTAACTTAGCCTACAATGCCTTCTCCACAAGACCTTCACTCCTTATCAATCTTCTTTGTTCTTGTGCCTGCAACGCATTTTTCAATTCTGCCAAATTGATTTTTGACACATCTTTAGCATTTTCCAAAGAAGAAATAGTAGCATCAAATCTAGCCGGGACAGTTACAAGTATTTTCTGAATAATTCTACTATCAGAAAACTCAGAACCAAGCAACTTTATTTTGTTGGCTATGCCAAGAAGCTTATCTGTATATTCTTTGATTGTCTTTGACTCCTTCATCTCCTGCACCTCAAATTCTCTAACCAAATTCAGCACTTGCATTCCTTTAATCCTTTCATCTCCTTCATATTCACCTTTGAGGAAATTCCATATTTCAAATGCCGACATCATGGTCATAATCCTAATAAATATATCTTGTGAGACAGCAGAAAACAATGTAGCTCTTGCTTTCGACTTCCTTCCTTTCTTTTCCTTGTGAATCTTAATTTGTGCCATTGTTGGATTAGCGGGCAATGGAGGAACTTCGTAGTCCTCCTCAACAGCCTCCCTGAGATCATTCACCTCTAGATACGCCTCCATCCTCGCGGCCCAAACATGATAATTTTCACCATTGAACACAGCTGGTGCTAAGTCTGTGAAAGGGGTTTTTGAAGCCATAGAAAAGAAAGGCTAAGAAAGATTGGTGGTTTTTTTTTTTTTTTAAGACAGGTCCCTCAAAGAAAAAAGCTCTTATACCAATTTGTTGGAACTTTAGTGATAATTTAAAGAACAAAAGAAGAACTAACAGAGTACAGAAAAATTGAGAGAGGAAGTTGATCTTTTATTAACTGATGCAATGCTTAAATACTCTATTGTGTAACTGCAAAAGAGAGAAAATAGCAAATAGTTTACTGAACCTCAGCAACAACTAGTAAGATAAAATAACAAACTAAACTCCTAAAGACTTGGTCAATAGTGAACTGAACTAGAACTTATTTGTAAAATCTAAAGGGTAAATGTAACTAATCTGAGCAAAAAGCTGCTGATGCACATTTTCAACAAGAAACAACTTTACTTTTATATGTAGAGAAATATGTGTTGTTACAATGGCCTAGGTGAGAAATTCGAGTGAGGGTGATTTTAAAGCATTGTTTTGGGCAGATTTTAGATTGCTTTAATTGTTAATTAAAGCTAGGGTTTCGGGATAAAATTGTAAGGGAAATTGCTCATATTCGGGGTAGTAGTTTGTAGGAGAGTTTTGGGGCTGTTGTGTAAGAGATTTCGCTCAGCTTTGTTGTTGTTTAATTCATTTGACCAGCTTGTGTTTTTCAAGTTGTTTCGTACACATCAAGAGCTTGTTTGGTTCCTTGACTTTTCGGCCAAGCAAAGAAGTTCGGCAGATTATTTGAACCTAAAGAGGACTGTTTTAAGGAGGCTTTCGAACAGCTTGGTGGCTGTTTAAAGCAATTAGGGGAGCTTGAAGAATCAAGGGTTTTTTCACACATCAATATATGGGCGGGCAAGAAATGGCCATTGGCGTCCATCTACTCATTATCACAAAAGTATCAAATAAATACAATAATAATAAAAAAATCATTCTTTAACAAAAAGTACTCAAAAATTACAAAAACATTAATTTCACCCAAAAAAAAAAAGAAGGAAAAATGAATATGTATTTTTGTATTTTTACTCATCTCTTGTGTCAATTCTGTATTTTTGCTCATCTCTTGTGTCAATTCTGTATTTTTGCTCATCTCTTGTGTCACTTCCTTTTCTTCTGTCAGTCATTCGTGGGAAGGCTTTTTTAACTTTGAAGGTCTCTCACTAATTCACTATGAATCCATCTGATTTTTTTATATTTTTATAGAAGGGGGCGTGGGAAGGGAGAGCCTACGACAACTCTAAGTGAGATCCGGGCGGGGGGGGGATCCATGTACAAGTCAGAATTTTGCAATATATATTATGCTATATGTTAAACGTCATTATTAATTTTAAGTTATTTTATAATTATGTATATAATGGAGAAAGCAAAGTAGCTCAAGTTGACTTTTCAATGCATTTTTTTTCGATGATAGAGAAACATGGAGGAGAGTGATGGAGATAATGGTGGATGCACTTGAATATCCGAAAGCAGAATGGAGAGATCGGAAGGAGCAAAAACCGGAGCGAAATTAGAAGAGTAAGAGAATCAGTAGGAATGACAATGGGGCAGTTCGGGGGCAGTTATACATCATACCACCCCAATTCCCCAATTCAATTTTGTGCCCCATAACTGCCCCATTCCCCAGCAGGGAATCAATTCGCCCCCCCCCCCCCATATCCATTCCCCACGGGTAACGGTTAATCGGGGAATACCCACGGGATTAATATTTTCGTTCAAAACACTCAAAAATTAACTTTCAAAGAACTTGCTATTAATCAAGTTCGTAAAAAAATATTATTTCTACTTAAAAGTAATTTTAATCATGTTCATAAAAGCTCAAAAGACGAAGAAGTTGTGTACGACACAAATTCAATATACAAATATATAATCACAATGTACTTACAAACAAAATTACGGATACAAAATTACAATACACACTAAATCACATATACAAATAACTATTACACGTAACAATAATATTACATTCATAAACATAATCTTGGATATTTTAGAAAACTGTAAAAGCGTTGATTAATCAGTCTAACTTTTTAGAGGCCCGCAGAAAACAAGAAAAATAAGAACCCCAATACGTAAGACAACAATCATTTGTGTGTGTGTAACTATAAACCTAGAATATAATTATTTAATCATAAAATTTACACAATTTTTATCGAATCTATGCAAAAATAAATTACTTAGCCAAAATTAAGTTCTATTAAATTTTTGAGTTCTATTAAGTTCTATTAAATTACATATATAGAATAATTTAATGTTACGAAAAGAAACCGAGGATTTCTAATGTTATGGAACTCTTCATATTTCTTTTCGGTTTTTTCCTTTTTCGCTAAAGCATGACCTAAATAAAGTCGAGTCTAGTCTTTAAGCACTTTTTTTAATGATAAAAATAGGGGCCTAAATTATATTAATATTACTAATATGAAAGCATATTGTGTTTTTTAAAAGAGACCCAATTTTCCCTCTCATATTAGTATATACAAATATGTCTATAGTGTGTCTGTGTGTGTGTGTGTTGCGGTGGCCTCCAAACTTGGGGGCCC
This sequence comes from Codonopsis lanceolata, assembly GCA_013146195.2. Lineage (NCBI taxonomy): Eukaryota > Viridiplantae > Streptophyta > Magnoliopsida > Asterales > Campanulaceae > Codonopsis > Codonopsis lanceolata. The sequence goes on from CM028380.1 coordinate 70,108,639, forward strand.
TGAGCTAACGTGCCTCTCGCACTTTCTCAGAGTCGGCTATGATTGACTTCGTCTCTCTCTATAATATGAAAGACTCAATTTTATTATGATGCTAGAGATACATATTTATATGGTTACAATGGGAGGAGGTAATCTCCTAGAAGGTTCTAGATCTATACAAAGATTTTCTTTCCTAATCTAATACAAAGATTAAGTTTCCTAAAATATCTATAACAATATATACTTGAATATAATATTATGATATTATATTCCTAATATTAGCAATTCGGGCAATAGTTCAGGTAATGGGGCGGATATTGCTAATACCAAAATCTAACCGTTCCCCAGTTTTTCAGTTCGGTTATTCTCCATTACCCGGCCCATATCCAGTCAAACCAGTTAATAATCATCAACTTCGGTTCAGTTCAGTTTGGGTATCCACGGTTCGGTCCAAATTGACATCCCTAAGAGAATGGGTTTTAGCATGGGTGCCCAAGTGGGCGCCCATTTGGCCCATCATAATTAGTGGTCTCAAATGGGTATGCCCATTTGTGCCCACTTAAAATGTTGGGTGTGCCCATACCCATTATTTATTGGGCGGTCTGGGCGGGCAAATGGGGGCAGGCAAAAATTGCCACCTCTACTTGCGCATAAGCAGGATGATCCCTTTACTTTTTGTTTGCCATTAGCAATAGCCTTCTACTGGGGCGAACTCAATGGAGTTGGTATTTATCCAATATACCATTTAGAAGAACAAGTATTACTCCCTCTGTCCCAAAATGAGTGTCCCGTTTTAGTTTTAGTTGTTTACTCAAATTAAAAAAAAAGTTGACTTTTAGGCCATTTAAGCATTACATATACATGAATGCCCTTGGTGTCCAGTCTATTGCAAATGCACACTGATAGATGATAGATAGCAAGCGTGAATTAAGTAACTTTATAGAAAAAAAGAACACTAATTTTGGGACAAACTCTAAAAAAGGAACACTCATTTTGGGATGGAGTAGAAATTTTAGTCCGGTTATGAATTTGATTAGCAGAGTTAGGAGCTAATGACGCAACATATTACTGTGAACTTGTAATGATATTTTCATGACAACTTGGACTAGGATTTGGCTTGCCTGAACGATGCCTCTAATTTGTGTAGTGGTGTTTCTTTGGTTGCTTAAAAATGCTTATTAAGGTCCAGCAGACACCTATGACAGAATGATAACATTAGTAATAGGGTTCAGCGAATGTTATATTCAATTCTCAATATGTATGTCATGTACTGATACTTAGCATGTACTCAGGTTGTCATAGATGGATATTCTGCCCCGCTGACGACAGGGAACTTTGCAAAACTGGTAAGGTAGTGAAATAATTGCATCCTCTTTCTTTTATATATATATATACCTGTACACACTTCCAACTTGTGTACATGGTCAATGCTTGATCTTGGTGCCAATTTTCCTCTTTTCTATTTTTCTTTCTTAAATGTGAGTCACTTCCTTGTGTGATCATAATACAATCAATATAAATGGAACCTCCACTGGGAAGTAGGAACTGCAACCTGATCTTGTCATGGGAAGCCCAACATTGACAGTTCTAGTTCTACTATCTTGTCAAAGTACTACCTAGTTCCATTTGACTAGTATACTTTTTAAACTGTAGCTTTACTTATTTGTTCCTCCTTTAAATTGCACTAAAACTATATCCTTTTTTTTTCTTTACTATTTTTTGGGGAAAAACTAAAAGGGAAAGTGGAATTTTTTGGGGGGCGAAGGGAATATTATATCGTCAGAAACAGATGGTTTTTTGCACTTAAATCTTTTCCCGATGCAGGTATATTTTGGCTTTTTCCAGAGCAATGCTATGAAGTTTTGTACCATATTCCTTGATGATATGCTGACAGAATCGAAATAGCTTCATTTTGGTCTCAGTTCTCTTATTTAGTTGAAGTATAACCACAGACAGATAGAGTTAAATTTTTTATTTTATCTTCTATTAATTTCAAATGTTCCTCTAATGCAGTAAGCACGACTGTTTGACTTCTTTTTTTTTTTTTTGTTGGAAAAGTCGGTTTTGCTTTGAGAGTACCAAATTTATGCTTTGCTTTGGCACAATCCTAAGCCACTTTCATATTTTCCTACCATATACAGTTTAGTTTCATTTACAGGTGTCCCAAAGAGACCATAGCGAACTCAGTGCCTTACAGTTCAGGTTTTGTATCCAGAGTGAGCTGATATATATGTTATATGTTTGGAGTTCCAGAATCCATGCTATCTGTTTCTTTAATTGATTGGAGAAAGTCTCTGCATGAAGATGATTAGAACTTGATAAATCATCACCAATTTTTTTACCTTGTAATGTCTTACTTCTAAGTCATTTTTGTCTCGTCAACTTAACTCAAAGTTGCATAACACAAAATAAAAAAATAAAAAAATGAGTTGCATAACGCATAGATGCATAATTGGAAAAGGCACTCACCAAAAGGTCCAAAATTCATTGAACTAATGGTCAGGTGATAGATGGAGTCTACAATGGGATAAAGCTCCGCTCCACTGACCAAGCAATTCTCTCAGACACAGGACTTGACAATAACAGTGGTTATAGTGTTCCATTAGAAATAATGCCTTCGGGACAATTTGAGCCGCTGTATAAAACAACTTTAAGTGTGCAGGTTTGTTTACTTTTCCTTCCATTGGCTGATCTCGAATTGGCTACCAACTTGCATCTTTTCATGAGTAACAATAGTCCTTGTTTGCCATATGGAAGGATGGAGAGCTGCCTGTGCTTCCATTATCTGTGTATGGCGCAATTGCTATGTCCCACAGTGATGTCTCGGAGGAATACTCCTCCGCAAATCAGTTCTTCTTCTATCTTTACGACAAAAGCTACGTGAGTAGTTCTCCTATTATTATCTTCTATGGAGCAAACGTCGATAGTTGCTATAATGATGTAATGAAGTTAAATTTTTTTTGTAACAAAGTTAAAATATATTTGGCAGTCCGGCTTAGGAGGGTTGTCTTTTGATGAGGGCCAATTTTCTGTCTTCGGGTATGTGCTTAGAATATCAGCACTAATTCGAGTTTATCATTGATCTCTTCCTTCGAGTAAATTAAATTGCTTATAACACTGTTCTTTACTCTTTCTTCCCCATAGTTGCCCTCCTAATATTAGTGATCTTATCTATAGATATACCACTGCTGGGAAAGAATTTCTTCCTCAGATTAAAAGCGGTGATGTAGTTAGATCTGCGAAACTGGTAGAAGGTCAAGATCATCTCATATTACCAGATGAAAAGTAAAGCTGTCCATGCAAATATGGACTTCTTATATTCTTTCTAATCATTGTTGCTCTCAAATGGTACCAACCTGGCTTCCCGACAGGTATAAGTTTTTTGATGATTCGCTTAGCAAGACTAGCTTGACTCGAACCTGAAACGGAGGAATTGGCAAGAAGTGGTCCACATACAGGTTATAGTTCTTGCATAAAATATGTATTCATATTTCTTTCTCCTTTTCTTGTCTTCAATGTACACAGTAAGGATGAAGTTTTCCAACTTACTATATCTATAGAGTTGCTTTAACTCCATACATTTAAGATTAAGTTTCCGGTAAATTTTAATTTTCCTGCAGATTAATACACTGAAGTAGTTTTCACTCTTAGCCTACCTTTTTTTTTTTTTTTCCTGGGGCGTAGGAAGGGATCGAACCCGAGGCGTTGTGGCCTGTACCACTGCCCCCTTAGGGGCTCTCTTAGCCTACCTTGAATTGACTTCTTTTGGTAGATTATATCCCCTCTTTTTTTTTTTTTAACCAACCCAAGGGGAAGCACCTTCCGAAGCATGGCCACATTGGACCGACGTATACAGATAAAACCTCTTGGAATTCTACCAACTGCACTCGCAGGAGCAAGACAAATCTATAATTTGTGCGTTGTATTTTAGCGGTAGTTACAGTTGTGGCTTGAAGAAATGGATCAGAAGTTGAAGCAGCTCCCCACTCTAATTTTCTAACTTTCTTGAGACAGTGCCACAGTGAGAGTAGTAGAGTAAGAGATTGGGGGTGTCTTCGGTCACCAACACTTTTTCATTTGAGTTTGCATACCAAATGAATACCATTTTTTTTTTTTTTGTCCATCAATCATGATGAGAATCACTCAATGCATCATGCATGAGTAACATTATTTTACTCTTCTTTCTTATTTCACATAGAAAATCGACACAACTTAATTCCTGGAAAAATTACAGGGTCATTCCCCGTTGCAATTTGTTTTAAAACATTTTACACCCCTATATTTTTTATAATCGAAAAAGTACTTTATGTATTGCGATGCATGACATGTCCTTTTCAGGCTACGAAAAAATATAAGGGTACAAAGCAATTAAAAATTATTTTGGGTGAACCGGCCCGCATTTATATCCTTGTTTTTGTGTGTGTGTGTGTTTTTTTTTTGATATATTGGATGAAAAGCGGATCGATCCCTTTTGGATAGTTTTCAATTGTTTTAAGTCCCAATATTTTTAACTGGAAAAAAAGACACTTATGTTGAAAGGATGATTATACCCTTAATGAATTGAATATGCGCATGCTAAACATACAAGTATGTTTTAATATTAATGCATATATTGAATATAAGATAGCGTTGAACTTTAATTAATTTTTCTTTAGTAGTCCTTAATACCTTAATAGTGAGAGATGGAGAGAGAAGGGAGGTGATGGAGGGACACAGTGGGGGGAGGGAGAGGGGGGAAGAGGGAAACGCTGGTACACGATGAAGAAAGGGAGGGAGAAGAGGATGGAGTATGATTAGTTGAGAGATTTATAATTATCCGAATAAATTTATAATTATATTGCAACGAATGCATCAGAGAATATGAGAAACGTCAATGATTCAATATTTGTATTTGTCTGATCTACGGTTTGTTGGGTGAGGGCAATTATGAAACAATATTACGGAATTGTCTTTTTAAAATTAAAAAAATAAAATTAAAGTTGTTGAAAACTTTGTAAAATGAACTTGAGGACAATTATTTAAAATTGATTCTTTCAATGGCCAATGCCCAGGCCCGTGCTTGAAGAAATGGTCCAAGGTTAATTTTGTCCGATGAGACTGTTGACTCTGGTACAGGTCAATGCTTTTTTGAAACTTAAAAAGTATGTCTATCCCCACACATAGTTAAATTAAGTTGTTATAAAATTGACAATGATATGTTGGGCAATATCAGTTGGAGATTTCCACCACCATGACCATGAGAAGATATCCCAAAATTCTCCACCTCACTTAATATCTATCCATCAAAACAATTTAGTACACTAGTATTACTGTCCATATTTGAATGGTAGGTATATTATTATCTACACAAATTTCCAAGCAATTAAATAGCCTTATTCCGTACTCTGGTGGTTAAAAAAAAAAACAAGGGGTTGTGAATACAGTCCACATGTCTTAGTCAATTCACACAAACTATGTTTCACCTTTTATATCGACAAAACACACAATTAGAATTTGATTCATCCAACTTTCTCATTTTTTACAATTTTGTCATCAAAAATTTAAAATATTTATTTTGACCATTCAACTTTTGTCCAGTTACAAGCGAGCCTATTTTCAAACGCTCGTTAGAAAATGACGTTAAATTTAAGACAAATCTCTATTGTACCCCTATAAATATCAAGGGAGGAATAATTATAATCAGTGGTGAATCTAAGAAAATTCTAAAGTGGATTCACCAAAGTTAACTCACGTTGAAAGATGGATCACCTTGTAAAATACCATTATTTTACAAGGTGAAAATAAATAACTTTTAAAAAAAATTGGATTCACTTGCATCCAATTAGGAATACATGGATCCACCCCTGATTATAATTAGAAAAAGTTTCAACTGTAAATAATAGAACTTGGGGGTTTTACAGATCTGGATCTGTCCATCTTCATCTTCATATCCCAAACAAAAAGGAGGGGAAGTTCTCAAAACAAAAAAAAAAAAAAAAATCCCAAATTCGTGATCAGACATCGGAGGGTCGGAATCCGAGTGGGAGAATTTTCCTTGTCGTTGGAGAGATTAAGAGTAGGGCTATAATGATAATTTTTCTCTCATATTTCTCTTCTATAAATAAAGTGATTTAACTTCATCTGGGTTTGAAGGATTTAAGTAGATCCATCTGGGTTTGAAGGATTTAAGCTGATGGATGAAACATAACCCAAATCTTGATTTCGACCACAACCTGGTTCAAGGTAGTGAATGAGGGACCACCATTGATGTAGGGGTACCTAGTTAGCGCATGAAGCAATTCTACTATGTGGCACAAATTTTAAGTCAGAATTTCTCAACCATAGAAGTGCAGATAGAAGAAGACGGAGGGAAGGACACGTAAAAAGATAGAAATGTAAAATAGATTTTCATCTGCTTTAGCTGGGTTGCCTGCTACTTATTGGAAAGAAAGCCAAGAAATTATCCGCCCCTTTGTTGGCCAAACTATGCGATTTGCCTTTCCATTTTCTCTCTCTCCCAGTTCGTTATCCCTCACATTCAAGCTCCCCTCTCCGGTTCTCTCTTCTATAGCGCCGAAACTCCATCCTCACCATGCCTCTGCTCTAGCTTCGTCCTCTCATTCTCCCCGCTCGACAATTCCAGTCCAGATCTACCGTGAGAACAAGCTCCTGTCTTGGGTTCTCTCTTCTACAGCGCCGGAACTCCATCCTCGCCATCATTCATCATCGTCGGCTGCTATTTAGAATCACCACCTCCTCCACCACTTCACCTAATCCCATCATCCACAACCTCAAACTCACCGCCCGTGCTATTGTTTTCTCCGTCACCGCCGCCCCCTCTTGACCAAATTCCAACAATACCCAACAACCACTAATCTCTCTCTCTATCGTCATTATTTTGTTATTGTTTCTCTCTCTAGAAATCAATTGTGAAGTTGTTTGTTGAACAATTTTAGAGTAATGAATGACGTAGATGGCCGGATGAAGGGGGGGGGGGTCTGTTGTTTAGTTTTCTTTTTAATTATGTATTTTTTTTAGTTAGACCTCTTTCGATTTCTAATCACACAAAAAATTATACTGAGAAGGGTAAAATATATATTTAACATAATTTAATGGTTAAATCTAATGTCCATAAAAAAATGGGCTTTTAAACTTTTTCTTAAACTTTCACTAAGAACAATCGACTGATTGAATGATTGGTATATTATTATCTACAAATAGGTTTGATAATTGGGTGGGTTGAGTTAGAATGAGTAATGAGTTGAAACATGTCGAAACTCGTTAGAACTCAAATGTCAAACAGGTTAAAATATGTTGGGTTAAAATGGGTCGGGTTGAAACGGATAACTGGTCAAAGTGGACCGACCCGTCTCAACCCAAGATTTCCCCCTAAAAAGCATAAGTTTATAGCATAAAAAGGAGCGGGTCGAAATAGGCAGCAGACCTGTTTCGTTTTAACCCGACCCTTTAATATTATTGGATCAAAATGGGTTACCCGTTTCAACCCAAAAATATTAATGGATTGGGTTGGATTGGATAATTAGTGGGTTGAGTTATGTGGGTTAATGGGTAATGTGTTACATTTGTCAGGTTTATCTACAAAATTTTACATTCAATTAAATTGCCTTATTTATCTTTCCCCTGTACTCTAGTGGTTAAAATATATTCCATCCGTTTTAAATTATAGTCCATCTTTTTTTTTTTTTTTTTCGTTCGTTCTTAAATAATTATCTTCTTTAAAAACTTTCTTTTAAGAAAACACTTTTACCACTTTACCCTTACTGTTTCTATCTACTTTAATTATGATCACATATTCAAGAGTATTAAAGGAAACCACACATTTTACAAATATTTATAACAGTTAATTATTTTTTCTTAAACGGTGAACCGGGTCAAAGTAGACAATATTTTAAAAACAGAGGGAGTAATTAGGAGGTGTGATATAATACAATCCACGTCTCAGAGTCAATTAACGAAAGCTACGCTTCTCTTTATATATATAAGGGGTAAATTCTGACCGGTTCTTTTTTCAAAGTTCGTAATCGTTATAATTCATCATGTTTTTTTTAAGTCGGAAAAAGATATTTTTTGGGGCAAAAAAGCTGTCGATTATAGTTAATGAACCGAAAACGCGCTACGGATCAATGTTTACATCGCGATGCATCAATTTAAATTACCTAATCCAAATTTGTATCATGTTGCATCAATTTATATTATTTAATCAAATTTTGCATTGTGGTGCATCAAATTTTTGCACCGCGATACATCAATTTAAATTATATAATATAATTTATGTATTGAGTTATACCAAGACAAGCACCCAATTAATGCATCGTGTTGTAAATATTAATGCATGACACTACAAATTTATAATGACCCAGGCCGTCATGTCCTTCGCTTTCTTATTCGTCTTCCTCCTTTACTTTCGTTCCTACTGAAAAATTATCAAACCCAACCCATATAAATAATTTTTCAAAAATAAATTTTAACGGTTAAAAAAAATGAAAGTGAAACAATTAAATATTTAGAAAAAAGTTATGACCATCAATTTCTCCGATATATAACTCTCTTAAACTTTACTGAGAACAAATATATTGGCCCGCATATGACCCGGGTTACGATCACTGCCAGTTGCCACAACAGCTATAGATTATGCGGCCCCATTCTAATGGTTCAGGGAGCTACAAGCCCCATTGGCCTCACGAAACTAATCCATTTCACAATATATTCGCTTCATGTCTAAATAAATAAATGTTTTGTTCTAATTTATAAAGTTAATTTAATTAATTTTATAGTATACAATCTAAATATACTACCCAGTTCTTAATTAATTGTCTCGTTTTTTCTTTTCGTTCATTTTTTAAATTTTTTTATTTTTAGGCTTTTATTTTAGAAAATATTTTTATTATTTTATCTTTACTTTTCTTTCGTACTTTAATGATGGTTCACTTGCATATGACTTTAATTTTTTTACATATTATATCAATATCTATAATAAAATTAATAACTTTTTTTAAATCTGTGTACCAAATCAACAGTAGTGGAGAAATATTTTTCAAGAATTAAACATATACTCCCACATTTCACGCAAAGAGCCTTTGTTTGAAAAATTTAATTATTAAGTGATACTCTCCCAGTTTCAATCAAACAGTCCATGTTTTGAAAAATCTAATTATTAAAAAATATATAACTAGCATTAAAGTTAATCATAGTTATAAAAAAAACGAGTATTATCAAAATGTACAACAATGTGAGGGTATAGTTGAAATGCTACGCAGACGATAATCATAATTTTTGAAAAATGAAATTTTAAAGTGAAACATACTAAAATAGTATGATGAACTCTTTGTTTGAGAAAGAAGGAATATATAATTAATATTATAAATGAGCATAATTATAATAATACTAACATAATCAACATGTCGAAGTGAAGAGTAAAGTTGAAGTATTTTGAATATTGTAAATATCATTTTTGAAAGTAGACTCTATAATTGAAACATTTCAAAATACTCCATCAGTTTCTAAATTAGTGTTTCTTTAACTTGGCAAATCGTTTAAAAAAAGTAATTGATTGTATTATAAATATTAGTGTGATATGTGGTTTATTTTAATACTCTTATATATGTGGTTATAATTAAAATATGTAAAAAAAGTAATAATAAAATGATAAAAATATTTTCCTATAAAGGAAATTTCTAAAACGATCTATATTATAAAACAACTAGGTTAAATAGGGCTATTCAGAGGTTGAGATTAAATTATCTTAAAAAATTTAACGAGATTCACCCTCACATTCACACGTGCGAGTAGTTATCCATTTTTTGCTCTATATTTTTTCTTTTCCTATTGCAAGTCACCCTCTACAATTAATATTGTAAGCAGTTATCTATTTTTCTTTTCCATATGTTTTATCTTCACATTACAAAGTTACACTCTGCGATTAATTTTCTAAACAGTCATCCCTTATAAAACATCATCCCTCAACTATCACTTGAAGCAATGCATCCTTCAATCATAATATTCTTTTTAAATCACACTTTCTATTTAGGAAATATTATTTCAATTGATGAAATCAGATATAATGACACCGTGTCATAGGCAAGGGCATGAAACGATGACAATTATGAAAATGGAGGGAGTAATATAATTACGAGAAAACGTCAAAAAATTAAATTTGAAAAGATTTACATGGTCTTCAATTTTATACGTGGCCAGATCTTACTGGCCACTAATCTAAACCTTTATGAATGGCGCTGAAGCCTGAATAGGAGGGATTCAGTGAGCTCCGCTCAAATGCTCATGTTATGTGGACTATATTCCTCCTCCCACCATCTACGTTACCTAAAACCACAGGTCCACAACCATTACACACATCGCAGCGCATCGTAGTCTACTGAACCGTAATGAATTAGGCAATTATCCATTTATCCATTTCCCCATACAAAAAAAAAAAAAAAAACACATTCTTCCAAAATAAAAAAATATCACCACATCATCTCATACAACATCGCTCATGTCCCCAGTCACCGGAATTAGTTTAAAATAAAAATCTAGGTAAGATGGTTTTATATATATTTTTTGTCAGATGCCTCTTTATTATCCGATTTATTTTGTGTTGGTAAATTAAATTGTGAGATAGCATGGTTCCATCTTATAAATTAAGATCCGTAAGACCGTCTTAGTTTAAATGATATGCCTTACTTCGAAAGTAAGTTTTATTTAATATTATACATATTTTAATTTTACTTTTAATGAATTTTTTCTTTATTTTTCTTATAATGGTGTTAATAATGTCATGCAAGAGTAAGATCAAATAATTGAAGTAGATAACAAATTAATGGTAAAATAATAAAAATAACATTTTAAATAAGAAAGAATATCAAATAAACACTTATTTTGGAACAATCTAAAAAAAAAACATAAACTCTTTCTCAAGATAGAAGGGAAGTAGTAAAAGAGAAATGAGAAAACTCATTTTTAAAACGAACCAAAATAAAATAAGGGTCTTTTATTTTATTCTATTGAAAGTTTGCCTTTTGTAACTAACACATGGAAATTGATTCTTAAAGGTATACACCACCGGCACCGAACAACAACGGGTGTGAGTAGGGCTTTAAATTATCTATTATGACCTTTGTTATATTTCTCGTCTTATTAAATCTTAGTTGTAACATGTTTTGCTATTTTACCTACCAACTATTTATAAGATTGAATGAAAGAAAATATGTAATAAATTATGGGATAAAAGATTTCTAGCCGCCGAGTGAGTAGAAGCAAGCACAAACGTAGATTTATAAGATTCATCGAGCAAATCTAGCATTACAAGTTTACTACTAACTGCTAAGAAAAACTCTGTTGGATCCACCTCAGCACCAAAACACACCATCAAAGCGAAACACCACTCCACCACATCCATATAAAAACTGCCCCTATTTTCATCGGCTTGACTCGGAGAACTGGAGAAGGCAAGTCGATTACCCCAATCACTCTGCTCCGTTTCCTCCCATTCCATGGCTTCCATTAACAGCATCACACCCCAAACCTTTCGGTCTCTATCTAAACCCGTTAAAGACCCAAACCCGAAGCCCGCTTTCCCCCTTCTCAAATCCTTCATATCGACCTCCTATAATCCCGCAATTTTCTCGAGAACCAAACAGAAAGACGCCATCACCGTCGTCAGGTCGGTGTCCCCCACGGAGCTGGACGTTATTCCATTGCAGAGCAATGAATGTACGGACCAGCGGGACGGGTTGGTGAATGGAATTGAGAGGGAGGATGAAGCTCGCGAGGAAATTGTGAATCAGTTGGTGGGTGGGTTTGGAAATGAAGGGCGCTTGTCGTTTGAAGGCGCTAGTGGCTTCTCTTCGGCGTCGTCTTCTGGTGGTGGGGATGAAAATATTGATGAAAACAAACTGATAGATAGGGCCATCAATGCTACGATTGTTCTTGCTGCGGGGACTTTTGCAATTACCAAATTGCTCACCATTGACCATGATTACTGGCATGTAAGTCAACCTAAGCTTGACTGTGTATTTTATTGGCTTCATTGTTGTATATTTTCAGGCGGAACTACTCAGAGTTGAGTAATAAAAGTAGACATGCTAGCTTATAACCCCTAAAGGCCAACTCCATTTCTAAACCAATAGTTTTTAGGTGGGATGCTCTGATATGGCTTATAATTGACCTGGTCTCAATCCAAGCTCATGATCTAGCTTCTCCTGGCGTCCCACTATTCTAATTCTACTACTGTTGTTACTAAGATAAAGATATTGTTGCTGTCTAATTTTTTCTTCGCTACTTTTTTGTCATTGAAAATTTGTGGTTATTTCATTTTCGTTCATTATCTTGGGGGGAAAAGAATATTGCCCCCAATGCTCTGTCAAGTTCATTGCAGATGCTAAGTCATCCTGTTATGGATGGGAGTCGGGGAATATGAGTTATCTTTTTAAAGGTCTGTACTTTATCGTTCATTTGGCTTCTTTTTTATAGGGAGTAATTATGCAGGAATATATTTTGAATTCCATGTTTTGTTTTTGCTTCATTCTTTTATTGAAGGTCTATTGTTGGTGGCAATTGTTCTGTATACACATGGGGGCTTATACTGTTTATGTGAGTCTGTGACTCAGGTATTATCATGAATCTAGTTATATGATTCCCCTGTAAGTGGCCTGTGGGTGGGCTGCATGTTCTACACTCGATTGATGCATTATAATTTAGACAAGGTACCAGATGTTGTGGCGGCAGCATTTAGTTGCTGGGGAGGCAAACTTAACAGTATCCTTTTAAATCATGACTTCCAGAATACAAAAACAAAGTATTACTGTTTTACAAAATAGGCTAGAGCGGTTTTGGTATCGTGGGTGTATGTTCACCAGAGCTGAAGAAATGATTCATCACATGGCTGCTAATAACTAGAAAACTAGGGAGAATTACCTTATTGAATGAGCAGCCCCTGAGCAGAGCTGAAAAAACATGGTAACTGGTTATATGATATTGCCTTAGCACATTTCAGGCTTGTTTGCTTTTATTTATTTACTATTACCATATATTTTTTTAGCGGGAGGGGGCGGGTAAGCCAGTTTTATAATTGTGGAGTCATGAATGTTATTGCTATGTAAAGGATACAGTTCTTGCTTTAATTGCAGTTACTGCAATACAATTTATATGGAAATGTTCAACTCTTCATGCGTATCATTATTAAACTGTGCTCCTTCATGATGCTGCACGTCTCTCTCTTTAATCAGTGGTGGGGAGTCTCTTTCTTTAACCAGTGTTGGGGAGCCTAACTCTTTTCAGTGTCATTTCCGTGTATGCATGTATATATACTGCTTCTGTTCAGGCAAATCTGATGCTCAATTCATTTTAATCACAAAGCAACATTGATGTAGAAGAATAGTGCTATACTTTTTTTGTCGCTCAACTGTATGAAATGATTGGTTTAAAGGCTACTTGATCTTTTGCAATGCATTTGTGCTCCATAACAACATTATTTACTGAAACTCTGTGCTCTGGGTTTGTTAGGGATGGACCCTATATGAAATAGTGAGATATGCACCTCAACACAATTGGAGTGCTTACGAAGAAGCTCTAAGACAAAACCCAGTATTGGCAAAAATGGTGATAAGTGGAGTGGTTTACTCTATTGGGGATTGGATTGCACAGGTCAAATTTTGGCTAAAACTAATTTTAGTCACCATCATTGATTATCAAATTTTCTCTATAACAATTTATACTGAATTCAATGTGGACTATGCAGTGTGTTGAAGGTAAACCTCTTTTTGAGTTTGACCGGACACGTATGGTTAGATCTGGCCTAGTTGGGTTTAGTCTCCATGGATCACTTTCTCACTATTACTACTATCTCTGTGAGGTAATCATCTGCTCTCTCTCATATATATATATATATATATGTAACAAATATAACATATTCTATTATGTATCAGGCCCTTTTTCCCTTTCAAGATTGGTGGGTGGTTCCTGTTAAAGTAGCATTTGATCAAACTGTATGGGCGGCAATTTGGAACAGCATTTACTATGTAGTTCTGGGATTTCTACGTTTTGAGTCTCCAGTCAGTATTTTTACTGAATTGAAGGCAACATTCTGGCCCATGTTGACAGTAAGAAAACTTGCACTTTCTCAAGAGATTAGAGTCCTAACTTGGGCCATGTACGTCAATTTTTTTGTATCTAAGAATGTGTTGGATCTATAACTTTTTTTCAGGCTGGTTGGAAGCTTTGGCCATTTGCCCACCTCATTACCTACGGTGTGATCCCCGTTGAGCAAAGGCTTCTTTGGGTTGACTGCGTAGAGCTCATTTGGGTGACAATACTTTCAACGTGAGTTTCCCAACTGAACTTCTGACCTCTGGGATTTTATACAGCACTCTAGTGTTACGTGTTGGTGATATTATTGATTTACAGGCAGAGTGTTGCGACATGATTAGAAATTACATGGCTTATGTACGTACAGATGTTTAATTTTGGTGACATGATTGATAGGTCACTGCTTTTCGTGTCAACTTAGAGTGGACTGATCAAATCTATCTGTTCATTAATTTGAGTTGAGCTAGTGCATTGTTGAATTGTTTAGATAGAGTTGTCTCTAATGTTAGATACACCCTTTTGCTAGTTTATCAAATGAGAAATCAGAAGCAAGAATTTTGGAGGCACCAGCAATGCCAGATTCAAGTTCTTCACCTTTAGGTTCTTCTGAGGTACGAATGAATACTCGATGCATTCTACAATGGGCTATTGCTGCATTATACGGTTCTGATGTGTTCTTTTCATTTTCTCTTATAGGAGTAGCTATGTGGAAGAACAGAAAACAGAGACGAGACAAAGTTGCTCATTGTTGACATAGATCGATGAAATCTTATGCTACAAAAGCTATGTACTCTGTGCATCAATAGTCAATACCAATAGTTGTCATCTGTGTATATGTATAGCTAAATCATCCCAATCTTTTTTGAGATTGAGTATTGTTATAATTATGTTTCAAATTGTAATAGTATTAGTTTTTTCTTATTCTTTTGGATTAGGAATCCTAATCCTAATCCTAATTAACTTAAGACTAAGCATATTGAACATGACCCATATGAATATGGGGGGTGCATTCGTTATGTGAATATTCGAGACATAAATTGGAGACGGACGACACGATACGTGGTTGAGGCTCTAGGTCTTGGTGGTGTTAGATAAAATAGTGCGTGGTTATTTTGGGTTGTGAGAGGTGTGATACTTTGTGGGATCGTGTCAGTTCTTGTAACTCTTTGGCTAGGTAGGGTGAATACATTGAAAACTCTATTGTGATTCTTTATCATTTAGATTGAAGTTGTTATTTTTTTTGGAGTGGATAAAACCACGAAAAATCCTTTGTTTCCTTTGCTTTATTCCGTTATATTTTTTATTATCTTTCCATTATTCGTTCAAATGCATGGTCTATTATTTTCGACCGATTTGCTTCTGCATTCAAGATAAAAACTTAGAATTTTTAATTTAAGAATTTCCTCGTTTTTATAACAAATTGGTATCTAAGCTTTGGACTAGTCGAAATTTTGAGATCAAGATATTGAAGTTTTTTGAAGATGACGGAAATTTGAAATTCTATGTAATTCAAATTGGAGAAATTTAATGGAAGTAATAACTTTAGCTTGTGGTAAGTTAAAGTTAGAGACGTGTTGATTCAGACAGATCAAAAGATTGCTTTGGAAGGAAATGAAGTAAAACACGACTAGCACTATCCGATGATGTTGCGCGGATAATGTTCTTTACAACGTTATCTTCGAAAATCCTCAAAGACATTATGGGAGAAGTTGGAGAGTGTTTACACGGGGAAATCAATGTTAACTCGGTTGTACTTAAAGAAGGAATTGTTCAATTTCACGATATTCATGATCACTTGAATGCTTTTAACGATACTTTGCGAGTTGGCAAATATTGATGTTAAAATTGAGGATGAAGATTCATGTTTAGTTTTGTTGAAATCTTTGCCATCATCTTACAAGTATTTAGTTATTACTATTATGCATGGGAAAGACGCGCTTACTTGAGGGGAGGTACAAACTTCATTATTAATGAATGATTCTATGAACAAGGGTTCTAAGAATAATAATAGTGGTGCTTTGTGTGGGAAGCAAAGTTAAACATGTTGATGATTCGTCCCATTAAGTTTCAAGTGGTGGTAAGAAAAATAAGAAAACTTCCAAGCAAAAGTGTTGGCAATGTAATAAGATGAGTAAGTTATTCGTAATTGTCAAAAACTCAAGGATGAAGTAAAGAAAGAATTGAATTCTAATGCTAGAATTATCACCTTTGATGAGGGTGATATTAGCAATGACGAGAATAGTGGTGATGTACTCAATGTGATCGTGAGTGATAATCTACAGAATGAATGAGTTCTTGATTTCGGTTGTTTTTTTCACATGTGTTTCAATAAAGATATGTTTTCTATTCACAAAAGTGTAAGTAACGATGTATTTTTAGTGGATGGTTCTTCTTGCAAGATTGAAGGTGTTGGAACAATGAAATTTAAGACTCAAGGTGGAGTAAAAACGCTAACGGAAGTTCATCATGTTCCTAGCTTAAAGAAGAATTTAATTTATTTGGATTACTTGGATTCGAAAGGGTGCAACTATAATGTTCGTGATGGAAATATAAAAATCTTTTGTGGTGGCTATTTTCTCATGAATAGAAACAAAAAGGGCAATTTGTATTTATTAAAATGAAGTATCATTCAAGGTGGAGCTCAAACTATGTTTCAAAGTGAAGATGTCAAAAATGAAGAATTATGAAGTATACGATTTGATAGTATTTCATGAAGCGAGTTCAAAGACCGTTTGGACTCATGTATTCGAGATCAATTCTAGGCATTCATGGTAGGGTACACGATGGACAAGCAGCAATGAGGATAGCCGGTTGATGAAATTTGAGTCAATGTGAAGATTTGTTATACCTATGTTTCAAATTGTAATAAAATTAGTTTTTTTTTTTTTTTTGATTCTTTTAGATTAGGAAGTCTAATCCAAATTAGCTTAGGACTAAGCATAATGAACATGACCCAAATAAATATGGGGGTGCGTTCATTATGTGAATATTCCAGCTGAGTTGGTGAGATACGAATTGGAAACAGACGACATGATACGTGGTCGAGTGTATCGAGGTCTTGACGGTGTTAGACAAAATAGTGCGTAACGCTATTCTGGGCTGTAAAAGGTGTGATAATTTATGAGATCGTGTCAATCCTTGTAATCCTTTGCCTAGGTAGGATGAGTAGATTGAAAACTCTTTATTGTAATTTCTCATCGTTTATAGTAAAGTTATTGTTTGCCTTGGAGTGAATTAAACCACGTAAAATCCTTTGTTCCTTTTTGCTTTATACCATTCTATTTTCTATTATCTTTCCATTATTCGTCTAATTACTTGGTACTATTATTTTCGTCCGATTGACTTCCACATTGAAAATAGAAATTTGAAATTCTTAATCTAAGAATTTCCCCGGGGGTTATGAAAGATGGTTTAAAGTGCAGTGCGAACTCTGTAAATTATTCTACAATTTATAGCAATCATACAGACAGATCACCTCTTTGCTGTGCCATGTTTCAAGATTTAAACAGCCCATTTTGTGCTGGATTGGATGTCATATGAAATCTTAATCAATCAAACTGCTTTAAACTTGTCAAGTAATTAATCAATTTCATTTTCTCGCGAAAAGAGTTGCATCTCTTTACTAAAAACGTTACAAGTTCAGCGTTGAACTGAAGCAGGCTGACTAATCAACACCGTACAAGCATGTTCTTGCGTCGATCCAACTTAAAATGAGCACTAGTTGGCACCTTACAATATAATATGAGGTTGAGGTTCGGGTTTGGCTTCAGCACAAATTAAACTACTTGTGGCCTTCTCTACCGCAGAGACATGTGTACTACGAAAATTGGGCCAAATTAAAAATGATAATGAAAATGAAAAGCACGAGAGGGAAGACAATATCATGGAGAAGAATAAAAAGGCAATTAGTAGCCATTAGCCAAACCTAGACTTTACATATCCAATTACTCAAATCAAATTAATACAGCTAAATTGGATAAGAATTTTCTAACGCGAGGCCATGGACATGTTAGAAAGACGGCTGGGAGTAGGCCGGAAATCCAACCACCTCAAGGTCAACCTACGAGCCGGAGGAGTTAACGCCCTCCTCACCATCTCTTTGTTAGCCTGCCGCCGCCTAGGTGCCACCATCTCATTATGCCGAATCCCACGAGCCGACCTTGTTCGTCGCAAAGCTGAGTTTGGGTTACTGCTCATCATCTGTCGGGACCTAGGACTAGGAGACGCCAAGCTGCCCCCAGCGGGTAAACTGCGATACTTTTCAACTCTATAAGCGTCAAGAGATCCCTTTGCCGGAGGTTGAAGCTTGCCAATGTTTGGCTTCTGGATGATCATTTCTATTTCCAGTTTGTTGAAGACAAAGAAAGGTATATCTATCTGAATTCTGAGTTTGGCTTTATGGAGTAGTAGTTGTGTTAAGATGATTTGTGTTTTGGTTTGCTTATTATATATATATATATATATTTCTACGCGGGCTTTGAAATGTTCTTTGGAGAGACTAAAATGTGGAGTATTCAGCAAGGTTGGGCTTCGGTACGTATGTTTGAGTTTGACTTGATGACTTTTTGGGGGTTAAAAACTTAAAATATGGCCTATGGGCATGCATAAGGCAACTGCTGGGATGCCCACTTGAGACTTGAGAGGGATTAAAACAAACAGAATATTTCTTTAAAGCTCTGTACGAGAACGACGATACAAGTATTAAGATCCTTCCACTCGCTCTTTGTTTGAAAGTTCAATTTAAAAAAAAACATATCTATGATTAGTCAAAATATCTATGAGAAGGTATTAACCTCACCTTATATTTTATAGCTAAGGCAAACTCCAACCATACCCCCAAATCCTTGATTTGGGGGTTTGGTCTCAACTATTCATACTCCAATGGTGCCCCCAAACCCAAACCAAATTTGGAAGTCTCTACAGTGTTACCTCAAATTTGGGGTACCACTGTAGCTCTACCCCAAATTTGGGGTTGGTGGGTCCCATTTCATTAAATTAATTTTTAATAATTATATAATTGTTAAAATTATTTATAAAATTATATTTTTTATTTAAATGTATTAAAAATTAATAAAAACCTAATACTAGATAATATAAATTAGATAACATTTTTAATTCAATAATATAAATTATTTAAATTATTTATATTTCTTCAATTTAGTTAAAAAATTACTAATTTTTAAATATTTTTAATAACGTAAATATAACTATTAAATATATTAAAATTATTAATTGTGTAATCTTAATAATTATTTTTAAAAAGTTAATAGCAAATTAATATACATGTTGATAAATAAAGTAAAAGAAATAAAAATAGAATATGCTAAGGAATATTCTATTTGGGGTGAGATTTGGGGGTTGTGGGTTGGAGTTGAAATAGTGTTTGGTGCTGAAATAAACCAAATTTAGAGTAAAATCTGACCAAATTTGGAATTGATGATTGGAGAAGGCCTAATACCAAATGTTATTATACATTGTAGTACAACTTTATAGCTATTACCAAAGGATAATATACAATGTATTGTAATAGTACTTTTAATAGGACTATCCCTATTCTAATTATTATTAACATAAGTTACTATTTTAAAGACAATAATAGGTATAAGCTATTTAAATATCATCTAATCATATAAATAGTTGATAGGTGTGACTATATATAATACTTCCTCCATCCTTAAATTATTATCCTGTTTTTTTTTTCATCCGTCTCGAAAAGCTATCTTTTTGTAAAATTTCGATTTCAAGGCTTATTTTTCTTATTACCATTTTACCCTTATTTTTTTCTTTCTACTTTAATTATGAGCCAATTGCACATGAATTCTAAAGAAAATTACATATTATACAATTATTAATAATCAAGTCAATTATTTTTACTTAATTTATGTAGTGCATCAAACATGACAATACTATGAAGGGAGTACTAGAAGTCTTTCTTCTAAATACTCCATCCGTTCCTAAATAATCGTCCTAGTTGACCCTGCGCACAGTTTAAGAAAAAAACAGTTGACTTGATTATTTATATTGGTTTAATGTGTATTTTTCTTTAAAGCCCATGTGTATGTGACTCATAATTAAAGTAGAGTGAAAAAGTAAGGGTTAAGTGGTAAAAGTGATGTTCTAAAAAGGTAAGTTTCAAACTGGACAATTATTTTGAGACGGATGAAAAAGGAAAGGAGGACGATAATTTAGGGACGGAGGGAGTACTATATAGACTTCTTCAGAGAATACTAATGATGTGCCCGGCCCAAACTTGATCACAAGCAAAGCACGAACGATTACCACGTGCCAGTCACGAGCTCAATTAACGTAGGACCTACCGACCTCGCGAGCTTAGCTAGTGAGGTACCGAGCAGAACACTACAACTCTTGTCTAAACTTGGTCGAGCACATGCTTTGCCTGCCCGATAGGGGCCATGCCCGAGATCCACACTTGCCTTCAGACATGTACCATATAGTCGAGCAGAGCCTTGTTTACCCGAACAAGCATCGAGCAGGAAACCTCAGAAACTTGCTCTTCAAGACAGGTCAAAGGTTTCCTTATCCGAGCATGACACTTACCATATTTGCTCATATATTTACGCGGCCACCGCTTGTTACGCCTACAATTTAGGGATTTCCTCCTTAATTGGCTAGGTAACTATGGAAATCGAATTCCACAAGGATTCTACGTCATAAGGGGCCTATAAACACCCCTCCATAAACCACAAATAAGGTACACACTCTTTCTTGAGCCTCGAACCTCTATCAAATTCTCTCTTGACATTACACTTATCTCACTCTCATGCCAAAGGGAATTCACAAGGCCAAGCCTTTCATTTCTTTATAGGTGTTATTGTGTTTCTTACATAGGTTCAAGAAAGTAGATCAAGCCCAAATACCTTCTACATCAATCGGACGGTCCAAACTGATTTTTTGCCACATCAACTAGCAAAAGCATTTTACCTATATTATTTGAAGAATTGAAGATGAGAACTTTGTGCTTCATGCATAAAATATTAGGGTAATGCTAGGGCCACTATAATAACACTCAATTTTGGGTACTAAATGATGTGACATCTTATGTGTCATATTCTTAACATAACTTTTTAACTTATAGTGGAGCCCATAAAATGTCAAATAAGATGACACATTGGAAACCATATCATTTGGTACACAAATTTGAGTGCTCATTGAGTGGCTCTAGCATTACTCAAAATATTAACCTTACATACCAATAGTAAAAAAACTTTACCAACTAATCTATCTATTAAATATATCCTGTGCGTCCACATATTTTTCCACTAGTTGAATGATAGAAAAATGATTGATATAATCAGCTCAAGTAACTGAGGAGAAGACTGTGTTGAGATGAGTTGAAATTTACTTTTATTGTTATCTTTCTTTTTGATTGTTTTTTGAACAAAAGAAAGGTAAACTAAATAGGTAAAAACTTGTATAAGACAGTGTTACAGATATTTTTTGTAAGATGAATCTTATTTACTTGACCCACCGTGTATTGGTGTGTTGAGCTATAAGAGAGTGAAGCTCTGCCTTATGAATTAAGATCTATAAGACGGTCTTAAAGGAGACTTACTCAACCGAATATTTGTACAAGTGTGTTTGGATCAATGATTATTTTTTCCGTTTTTCGTGATTTTTCACTTTTAAACTATTTTTTCCTCACTCATACTTGCTTCAACATTAGAAAGTTAAGAAAAAATAGACTTTGACAAAAAGCGAGAACCATGTAGCCAAACACGCCCATTTTTTTCGATAAAATAAAAAAATAGATTTAATTATGATTGGTATAAATATATTTTTTACCGAAAACACTTTATTATACTACCCTATTTTATCATAAAGGGTGTAGAAACTCAAACGGATATACTCACTCCGCTCCAAGCTAAGTTGTCAAAATGTAGGAGAAAACACTTGCTTGCATGTCTTATTCATAAAACGATGAGGTACATATATACAACCTTAACAAAAGAGTAGCGCCCAAGCAAAGTTAAACTAGGTATACAAAACAAAAAGAAAAGTAAATAACCTAGCTGGACAAGAATTAGGAAAGTATTATGTTTCCTAAAAAAACTCCTATACTCCCCCTCAAGTCGGAGCGTGAGAGTCACAAATGCCTAACTTGGATAACAAAAAATAGAATTGATCCACTCCTAATGCCATTGTAAAAATGTCTTCTAGTTGTAAAGAAGTACAAACATGAGCAGTAGTAATAATTCCGACAATTAGAAGCTCACGCACAACATGACAATCTATGTCAATATGTTTGGTGCGTTCGTGAAAAATAAGATTGACAGCAATGTGAAGAGCCGCTTGATTGTCACAAAATAGGCGAACCGGTTGACGGTGAAAGACGCCTAAAGAAGCAAGGAAGTTGCGTAAGCACTTAATTTTCGCACAAGTGAATGCCATACAACGATACTCTGCCTCCATAGAAGAATGAGACACCGTTGTCTTCTTCTTTGTCTTTCAAGAAATCGGGGAAGAACCAAGCATAATATAGTACCCCGAAGTCGAACGACGAGAAATGGGGAAACTCGCCTAATCGGAATTGTAGTAAGTATAAAACTGTAAATCACTATACACATGAAGCAACACACCTTGACCAGATGATTCTTAAGGTATCGCAATACCTGGATGGCTGCATCAAAATGTTCCTATCGAGGTGCCTGCATAAACTGAGATAGGATATGCACTGGATAAGAAATATCAGGACGGGTAATAGTAAGATATATGAGGCGCCCAATGATTTGCCTATATTGTGTCGGGTCTGAATATAATGGTCCATCCGGAAGGCCAAACCATGTGATTGCGGCAAAGGAGTATCAGTGGGCTGCATGCTGTTAATCCCGTTTCTTGAAGAATATCAAGCGTGTATTTATGCTGACAAAAAAACATACCTTTCGATGACCGAGCACATTCAATACCCAGAAAGTACTTAAGGGGACACATGTCCTGAAGTTGGAAACAATTATCCAAGTATCGTTTGAAAGAAGTGCAAAGAGTTGAGTTATTTCCGGCCACAAGAATATCATCCACATATACCAACACATAAATAATATCGTCCCCTTTATGGAGAGTAAATAAAGTATGATCGGCATGAGACTGATGAAAACCATAGCGACGTAGAGTGGAAGACAATTTTGCAAACCAATTCCGTGGGGACTGTCGTAGACCATACAAGGACTTACACAAATGACACACCTTAATGGGAGAGTTAGAAGAAAACCCCAGAGGAAGCTTCATATATGCCTCCTCATGTAAATCACCATGTAAAAAGGCATTGTTGACGTCGAGTTGGTGAACTTCCCAATTTTTGGCGACTGCAACAGTAAGGAAAGTTCGAACACTCACCATTTTAGCCACGGAAGCAAAAGCATCACCAAAATCTTCACTTGCAGTCTGGTGGTTACCAAGAACAACAAGTTGTGCTTGATCTCGCTCAATGGTACTGTCAAAGCGATACTTTGTCTTATATACCCATTTACAACCGCTAGGCTTCTTTCCAGGGGGTAAATCAGTGATGTCCCATGTATGATTTTTCTCCAAAGCATCAATCTCAACTTGCATAGCCTTATGCCACCGAGCATCATGTACTACCATTTTATAAAACCTGGGATCAACAGTAGAAGTCACAACAACTAAAAAATTTATATGATTGTCAGAAATATTATTGTACTAGACATAATTGGCAATAGGAAATTGCATACCTGAGGAAGTCGTAGAATGAGGAGCCGGTGAAGTAGAAATAGGGTGTATAGTACGAGCTGAATGACAAATGTAGTATGATAGATAAGATGGTGGACGTCGAACACATGGAGGAAGCTCGGCTATAGGATTTGTATCAATAGAAGAGGGTTCTCTGGTGACAATATGGGCTGCTAAGAAGGGTTGGTGACAAGCCCACGTAGTCGACAAAATTGCTGCCAGAAGTTAGACGGGGCTGTACTGGATTGCGGGGTGAGGGCAACGGTGTAGTGAAGAACTTCATGAAACCTCGTATCCCGAGAAATGAAAAACTCCTTAGTTTCCAAATCAAATAATTTCCAGCCCTTTTTACCAAAAGGATATCCCAAAAACACACATTTTCGACTTCGAGAAGCAAATTTATTTTTATGACGCTGCTTATTATGAGCATAACACAAACACCCAAATAAATTCAATAAATTAAGGTGGGGGTAGAGAGCCAAAAAGAACCTCATAAGGTGTCTTACCCTACAGCAATTTGGTGGGAGACCGGTTAATAACGCGTACTGCAGCTTGTACACATTCTTCCCAAAATTCAATTGGGAGGGATGCTTGGAACTGAAGGGCACGAGCCACCTCTAAGATATGACGATGCTTTTGCTCTACGCATCCATTTTGTTGAGGAGTAACTACACATGAAGACTTAAACAACACACCCTGATCATCAAAGAACCAGAGTAAAGGGAGGAACTCCGTTCCATTATCAGAACGTACCATTTTCACATTGCTGCCAAATTGCGTTTTTACCATAGCAAAGAAGCTATGCATACAACCTGGTACCTCAGTCTTGTCTTTCAACAATTATACCTATACAACACGAGAATTGTCGTCAACAATAGTAATAAAATAATGAGAACCGGTAAAAGAAGTTCGTGTGTATGACCCCCAAAAATCATAGTGCATTAAACCAAATAATTCATAATTTTTATTATCACTAATAGGAAAAGCAATACGAGTGTGTTTAGCCTGATAACAAACATCACATGATTCCAAAATTTTCTTTATTTTGCTGTTTCTACTAGAGCTAGAAATAAAAGACATAATTTGACTGGAAGGGAGTCCAAGTCGTTGATGAAGAAGTAAATATCTGATGTAGTGGCATGAGCGCGAATTTATGTTACTCGCTTAAAGTAATACACCCTATTCCTAAGCTCCCACATTCCAATCGTTGTCCTCGAATTGCAGTCCTGAACGATGCACAATTTGTCAGTAAAAATCACATTACAGGAAGAATCACTGATCAATTTGCCTATAGAAATTAAAATGCATTTCAGATTGGGAACGTATAAAACATTTCAAAGTATTAGACCAGAACTCAAACAGACACTACCCGTCTTTATAGCTGAAGTTTGCACCCCATCGAGAAGATTCACATGTTGGGGTGGCATGTCGGAACAATCAAACAAGTATTCATCAATTCCCGTCATATGGTGAGATACTCCATTATCAAGTAACCAAACATCATAAAAAACTGTCTTACCAGTCAACTTCTCGGATGCTGATGAGTTGTCAATTAAAGAAAGGAGTCATTATATTTGATCTGGAGTGAAATTCGAAGCAATAGACGAAGAAGATGGTGTTGATGCCGAAGGAGTATTTTCCACAAAAAGTACAAGTAAGATGAGATGGATTATGCGAAGTAAAAGGTGTAAACCGAGGCAGTGCAGTGGCGAAGTAAAGCTTAATGCATCTACCTTGTCATCACGACCGCGGATAATATGTTTGTGTCGTTTCTTCTGCGAAACTGTTGACCCTCACATGTTCTAGATTTGGTTGAGTCATCTTCTGATTCTGTTGCACAGTGGCTAAAAGGTCTGCGTACCGGTTAGTGTGGCAACTGTCTTAGAATCAAGGTTGTAATAGAATAGTTTAGTGTTAGTTTCTACAAGGTGCGGACCAACATGCTTTAACAGCAGCCTTTAAAGCACATCTCACCAACAGACTTTGAAGTCTGCTCAACTCATAATTGAAGCTCAGTCAAGCACGTGAATTTAGGTCACATATTATTTGATCTAGATATTTTTAATATCTAGTCAAATAATATTCAAATGATCTTCATCAAATTTCCCTCCATAGAAGTCAACCATGTCATTATCTGACTCCAGACAAACTGTACAGACATCTGTCTAGTCTATCACCTGAATCATGAAGACTGAAGACTGAAGATTACCTCTTTTAGCTAAGAAGACTTTCAAGCTGTAACGGCTGCAAGCTGCAACATTACTCTGCTTGGAATGTCTGCCTCTGCATCACTGCATCTCTGATGTTTGTCTTGCTGCACTCATTTTACAAAGTGCTGAAATGTATTCAATGCATTATAACGTTGGATTCAACCTATCCTCTTTCAATCCAACGGTCCTGAAGATCTCCCTTGGTATATGTTCGAGTCTTGAAGATCTGATCAACACATATCTCTTGCGCATTCAATACTTAAGCTCCATCTTCAACACTCAAGCATTCAAGAGATCAAAAGTACAAGAACTAACACTTCACCAAACTTCCTGAAGCTGCAGATCTGCCAGTCAATACTTGCTATCAGCTTCTTCTAGTTTGAAATTAATTGTTATTTACTTTAGCACTTGAGAGAGCAATTATTCATTGATTGTTTCTCTCATTATTAAACACTTGGTTGAAAACTAGTTTTGTACACGATCCATTAGAGATCTAACTTTCTCACCTAGTGGATAAACAAGTGCACCTTTCAAAATTCAAAGATAACCACTTTGGTAGTGGACGTAGTACTATTCATAGTACGAACCACTTCTACATCCTTGCGTACTGTCTTGCTTGATCTATCTCTGCTTACCTTGCCTTCATTATATCTGCTACTGTTCTTAACTGTTTAAGTCTGCTGTTGAGCCTTATTTAGAGCAGCAGCCTTCCATCTATTTTATCTTCTTTATTTCCGCTGTCCTAACTCTTCTTAAGAATTAGTTATTTTTAAAAGAAGAGAACACTTTGAAAAGTTTTTAAAATATTTTAAAAATACTCCTAGGCTATTCAACCCCCCCTTCTAGCCTAGATTGAGCCTATTTGGGACCAACAGAAACCATAGAAAAAGCCTTGTTGAGGACATGGACCGGTTCCATACCCAAAATTTGAGTACGGATATGGCCAAATTGCTTATCCTTCAGTCCCATAAGGAAATCATGAGTCTTGTCTCTCTCCGCACATTCCCAAATTTTAGCAGCAGTTGGACACACAAAACCACATGTCATATCCTCGGTGCCATATAATTCATCCCAAAGAGATTTGAACTTATTGTAATAGGTCATGACACTCGTGCCTTTTTGACAAAGAGTATGAAACTCAACTTTTAGTTGATTAATTTGTGATCCATTGACAAGGGCATACCATTCTTTAAGGTCGGTCCACATATCAAGAGAAATTTTGTGTTCGACAACACTAGGTTGAATAGAAACATCAACGGAGTTAAACATCCACCTGCAAATTGTAGTATTAGCCCGCCAAACAACAAAGTCTGGACTGTGTTCATCGGTGGGTTTCTTTATTTCACCAGTATAAAATCTTGTTTATTTTTACCTTCTAATCCATTAGTAATAGCTTTTGCCCATACATCATAATTATCACCAAGAAGAACATATTTGGTAATAGACATACCTGGTCCTTCCGAGGGATGCAGAAAATGAATTGATGAAGGGTCATGGATCAACTATGGTGTAACCTTCTTGTTGTTGTCGTTGGTATTGTCACCCATGATACGTGAGAGAAAAAAAAAGAGATATGCCTGGAAAAGAACAAGACGCAGGCTGCCACATAGAAAAAAAAACACATTGAGTTTTTTTTTGGAAGAGTCCTAGTGGTCTGATACCATGTCAAAATACACGAGAAAACACTTGCTTGTATGTCTTATTCATAAACGACGAGGTACATATATACAACCCTAACAAAAGAGTAACGCCCAAGCAAAACTAACTAGGTATACAAAACAAAAAAGGAAAGTTAGGTAGTGTTTGCTAACATTTCTATTTCTTCTTTTTTGTTTCACATGTTTCTATTTCATTTTTATTTTGGACAAGAAACAAAAACACATTTGATAGATATTTCTATTTATATTATGAAAAAAAAAAACAAAAAGCTAATGATTTTTTACGAACATTTTTATTTCCTTTCACAAAGTTATATATATTTTTCAAAAAAATTAACACACAACAATTTTCATAATAGTATATTATATCTAATTTGAATGGGTAGAATAATAATTCACATGATTTCATCTACTACGAAAAAAATTGTGGATAAGCAGCTCCTCATCCGTTGGGTCGAGTTGGAACTAGTGGCGGGTCGAAACCCATTAAAACCCGAATATCAAATGTATCAAAATGGGTCGTGTTGAATCGGGTCGAGTTAAACGGGTAAGGGGTTTAAACGAGAAGACTCGTCCTAATCCAGATTTTCTCCTAAAATTTTATAAATATATAGAGTAAAAGCTATCGGGTCAAAATGGGTAACATGCTCAACCCGCATACATACATACATACATACATACATACATACATACACACACACACACACATACACACACACACATACATACATACATACATACATACATACATACATACATACATACATACATACATACATACATACATAATATACTCAATATGAGTATTTCTTATCATTAGACTATTCAAATATAAACTATATGAATGAAATGTAAGAGTTTCTCATACGAGTCATAGTAGCACATGCACTGCATATTATCTTTAGATAAAATTGTAAATGTAGCATATTTAATTTTAAATTAATTATAAATGACCGTGGAGAGAAAATATATTAATTAGAGAGTATAGTATAGTCTTCTCCTTTAATATATGTATGATGCGATAGTATTGACATTTCACAGATTTTTTAAGTACATAATTCCCTTATATAGTTCATCTAATTTTAATTTGGCTTAAATAGCAATTTGGTCACCCTACTTTGACAAAATATTCGTTAAGCTCACTATACTTTTTTTTTTCTTAATTTAATCACTTCACTTTAATTTTATAATCAACAAGCTCACTCAAGTCATTCTCTTCCGTTATGTTGGACGGAAATCGTTAAAAATATTAAAATACCCTCACTCTTTTTTTTTTTCATTTATGTTTTGCTTTTCTATTACCAACAAGGAGAGAACCTAGCTACATTGCTACAAGCGTAACAAGCCAAACCATAACAATGGAAGGTAAGTGATGAGCCCAAGATTTCCATGAATTTTCCCGAGAATTTTCTGCTTATTTTGTGCTATTTTTGAGTTAATTATGCTTTGGAAATATTATAATTTATGTTTTTGTGCTTAATGTAGATTTTCATGCATAATCGAGCTTTTATATGGTGTTTAACATGAAGTTCGAGACGATTCTGGGCTTAAAAGTTGAATTGGAATTTATTTGGTCAATGTCCGTTAAGTCCGTCAAGAGTCCAAGGCAAGGCAGAGGCTAACAGAGTTAACGGAGGACCAATGTGCAAAGCCTGGGCAGGGGAGGACCTTCGGCAGTCTTCTTTAGAACACCAGGGGCACCGGAGAAAGATCTAAAGTAGCAGGGGAGGATGGCGTAATTTCCAGAAGATCCCTATGCGTTGTCGCCCATGTGCTAGTGCCACGTATCGCCCTGCAGCGCCTCCTAGCCACTCACACCAAGGCCTGACCCGCGTGCAGCTCCATGGATCCGGGTAACCCGCGTCTTGCTCCAGCCCAATCATGCTCCTCCAGCCTGCCATTTAACCCATTTCATCTCACAATTTCCAGCCCATTTCTCCTGGTCCAACCAGCGCTTCCTCCCTGGTTGACCCACTTGGCCCAGCCGTGCCCAGCCTGCCTTTTCCTTCTCCATTTTGCCCCTAATTCTTTCCTGATCTGCCCATAATGCCCATGCCTCCTCCAATTGCTTCTCATTTTATCTGGCAGCCTTCATTTTCAAAAATCCAAGCCCCCATTTACGGGCATTAGCCTTAAATGGGGCACCAACCGCATTTTTCACCATTTTTACATCAAATCCTTGAAGCTTGATCACCTTTGAAGGTTTGGAACATCATTTCAAGAGCCAAAGACGCATTTGCAAAATCTTTCAACCCCGGATTCGAGCAACATTCGGTTTAATTCTTTCAACTTGTATTTTATGATAATTATTGTATTTTCTTGGGTTGATTAAATTTGTAAATGTTGAATTGGTTTGTGCTTAGAATATCTTATGAAATGTAATTATTTTTCTATGTCAAATGTAGTGTTTTCATTTAATTTATCTCTTTATTTAGTACATAATCATATTGGTTATTATTTTGTGAACTTAATGCCTTTAATTAATTGACCATTAATTAAATGATTTTAGTAATATTTAGGATCCGCGAGAGCTACCTTTATATTTCGAACCAATCAATTTAATAGTTGGTGTTTTGTGACACACACTGATAGCCATTGTGAGACTCGATTTGACACACGATCGAACCACCTTAGCCATTCGCGAGGTCGGGGAGGCTAAGGTTGACTATAAGATGCGAGAGCCTGTAGCTAACCAATTTTATTTGTCTCGGCTACCAACATGAATTGTAGAAAACTATAGAGAGTTTCTTTTTGTGAAGTATTACCCATGCGCTTGGTTATTATTGTGTGTTCTTCATGCTTCTAATGGCGTAGCGAACTATTAGATGATCATTATAATTATAGGATAAGATGCGAGAGCCCGTCCTATTAATTCTGAAAATCACATTAATTGTTTACGTTACGTGAGACCGAGGGGAGATCGTGTGTAGATAGTCATTGAGTGTTTGGTTTGACATGCGGCTATTTTCTACTATGTTATAAGAAGCGAGAGCCCATAGCTAGGAGTTGTAGCTAGAGTTGCTATACGTTGCGTTAGCCCATAGCGAATATAATAGTGCACCCGACTACCAAGACTTGAGTTAAAGAAAAGTAAAAAGATGATTAAATTAAACATTGACTATACTAGAAATAATGCACTCCTATCTTTTTATCTTGATTTGTTGTTGCCAAACCACCTCTGCAGACCGCAGTAGTGTAGATTTAATTGCTTTCTAGGTTGTTTATATTTTTATATTTTAATTCATTTTCTTTTTGCCCAAATATAAATAGTTAGTCTAATTTTGGTACTTAGTCAGAGTGAGAATTACGCGCATTCCCTGTGGGATCGATAACTCGTACTTAGGTACACTTTATTACTTGATATGGCCGGGTAATCTTGCCCGAGTTGCGTTTTGCCCACATCAGTAAGTGAAGAGACTTCATTTTCTCGACCATCCTTCTCTCCCTCAAGTAATACCCCTCACTGGCCTTACACTTTTTCAACCATCCGGAGGTACCGAGCTACCCATCGTACGTTCCTGGAAAGTTTGAGTTGTAGGTGCTGATTCCATTACATATGCATTTCAAATACTCTACATAAGCATAATTTTATTGCTAGAAAAAAAATTCAATTTGGGATGTACCATTGTCAAAGACAAAAGATCAAAATTCTCTTGAACGTTACCAATATTTTTTTAAAAAAACTATAGAAACAAAGTTCAAGAGAAAAACCGAAATAGAAATCAAGATTAAAAAGATAAAAAGAAAAAAAAACGATCTACATCGCTTGTAATCTCCCACTGTTCATAAGAAAAAATCAATTGTAATATCTTTTTTCTGAATCACCCACAAATAGGAAGTAACAGAGGTCTTCATTTGAGGATTGTAAATCTAGTATGGGTTAGAAATGGGCCTAACCTTTGAGAGAAGGGCTCATTCCCCTAATAATAAACAAATGTCCTATGTCATCCTACTAGCATAGTCTTAGCCTTCTTCGTCTAATTTTGAAGTTGGAAACATGAATTATGGGTACGAACAGATTCTTGCACTCTTACCCTTGGCTTGCTTTCTACTGAACATCTAACATCTAGTAGTGAAAATCTGGCTTATCCTTGGCTAAATTCATGCGCTTTTACCCTCGATTTGGGACCATATTAGGAATAGCTATCTCGCTCATATATATTCTTACAATATAGGTCTGAATTTGCTTAGATAGATGAAGGAAATAAATAAGCATTCAACTTGCAATTGGCAGATTTCCATGATTCTCAGCACCACCATCACCCACCCATTTTCATCATTTACAAAATCCAAGAAATTGCAGACCGATTTTAGGTTTTGAAATAGAAAAATAAAGAACGAAGAGACAATAGAATCTAGGCCGTTTTTTGTTTTGGATGGAGTGATAAACGTGGGGGTTAACAATTGTTGAGATGGAGATATTGAAATATTGGAGATGAAGAGAGAGAGAGAGAGAGAGAGAGAGAGAGAGAGGAAGAAAAAGCCTTCCTAGGTTTCATTTGAGTGGAGAAGAAGACCCCCAAAACCCCCAAATGGAGTAAGGGTATATTTGGATTTTCATAAAAGATTTAAACTTTTCATCTAATTATATGGATAAAGTGATGAACATGTTAATTATGTCAAATTGGAGTGATTAAATTGAGAAAAAAAAGTAGAGTGAACTTAACGAATAATTTGTTAAAGTAGGGTGACCAAATTGCAATTTAAGCCTTTTAATTTTCATATTAGTAAATCAAACTTGGTGAAAAAAAATAGGGGTAAATTGGGGCTGGTCCACTCTCATAAGTTTTCAACCACTACGATACCCTACATTTTTTAACCAAAAAAGTTACTTTTGAGGACAAAAAGACTACGATACCCTTAATGAACCTAAGGCACACTATCGTTCACTTACTCATTATGCATCACGCTGTATCAATTTATACACCGTGATGCATCAATTAAAATGACCTAATCCAATTTATGCATTACACTACATCAATTCATGCATTGTGCCACATCAATTTTAATTACATAGTCCAATTTATGTACCACTATGCATCAATTAAAATGACCTAATCCAATTTATGCATCGTGTGATACATCAATTTATGTGTTGCGCTGCATCAATTTTAATAACATAATCCAATTTATGCATCGTACTGCAACAAGTCAAACAACCAATTGATGCATCGCGCTACAAAATCTAATGAACCAGACTTTCATGTATGTTTTTTTCCTGAATACAATCAACAAATGATTTCAGCTTGATGAATCTTTCCAACATCCCAAATCCAAATCAATGCGTCAATTTTTTATAGATGACGACGACATAGGTGAAACTGAAGATTAATAGATGAAGAAGAAAAATAGTGAGAAGTTAGGGTGACGGATTAATAGAATTCAAGGTGAAACACACGAGTGTTCTTCACCACCCAACCTTCTTTCTGTTTATCTCAGTAAATCCCAACTGTTATTTCTCTTCTGTGGGCATTTTTGAAACTATTTCACGAAAATTGACTTTCGTGGTTAAAACAAAAACACGAAACTTGAGGAGTTATAAATGTGACGACCAGCAATTTCTCAAAAAAAAAAAAAACAATACAAAACCTTTTTTCAATTTAATACCAATACAAAAAATATAGGGCAAAATTCGGGCCGGTCCACTTTATGAAGTTTCTCATCGCTAAAGTGCATTTTTTTAACCGAAAAAAGTTACTTTTGGACGCAAAAAGACTGTGATACCCTTAATGAGCAAGAGACGCACTACAACTAACTACGAAAAATTTATATATCACGGTGTAAATGTTTATATGTCTATTATTTATGTATTGTGTTTCAAGTTTTTTATATATCACGGTTCAAGTTTATAACAACAATTGCATCGCAATATATTTACACTTTATACTGTACTTTATACATGTTCAATTAATTTCACACATTCTTGCACCGTGATTCCCTTTTTTATATATCGCGTTTCAAAGTTTATAATAAAGGAAATAAAAAATTCATAAAAAATAGTTGTACCACGGTTCACAAATATATTCACCGCGATTCAAATATTTAAAAATTTATGTAAAATATATTTTATAAAAACAATTGCACATCGATATATTTTTACTTTATACTGTAATTCATACAAGTTCAATTAATTTTACGTATTCTTGTACCATGATTCCTTTTTTTTATACATCTCGGTGCAAACAATGATGCCAATGAAACTACGAATCGCGATATATAAAACTTTAAACTGCGATAAATCTCTATTGATCCGTTCCACAGTCCTTAGGGATATCGTAGTCATTTCGTCCTGTAGACACCCTAATTCTTACCCCTGATATATAACATGGCATAAGATATCAAGAACTGTTAAAAAGACTAACAAATGTCAAGTTACAAAGTTGAAAATGTAAAAGGAAAAGCATGATGCATAAACAGTGAAATGCCGGAAGCTTAAGTGCCAAAAAGAAGAGGGAAAATGGCCCTGGGCGCTGCCCATAGGCATCCCAGGCGTCGTGCCCAAGCCCACTATGGATGGCGCCCAATAGTGCTTAATGCACTATAGCAATTTGCCTACGGTACAATCTTCTCTGTGCGCGGTACAAGCCGATGAAGCTCAGAAAGTAAAACTTAATCACGAAAGAATCCTCACTCCCAGCCTATAAATAAAAGCCCCAGTTTCTGAATTCACACACTTTTCACACAGTGAAAAAACGCAATACGCAGTGAGTTCACCGCGCAGCCGAGAGAACGCCGAGAGAATTTTTCCCTCTAGCCCCGAAGCTCCGCCAAATCTCCCCCAAACACTAAAACCCTCTGACCAAAGTGAACCCTAACTACTCAACTAGGATTCCGCCCTATTCCATCGGTCTAAAAATCCCAAAAAGAGCAGTTGCCCTGCTCGAATCCAGACGTCAAATCAGCTAAAAGTAAGCAGTTACTCTACCCGATTTTTGACGCCAGCAAGCAAGAAAAAGCAAGCAGCTATACCGCCCGGATCCCGAGGCGAAAAGCAACCAAAAGGAGCAGTCACTCTGCCCGAATCCCCGCAACAGCAAAACAACAGCAAAAAGATTCTCTCTCCCTGAAGGACAGAGCGAGCGCACCCTAGAACCTGACAGAAGCTAGTTGGTACGTGATAGAACCCCCACGCTTCAAGTGGTAGGCTATTTAAAGTTTATTTTATAAAAAAAGGGCTATTTAGATCAGCCAAATTTAAGAAAAATAAGCAGTTGTGCTGCCCAAAATTCTATTAAAAAACAACACTAAAAAGAGTCATTATTATGGTCATATTTTTATAAATGTATTTGTAACTCCAGGAAGGAGGCTGGTGTAAGTTTGTAATAATTTCCTTATATAAATGCATATATATATTTAATGCTTTATTTTAATTGTTAAATAAATATAAAAAAACATATTTATGCCAAAAACTATTTTGAGACCGAAAGGGCGAGTTGGATGTCTAACTCCTTCCTACCTCGTAACTTAGCTTCCGAACTCTTTGTAAATCTAGTTATTTTTTTTTTGTTTTCCTTAAAATAAAGATGTCGACTCAGTTGATCACATTTTGAGTTCACAACGCTTTAAAGGATTTTGAAACCATCCGTTTCTTCACGTAGCGGGGGGAGGACACTCACACGTCCCCAAAAATAACTTTTTGCGGATGAAAAAAAAAAAAAAAAGGAGACAATAGCAAATAAACACTTAGAAAAGTAGACCACCCACAGTTTTACTAAAAATCTATAAAGAAACAGTATAGTGTTGTCAAGTAGGTCCATGTGGTATTCTATCAGGCTTGAAAGGCCCAAGCCCGTTGAATTCTGTCTTGTGTGTGGTGGTCAGCACTCAGCTGTAAGCCTGTAACATGCTGTGGCTTCCAATTTTTACCCCATTCATATATATACGAAAGGACTGGCAGGTTTGCTGTGTTAAAGCAAAACCATAAACAGGGCGCTAAATCCATTGCATCAAGACTTTAATGTCTTTGTACTACCTTCAATTATTTTCTTGGTGAGATTACTTAATACTCCATCCGTTCTGAGTAAAGAGTTTATTATTTAATTTGAGATGTTTTTTAAAAAATCAATTTTTAAAAATTAAGATATAAAAATATAATTGTGTTGCTAATAAACGACTAAAAATATCACATTTTAAAAAAAGTTGGGACTTTCAAATAAGGACGGAGGAGGAAGTAATACAAATCTCTTTCATTGTACGAGTATCTATCCATCAATCATATTATATATATGGGCCTTGCACCACTTACACCATAGTACGAATACA
This sequence comes from Codonopsis lanceolata, assembly GCA_013146195.2. Lineage (NCBI taxonomy): Eukaryota > Viridiplantae > Streptophyta > Magnoliopsida > Asterales > Campanulaceae > Codonopsis > Codonopsis lanceolata. The sequence goes on from CM028380.1 coordinate 70,144,535, forward strand.
ATCTAAGATAAGAGTGAGAATGAGGGTCTGAGCTATAATAGGTTGTTAATGGGCACGAACGAAGTCGAATACTATAGCTTGGTCCTCTTCTCGCAATTGACGAATCGAGTTTTTATTTATTGATGCTGGTGAGCTTGTACGAATCCATAATTGGGTAGGCTGGTGATCAGATCAGAGCCTTTTATGGATCCAGCTATGCACCATGGGCTTTATGGTTTAACAAATCTGGATACCTATAACCTAATGATTGGGTTTTATTTATTTTTTCTACCTATTTTCTCAGTTTTCTGATCGAATCTATGTACAGAACAACACACTTATTTTTTCTGCATTAAATTATTGAATAATCTGCTCATGTTTGAAAGTTGAAACTATTTTTGAAAGGTAGGTAGAAAACAAGCATCAATCGTAACTATCGCACGCACGCCCCCCCACACACACACACAACAAGAGTAACTATCCGAGCATCATATCTACTCTTTTTGCCTTAAAGGGCAAGAAGTGAGGGCCAAGTCTTGTTTTCAACAAGGAATCTAGCCCGATACGTACACATCTATATATTTACAATTATGTACACATATACGTAAGCAACAACTCTTAAATAGTCTATATTATTTCATTTTTAAATGTTTCATTTAAAAAGTCTACTTTAAAAAATTAAGACATAAAAATATCATTTTATTACTAATGAATTACTAAAAGTGTTATTTTAAAACTTGATTTCAAACGAGAACTCTTTACCCGAAAGGAGTGGAATATATAATTAAATTGCTAATGGTGATTAATTATTGGATCTTTCAGTTTATCGAAAAGCCAACTCCACGACCACGAGAGTCTAGAGAAGAGAATAGGAAAAGAGAAAAATAATTAGTGGATTTGAGGGAGAGGATTACCAAAATAAGTCAGTAATGATACGAAATATAATAAAGTTGATTTGTACTCTTTGCCAAGTTAGGAAAGTAAGTAATTAGAGATATGATTTGTGTGGTTTAAGATAATGATTCGTTTTGATGAGAAAATGGTCCCCAAAGACTTTAGAGCAATGCCAATGACTATATATGAGAAGGAAATGGGGATTAGTGAGTTGGCTGTTTAATTTGTTGTCAACAAATTGAAGGTTATGGATGATGGAATATACATAGCCATGTCTTATCAAAGCCTTAAAAGATGGATAATGACCCCAACTTCACTTTAATATAATTAATAAAGATTAACTTTTGATCGATGAGATAAACATAATTTATTTATGTTATGATGATACTCTAAAATCTAAATGCTTATCATCTTTCTTTTCTTATTTTTCAACTCTTTTTGCCTTTTTCTAATTAAAAAAAAAATCCTTTGATTTCGGCTTTTATACATATGGCTAAGTTAAATTGTTTAATGTGTATGTGATCCATCTTTACCCGTACTAGGTTTATCTTTGTTGGAGGAATTCCTTTTTACTTTTTCCTTAATTTCCTTTTCGCCTTTTAATTATAATTATAGGACACGTCGTTGGTCGTTTCGTGGAGATGGCTTACGAACATTGTCCTCCTTTTTTAACCAACTCGATCTTTCTGTTAATTTGTTATTCCAATAGTCCTAATTAATTATATTTTTCTCTTCTTAATGTTTACTCATGTGCCGTTCGGGGCTACCCAAACAGCCGACAAAGGCTCAACTAAGGCCATACAAATAGTTATCAACTGGAAATTGACACCCCCCGGTTAATGGTTAATGGTTAATGGTTAATACAACATATAATACCACTCTAGCTGCATCATTTCATTGATAACCATCCAAGCCCATGATCATCACAAACATTCACTCAATTGTCTCAACAATCAATCCTTATATGCTTCATTTTCATTTTCATAGAAGATCCGTGAATGCAAAGGATCGATAAAGAAGAAACTCCATTAAAAGCCGAGAAATGGTAATATTTGTTTCTAAAAACAAACTGTTTTTTTTCTTTTTAAAAAATAAATTGTGACACAATTCCACGTCAGGAAAACTTAAAAAGCAAACAAAAAAGAGGGTGATATTATATACAAGATTAATGTTTTACAGAGGCAATAATATAACTATGCCCATTAATGATTCACTGAAAATAATTCCTCACACATTATTTGGAATATGTGTAATATACTAATTTCCATGAAGTGAAAAACTGCTGAGTTAACTTTTAAATTAAATGTATCATATCAAATGAAATTTCTCCGAAATAGGTGTTAAAATAATAAAATAAACAATATTATAGAACCTAAAGAGTTCACTCATCATTAAACTCTTTAGCGGGATGTTCCATACAAAAAATTTCCTAGGGCAAGAGCAAGACACAGAAACAGTACTGCAAGCGAGGATTAATCTAATTAATCTTTCTATGAATTAAGGACATTATTCTTCATCTTCTTTACTACAAAACCAACGCTAACATCAATGCGTATTTATTTTGGAGTCTAAGGCCTCGTTTGGTGCAGCGTTTTGAAAACGTAGCTTTTTTAAAACACATTGTTTTTAAACGCAGCATTTTCAAAACGTAGTTTTATTTTTGTAAATACGTTTGGAAAACTATTTCAAAACGCTGTTTTTCATAAACATAGTAGTTGTAAACGTAGCATATTTTTAAAATGCTACAAATTGAGTGTTTTAAAACGTTGCATTGCAACACTTTTAAAGAGAAAACACAGCTTTTGTTTTTTACCAGCGTTTTGACCAAAACGCTTCACCAAACAAGCACTAAGTTGAAAAACAAAAGTATTCAAGATAAACTTCCAATTAATTAGTACCCCTAGTTTCACAAAAAAAAAAAAAGAAAAGAAAAAAAGAGGAGAGCTTAAACATTTTCACAACAAACTTATGGTCGAAAAATTATCTAGACTAAAAGCATTAGCAATGCAATCGTGAATTTGATTGTTGTAGCTAAAGGTAATTAACATCCTCAATCATATGAACAATTTATTTCTTCATTCACATTTCATTAAAACAAATGTAGATTTGATTTTATGCGACATGAATCCCATACCACAAAAATCAATTTTAACAAAAAATTAAAAAAAATATAAATCACAAGTGTCATCTAATTCTTTCACATTCACGTTAGCATTGATGATGGTAGAAGAGAAAACAGGAAAAGAAAGATGATGAAGATAATAAAAAAGTTGTAGGATATTCTTACCTTTTAGGGTTTTCGGAGCTGATTCATGAAAAGCAACCTCACACCATGCCTTGCTTTGCTATCTTCAAGTTTAAAAAAGTAGGACATGGAACCAAAAAAGAAGCGTAATTCGTCGCAGTATCATCGATCGAGTTTATTTTATTTTACATATGATCAATAATCAATAAATCAACAAAAAGAAACAAACAAACCAATCATAAAACCGGTAATAAAATATTATTAAAATTAAAGCACGAAACAATAGTGAATGATCAATTGAGGTAAATTGGATCACTTGTGTTTTATTTATCTACAATAAGAGAAGTAAATCTTGCTGCTACTAAATTTGCATCTCTACATAAAAACAACCAAACATGTATATGTATTTATATAGTACTATCTGATTATGTAAATATATGGCCTCACCTAAAAATGGTTGCCAGCAGTTACGCACAGCAGCTGCAGATCATAAGGGCTCGGCCTTGATCCGGACTCCGGAGTTAACAAAACTCTAATACCCCCCGATCCATATTAATCTATCTCTAATTGTAAATATTTAACACTATCAACAAATTACTAATTACTAGCTTCTACTTAATTAATTCTTCCAATCTCTCTCTCTCATCTCTTTCAATATATATATATATATATATATATATATATATATATATATATATATATACCAGAGGTATAATTTATATGAGCAAATGAATAATAATAACAATAATAGTAATAATAATAATAATAATGTGTTTTTTCTTGCATACCCACATCCCGAAACTGATCTAAGAGTACCAATTCATGCCGGGTAACTGATATGGTTGTCGAAACACCCCATCGCTGAGAGACCCCAGCATTGTTTGTTGGTGCAATTGTGGAGTTTGTGGAAGCTGGCTTAGCAAACTTGCAATTGAACTGTTGTCATCCGTTCTGCCGGTAACAACCCCGCTGCCATCGCTGTTCTCTGTAAGGAATCTCTTTGTGTAAGTTGATGAAGGGCCAGCACCATTGGCCTCCTCGTTCCAGTATAGATTTGGGAGCGATCGTTTGACCGGAAGGAGATTTGAAGCCGATGCCGATATATTGTTCATACCGTCATTAGTACTCAGCATTCCATCAAACATGTTCTGTTCATTTTCCAGCATTGCACCGTATGTTGTGGTCTTTAGACCCTGCAGCTTGGAATTGTGTTGGCCAACTGAAAGCGACGGTGGGATTGATCCAAGCATAATATCGCTCATGGTGTGATCGCTGCTACCGTCATGATCCATTGGTCTCTGTGTATTATGCTTCTTGTAGATTCGACACAGAACCCAATCATCCAGCTACACATACGCACAATCAAACATATCTCTTAATTAATTATCAATATCCTTACTCATCTCTCTCTCTCTCTCTGAATAAATAAATAAATAGATAAAACATAATTAAATAGAGGGGACTAGCTAGTACCCTTAAGGAACCCTTTTTGTTGCTGGGGTCGCACCCAGGGGGTTTGGAATTGGTTTTGTTATCAGCAAGACGATATTCATGCATGATCCAATTAGTCTTCACCCCTTTCGGGGGCTTTCCGCCATAGAATACCAAAGCCTTCTTAACACCAACCTTCTGAGTTCCTCCCGAAGTCAGCACCGGCTTATCAGTACCAGTAGCTTTCCAATACCCGGATGTCGCCGCTCTATTAGGTCTCGCTCCGTTTGGATACTTCCTGTCCCTCGGGCTAAAGAAATACCACTCTTGCTCCCCAAACGTGGCCTTAGCTGTAAATAAATTATTATATAACAAAAACAATCAGAAAATGAAAATTTATTGACAGAGAAAGCGATGAAGGAATAAGTTAATTAGTTACCGGGGAGTTCCCATGGATCAAACTTGTAGAGATCGACTTCGGCGATGATGGAAACAGGGAGAGGGGCTGAGGCTGCCTTTTTCTTCAGGTAATGAACAACTAGCTCTTCGTCGGTGGGGTGGAAACGGAACCCCGGCGGCAGATGAGGTTGCTGTGACGCTGCCGTCGATGAATCCGTGCTCTCCATTGCTTCGATGATCAATTAACTAAATACTATTCGAATTTAATCACTTGGAAAAAAATATAAAATTTGATGAAATAAGGACATGTTAGAGAAGAGAGAGATTTAAAAAAAAAAAGAGAAATGGTTGTTTAGTGGGTAAAGCGGCCTGCCCATCCCTTATATGCCCATATACGGTGCGACGGTATTTTGTTGCGCCAAAACGTACACCAAGTAAAATACATGTGGGTCTACTTGGATACCACGTCGGAGTGAGAAGGGTTTATTAGTCATTACGCTAATTATGACCTTAACCATATTTATTTGACAGACCAAATTGAAGCGGAGGTCATCGAGGAGTAGAAGATGATGACGTGGGGGAGGGAGTTGGAACTGAATGTTAGGCCCTTGGTTAACCGACACGCGTCATTCTTCAAGGCATCATAGATTGACAGGTGGACGAGAGGATGTAGGGACCATAAGGGCGACACAAGGGAACAAAAAGAGGATTGATAGGACGAGGATAAGTCTCGAGGGGGAAAGAGAACGGAAGCATTTTATTTTTTCAGTTGTCACGCTTTTGTTATGCAATTGGACACCAAAACCATCACCAATAAGTCTCTCCTTAGTCCTTCCTCTATCTTCCAAGCTAGCTCCTCATGGACTGACGGCTCGCATCCACTGATTCAGCTTATGGTCAATTCATTTGACCGTCCCCACATCACCATAGCCATAGGGCTAAAAATATACCATAATACTTCCACCGTACCAATATTATCGTGCTCTCCCTTTTTATCTGTTAAAATACAATCTTCCTGTTTGTATATTTCTTTTTCACGATAATATGTTTACAATTATATTCATTTTTTTTCTAGTTTAACTATAAGACAGATGCACACGAGTTTTAAATAAAACTATATGTTATATCAATATTAATAAATTAAGTCAATCGTAGTTTTAATCCATGTAACGGATCGAACATACCAATAATTTTTGGAGGGGGAGTACTAGCTTTTTGGAGATGATTGTAAACAGTAAGGATGTTATTCTGTAACTGTTAATATGGTGCGAGTGTTCTATTTATTGAAGTTTAAAAATATTACTCCATTTCAATTCTTATTTGAGGGTCCGAAAAATAAACTATGATCCCAAGTAGAGATTTATCCCCAAGATGTTGAGGGCCACAAATATATTTATCATACATTTGTATTGTAAAAGAAAATGAGATACTCCCTCTGTCACTAAATATACTAGTGATATATCCGTGCGTTGCATGGTTTGTATACATATGTAAAATCATATATTCAATTAAAGTTGAATAATATACAATTAAAAACTTTAATATGAACAAAATAAATAAACTATAACAAACAGTAAAATAAAAGAAAGAAAATTACATAAATTTGAAAAAGTTATTATAAATTTGGAATACTTCTTTATATACAACATTTGTCGTTGAACATGTACAATTATTACGACTATCACTAACACATAATAAAATTTGAAGTAAATAAAATAATTAGTACGTTGATATAAATAAAAATAAATTAATAAATTAATGTTAACAAAATAGACAAATAATTGTAACTAAATATTATAAATTCGATATATATAAATTAGTTAAATAATTTTAACGCAAAGATTAAGATTATGATATATATGTTACCTAGCAATATTACCGAAGTTCCAACATTCATTCAACAAATGATTAAGATTTATAGTACATTTGATTTCATTTAAAAATTAATAAGTATAAATATGTTTCAAAGAAGCAACATTTCCATTATAAAAAAAAAGATAAAAACAAAAAAAAGATAAAATTTGGGACTAATTTATCCTTGATTATACTATTCAACAATTAAAATACAAAAGATTTAGATGGGCCTGATTTGTCCTTGACCCAATCCCTTTTACTTTGAAAGATATAAATTACACACCACAACAACAATTAGGGGTGAGCAAATTTTATTTTGGTGAAATTAAGTTAGCCCTTTTAAAAAAGTTTTCAAGATATTTTTTGGCAGAAAATACTACGATACCCTTAATGAACCGAACATGTGCGCGCAAAGTATCATTTCATGCATCGATTTTGCATCATAATGCACAAATCGAATCATATTTGTACATCAGGATTTTAAGCATCATCGATTTTGCCTCGCAATCCATAAAATAAATTCCAATTTAAGGATCGAGAATCAAATTTGTGCATCAGAACCCCAATTGAAACAAATTTATGGATTGCAAATCCAATTTGTGTATCACAATTCAAATTGATTCATTATGATTAACAAATTGATGCATCACAGTGTGTTGAGCAAGTGATCCTTAACGCGCCTCTGACTCGTTAATAGTATATATATATATATATATATATTAAACAGTCAAATATCAAACTGTTTGTTATATCTAATAAAAAAAGGAATTGAAGTTGAAATAACAGTCTCTAAACAGAACCTCCAACACTAAAATGTTAGGAATAACATATTATGCAACATAATTTTTATACAACTACTCAATAACAAAAGTTATTGAGTCTAGATTCTTAGTGTGCTTTGGGAGAAGTCCTATAACAGAAAGTTGATATTTCGCTAGGTTTCCTTCCCTTTTTCGGAATATATAGCCACATCATCCCCCAATAAACCCTAACATTGAATACCTTCAAACCATTTCACAGTTAGGTTTCTTAGATTTCCTTTTTATTTTTTTAAATAAAATTTTGAGAATTTGTATGATACACATTTGAATTTCAATTATTATTAAAAAATTAAGAGTTTAATTTAACTAAGTATGGAAAATATACATATTTTATAGTTAATTAATTATATCCAAGTACATATCAATATACATCTTTACTTTAAAAAATAATTTATAAAAATAGAAACTTAGATCTATCATATTTGAGAAAAATTTTAAGCATATGATTTTTTTTTCCAATTTGTTTTTCAAAATGGATAAGAAATTTGATCCTAACTTTTTATGTTGGACATTTGTTTTATAAATTTAATTTTGACAAAAATGGAAAAATAAACATCAGTTATGCACTTTTTGACTTCGGATCTGATGAAAATTGAGAAAAACATCCAAGATCTGTATATTTTGGTAAATATTTGTAAAATTAAAGTTCAAATTAACCTTGGCCTATTACCGATTAAGTCAAATAAATATATATCTTTTGTAAACTAACTTTAATAGGTTAAAGTTTTTTGTAAATATTAGACCTTAATTCTTAAGCCTGTTGGTTTGACAAATATACTAAGATTTTTATTTGTTAATTTAGGTTAATTTTTGTGTGTGCATATATTAGACTTAGATTTTTAAACATGTAGGCTAGACAAATATATTAATAATTTTATTTTTTAGCTTCAAATTTGATTAAAATGGAGTAGAAAAAATCTTATATATATATATATATATATATATATATATATATATAATCTATTTTTTAATAGGTAAGTGTGGCCCCTAGTTTTGCCATCTCTCCCACCCCTTGGGTCAGATATATATTTATTTTCTTATAAATTTGTCAATTATTTGTTCAATCTAACCTTAGCCTATATTTGATCTATAGATTTTACATATAAAATCGCTTGAATTTTTATAAGTATTCGACGGTTAAGCACAAAATATTTGAATGACAATAGGAGTAGTGCATATGCTGATACTTTATACAATAATTATTTTTCTGGACTATTACCATTATCGGTGGTGACAAGTAAATGTTAAGAGTAAATTTATTGTAGATACTCAGTTACTAATTGGTCTTTTCGATTTACTAATTTATATGAAATTACCTGTAAATTTCATAATATGTCATAATTATGTATGTTTATATTATTGTTGAATGGAGTAAATTATTTGAAATCTGATTGTTATATAATTTATTGATATTATTGATATATAAACTTGTTTTAAAATATAGAAAACATTTTTTAGAATAATAAAAATACCTAAGCACCTCGAACAACAAACTGGTTATAAAAATCTTTAAATTTTAGAACTATGAGAATCTAAAATTTATAAGAATGAAGAAGAATTAAACTTTTCATAAAACTACTCATATTACTCATAAATTAAGCTTCAAAACATCTAAACAAAATGATTTGTTTCAAAATATTTATTGCATTTAGTTTATATACTTCATACGGTTGCAAATAATTATGGTTAATTTTATATACTCCTTGGAGAAACATTAATTTAATGCATGTGTTCTTTTACTAATTTGTCTTTGTATATTAACAAATTTATCTGACATCCATCTTTTATATTTCTTATTACATCGATGAATATCTTTTAAATAAAGTTAGTTAAAATATTAAAGATTTCATGAGGTAATGATAATAATCTATGTTGAACAATACATTATTTAGTAAGCATATTAATGTAATTCATTTTTTACTAAACGAAAAAAATATTATCATTATTTTGGGCGTTTACCAAAACTATTTTTTAGTAAACCATTAACTAATTCATAAGTGATGGGAAGTAACTATGTTACTTTATGGTTTCTGCATTGTAATTATTTGTCAAGATTATTATTAATAATGGTGATAAATAATTTATATTGAATGAACTGTTTCATTATTTAATCTTATTTTTGAGATTTTATATTACTGTGGTGAAGATTTAGAAGCCAATATGCCAATTACAAATGTAAAAAAATATAAAAATAAAAAAAGAAATGTGAAATCGGATATAGAATAAATTATTCAATATTTGATATTATTTTGATATTGTATTTTTTATCATTTCGTAAATCATATTGAACTATATTAAATGTTATACAATTTGTTTACATTAAAGCACTAAAGATATTTGTAAAGCTATTTGAATTTGAAGAGTTGTTGTCAACTTCATTAATTGATTTTCATTTCAATTTCCAAAAAAAATATTACAAATATACAAATTATAAATGTTTCTAAATTTGGAAAGTCATTTTTGGTGGGATATTTTCATTATTTGCTCCTCTCCTTTTATATATGTATAGACGACGTTTTGAAGCTTTTCACATATACATTAATAAGGTATCTTGATTTTCTTACCTAAAAAATTAAACACAAGTTACAGAGTCAATAAATATAGTTCGAATTGGAAAAAAAGAAAAAAAGTTCCTTAAGGCCCGAACAAGTCAGACCTCTTTGGTTCGGCTCGGTTGGACGAGTTTGGTCCGATCTTGGAAAGCCTGAAAAGCTCGACCCGATCATAAAGTTAAACTTAATTAAAAAATTAAAAACTAAAACATAAAACCTAAAAAACAAAAACTATCAGACATTCATTTAGACTACTTTTTTTTTTCTTTTGGTTGGATGAATTTATGATATAGTATGATCTATTTTCAAATCATTGTTTTCTTTTTGGTTGAAACACATATTCTAAATTAATGAAGTGACACTTACAAAGAGGAACTTGAGTTGATCTTTCAATTTCCAATCTAGTTTAGTATAGTTGTGGTTAGTAATTTTATCGAAACTGATCTATTCAATTGTGTATCTCTATCTGATAATAGCTAATAAAAAACTTCAATAATATAAACTTGATAAAAAAATAAAATTTAAATACTAGATTGTCTCGGACGCATAAAAAATGAACATTTGTTAGTTAGTATGTTTTTACAAATTAGAACTCGAAAAACTTTGTCTATTATAAGAAAACACATATTAGAAAATTGGGGATTTGGTTATAACTTTTTTGAAAAAATACCCTTCAAGTAGCACATGTATTTTTTCTTTGGTCTGTAACATTATAATTTTTTTAGTTTCTGTTTCGTTTAATTGTTGAACCTACTACCTTTGTTTATATTTGTTTTAGTTGTACTTTTGCTTTGTAATTGTGTAAGTTAAACTAGTAAGTATGTGTGTTTTGAACTTTTGATGTGTTATATAACTTTTATTAGCTAATTTGTGAGTTCTTTTGGACCAACCTGACTGACAGCTCAACTTCTTACATACTTCCTTCCTTCGTTTTAGGCAAGAAGTTCATTATACTATTTTGAGATATTTCACATAAAAAATTTATTTTCAAAAATTATGCTTACATTTTTCATAATCTTTAAGTTTTACCCTCTATTTGTGTTGTAAGCAAATTAGTTGTACTTAATTTTATTATTTTTTTGTAATTATGACCAACTTCAACGCTACTTATATATCATTTCATAATTAAACTTTTCAAACGTGAACTCTTTGTGTGAAACTGAGAGAATATTATAAGTGGTATAAAAGAAGGCCATGACACGTGTTAACGTTACATAGTTTGATAGGTAAACATAAGTTTAATATGTAAGAAGTTGTTCAGATCTAGCTTATGAACTCAAATTAACCTACAACTCAAACGAATCTAGGATACATCCCTGTTTACTCCTTTTGTTCAGATCATGTAACTCAAAATATTCTCTTCGTTTCATCAAAAGGATTCATATTTAAAATTTTTAATTATTAAAAGATATATAAATAGAATTAAAATTGATCATAATTACAAAAATATTTTAACATATATATAACCAATATGTTAATATTAAATACATATATTAAATTGAAATATAACAAAGATTATAAATATTTTTTTTAAACATTTAACATTAAAAATAAAATATTTTAAAATAGTACGAAGAATCATTTGTCTGATAGTAAGGAAGTATAAGAATCAAAGAAGTCGCATAAATATCAGTAATTTTGGAAAGTCATATAGTACACTGTATACATCGATTTTTGAAATAATGTAAAAAAGTATTTGACTTATGAATAAAATATCATGCATTTTTTTAAAGGTGTATCATAGTGTTTGCGTGTAAAGGCAAAGGGGGGCATGGCGGCTGTCTTGAACTCTATTTATACCTAACAGCTAGCTAGTTCTCCATAATATCCGAACTGAATATATGATGGGTCATATAGTACACTGTAGATTTTGAAATAATGTAAAAAGTATTTGACAGAACAAAATATCATGCATTTTTTAAGGTGTATCAAAGTGTTTGCTCATGGCAAAGGGGGCATGGCACAAACTCTATTTATACCTAACAGCTAGCTAGTTCTCCATAATATCCGAACTGAAGATATATGATCAAATCATATATTTATTCACATTTTAACACATTTTAGAGAGAGAGAGAGAGAGGGGGAGAGGTGATTTGGTTGGCTTATAAGATATTTCTTCATTATTCGATCTGATGTTTATTTGTAAGTTAAATTATAAGATAGTGGAACTCAATTTTATAAATTAAAATCTATAATGCCATCTTATAAGAGATTTACTTAACTACTAAATCAATAGATATGGTGTAGATCATATTTAAAAAAAAAAATTATAATATGCAACACCTTATTTAACACCTTTCTATAAAAGTATAGTACTCTACATCAACAACTAAATCAAATTTACATCATCTTTCCTATATCGTACAACATCATGACAACCACTTTCGGGACAAAATATATTTTACAGTGTTGTTATACGCAAGTTTTTATTTTTTTTTTTTTTTATTTATAATTTAAAAAAGAAGAAGAAGATGTAAACTAAGATTATAGATGTAATAAATTCACGCAGTAATTTTCAATTCAAATGGGAATTGATTCACGAGAACCGTTGGGTGTGGCAAGAATCTTGACGGGGGGAAATATGTGTGCTTGTGGGGTAGAGTGGGGGGTTCAGTTGCTGGGATCATGATAGACCAGGGGCCCACTGATGTCAATTCTTTGTAGTCCATTTCATTTCTTATCATCAGGAGCAAAACCCAACCCTACCCCACCTTGAGATCATCTAATTACATCTATACCCCACCTTTCATAATCAAGATTGCTCACTTACCACCTCCAAGTTTAACACTTAGCATCAAAATTAACTGTCTAAATCTGGTTAAGTAGTGCTAAAATCATAAAACAAATATTTAGAAGCAAAATTTCACTTAACAACTCTTGAGTGTTTAAAATAGTAGGACTTGCTTATTGAAGTTTTTAATCCAAAACGGTATAGGGCTATATAGGCTATTAGCACTCAAATTCTCGATCAAGTAATTGTCTTGGTTAAAAATTAGATTAATGGTAATAGCGTAAGACAGTTTTATGTTAATTTTATAATTTTAACACTAGTCAAATTGAAATACGTCGGTGAAATATGTGATGATGATAGAGATTAAGAAATAAATGAGTTTACTTTAATTGGTATGAGAAAGCTTTGGTAACGGCCCCTTGCCCGGCCCTCCCCACATTTCAGACTCAATTTCAGGGAGGATTAAAGCGTTTAGGTCTCCGTCTCACCTACCTTGGTTAATTAATCACAACAAACCCGAGATTAGACATATGGATGTAGAATAACTCCAAGTATGAAATAACGTGGGGCCTTGTTGACGTAAAACTCATTTTCATGACATGAGGATAAGGATTAAGGGGGGGGGGTGGAGGATGAATTAATTAATTAATTAATGTAAACAACTAAAGTACATTAAATTTTGATAGTAAATGGAGATGATCTTGATCTGAGTGAAAGCCATAGCTAGATTAGATATATATTAGCATGTTGTGTTTCAGTACAATAACTTGAAATGAAATTAGTTTGGTAAACAATAAGTCTTAAAATATGTAAAACAAAAAGAAAAAAAAGTCAACCACATGCAAAATGCAACCGATTAATGCCAATGGTCGCCAGCCACCACAATGTATACAATCTCGAATCGCGCTTGATGGAATCAGTGATTCTGTGGAACCCACAAAACAAACAATATTTTGTGTGAATTGGCTAATGTGTACCCGACCCGACCCGACCCGACCCTGTATTTGTTGAATTATTGTAGCCCTGCAAAAGCATACACATCATGCTTTAAAATCCCCACTTGTAATATCACCCAGAGATATTATTATATATATTTCAATTCTGCCCTTTTCTGTTTCACTATAGTTTCTATGTTAGGTTTCATGAGCTTTCAATCCAAAGCCTCATCATTTGTACTGTAACCAGTTATGAAAATTCAGACACCATTCTTGAAAACCTAGCCCCCCATAAATGCCCTATACAAGAAACAACAGCTTAATTATATATATATATATATATATATATATATAGAGAGAGAGAGAGAGAGAGAGAGAGATTAGAAATGCATGTGACAATTGTACTGCAGTTTCATGGCCTCGTGACTTTTTTAGGGTTCTATGTATTAATCTTTTGCACCAACAGAGACCAATGACCTTGCCATTGAGGGAAACCCATTTTCATGTCTATTATTGGTATCATATTTTAGGTATGGCTCTAAACAAATTGATCCTAACCCTAACCGTGTTGGGTCAAATTGATTCATTTTCTCTGTTCCCTCTAAGAATTAATTCAGTTTATACATATATGTAGACCAGATGAAAAGTCATCGTGTGGTTATACAGTTATATATACTATTAAACTATATATTATTTATATTATATTCAATTTGTGTTGATTGTTAAAATCGCTTTTATAAGTTTATAAAATCTACATTTTCCAACTGCCTAATAAATCTCAACCATTGAGTTATGTGTTTCTAAATTATTGTCTTATTTGATTATCTTGAGCTATGTTTTTAAATGAAAATTTGATGTATTTTTTTTAATTTTTTTTTCTAAAGATTGTAAATATGTAACTCGTAATACCAAAAAAATATTAAGAATTATGTAATTTATAATTTTGAATAAAAAATATACATGAACTTCTTATTTGTAAAACAATTAATTTGATTTAGAAAAATCAAACATAACAAAAATTTAGGAATGGGTAAGTTGCGCGCAGTGAAATTTTAGCCTTACGATTCAAGGTTTGTGCATGGGGGAGTGGGGGGAATAATCAAAGATTAGGGTTTGGTATTGAGGACATTGGTAAAGTGGATTCAGAAACTAAGGAAAATGGGATGAATAAATAATAAAGATATATATTGATCTTGAAGGTCACTATTTTTTTTAAATGCAGTTAGGTGCGATCACTAGCACATCTTTATCTTGGAAAGCTTGGGAGGACTTTCTTGGGTGCAAGGCTGAGGTACTTTCACACATTATCTTTCTCAATAAGACCCATATATACATTGATTTCTGCTTGACAAAAACTATTTTTTCCTTTCTCTACTACACTGTTGCCAAACAAGTTCTTAAAGACAAGGCTCAGGATTCATGCCACAAATTAATAAAGTGAATGCTCTCTCTCTCTCTCTCTCTCTCAACAGATTCAGGCAGAGTCACGATTGCATGATTCGTAAACATGTGACCGATACCTCACTAATCTGTTTCACATAATTATCATTTTTTATACGCAATCATTTTGTTCGGTAATGTATGGCACAACGAAATTCTTGTGCATGAGGATGATCGTTGATACCACGTGTACAATGCCTAACCCTAATACTTAATTCATAATGGCTTTTCCAACCATCCTCATCCTAGTCAGTGCTAATCGTAATAAGCCCATTTTTAGGGTTACGTTCATCTATTACATACATCAAAAAAGTATGTTTAATTAACTGCTTTTAAATACACCTCAATAAATCTTTATTTGCTTAGATGCAATGTATCAAATTCTAGCTTGACAGATAATTTGCCCATGTTTATCTTTTTTTTATTATTTTTTTTTTGTGCAAAAAAATTATTATGTTTTCAGTTGCTTGTCAAACATAAACAAGCTAATTAGATAAGTGAGTAGTCAACGAAATGGTTTATCATGTCAGCCAAATTTTTCAACAACTACTCCTCATGATTATACTGATTTTTCAGAACCAAAGCCGAATTTAAAGCTTGATTGCACTTTTTTTTTTACTCTGTCATACAAGAGCAATCTATAACTAAAATGTTTGCAGTCTATTAGTTTTGTTTTTATATATGCAGGCTAATTGCTAACTAAATACTTGTCACTGAAAATATTACTAGTCCTTTGGCCATATAGCTGGTTCGAGCAAACACAACTTAATAAATATGAGTTTTCTATAATATATTCAAATAAAAATAATTTAGAGGAATTCTAGCTTTACAAATTAGTTTAATATGATGAATAACAGCAATAAAATGTTAGGGTATTAATTAGTAGGGTGAAATGCACCATTTGACCCTGTACTTTGGGTTTGTCCACCGTTAGTCCCTGAACATCAAAACGTCTCACCATTGACCAAAGTTTGCGCTTTCTGTCCACCGTTGGTCCCTTGCTCAAATGACGTGCCTGTTTCACCGTTAAATGGCCATGTGCGATTCACGTGAGCAAAATCAAGGACCAAAGTGTCTTTTCTCGCTTGAGGCAACTGCAAAAAAGGATGGCTCAACAACTGGCCGGCCGTCCATCTCCTAGCCGGATCCCTCTGCAAGTAGCAAGCAATGAAGTCCCGAAACTCTCTAGAAGCAGTGGGAGGGGCCTCGGGCGATTGAGACATACAAATAGCACACATGAGGCTAGCTCAATCCCCTTGTCGTCCTACCGAAAATGGAAATCTACCCAAATAGAATTCCAAAATGCTCACCCCTAAGCTCCATGTATCCCCGACATAATCGTCGTATCTACCGTGATTCTGATCGATGTTTATCCTTTTAGGACTCATGTAAGCAATTGTGCCCATAGATGAATTGAAAGGATCCATGGTTTGTGCCAATATTCTCGAAACCCCAAAATCAGCAATCTTGACTTGCTTTTGGGAATTGATTAGGATGTTCAACTATTTAATGTCTCTGTGAACAACCTTATGATGGTGGAGATAGTAGAGGCCGGAGAGGACCTAGTAGGAGATATCGGTCAAGGAGGATTCATTTAGGATGTGTGTACCCTCGAGGGACCCACCGTCGATGTATTCAAGAAGGACTTCAATCTCACAAGCGTGATCGAACATATCGTGGCACTTAACCACATTGAGGTTGTCGACGTCTCGATTTCCCAGTAGATCTGGCGGCGTATGTCGTCCTCGTGATTCTTGTAAATGAGGGCGTAGAGCTTTCCAGTGGGATGGTGTATGACTTTGTAGACGGTGCCGCCGGCGCCGCTACCGATTCTGTTCATTTGGTCAATCTCGGAGAAGTGGACAGAAGTAGAAGTGTTGGGAAGCTGGGAGGAGGATGAGGAAGAAGGGGCTGAGGATGGTGGGATGGGAAGGGTATGGCTAAGGAGAGGTCCCGTTGTGGGAGGGGTAGGGTTAGGTTAGAACGTCGCCTGGCACGGTTGTGAATAAAACGACTTACCTGGGAATTGTTGAGAAAAGACACTTTGGCCCTTGATTTTGCTCACGTGAATCGCACATGACCAATTAACAGTGAAACAGGTCACGGCGTTTGAGTAAGGGACCAACGGTGGACAGAAAACGTAAACTTTGGTCAATGGTGATACGTTTTGATGTTCAGGGACTAACGGTGGACAAACCTAAAGTACATGAACCAATGGTGCATTTCGCCCTAATTAGTATCTCTTGTTCCGAAAAATAAAATTACAATTACTTTGATATATGTAATTTCCGAGCAGATGACTTTGATAATAGGCCATATATATGTATGTACGCATTTTCATAGGAAAAGTAGAGATGGCCATAAGTTATGATGTTAGAATCATTCAACGAGTAGAGCTCAAAAATACCAATCAAGCTGGGATTAGTGGACAAAGTTTGCTTACTTTAATCGGGTATTAAGATAATGCGAGCCAGTGAGGATGTTGCTTTCACTAATTAGCTGGGATTAATCTAGTTTTAATCACAGCATGGCAGATTTAATCAATTTCCATTTTAGAACATTAAAACAAATGGCTTGGTAACTTGGTTATTTGTCATGAACCAATGCAGTTAGCAGCGACAAATTTGTAGTCATTACATGAAAGGTTTTCAGGCTCCTCTGCACATCAAATTAATTAATTAATTTCTCCCCCATTCAGTGTGTGTGTGTGTGTGTGTGTGTGATTCTGATGCCTGGTAATTAAATGCCTCTTGACAAGTCCTCAATTGACCGAAATGGTCTGATTAAACAGCACCTTAACTTAAAAATATCTTTAAAATATCTTAATGCTTATCTAATTACGGGAAAAGATAGAAAATAAAAGGAGATGCCTTGTTTGTTTTAACTCATTCGTTGATCAAACATTTTTGATAATCAGAAATAAAATTCATAATTAAAAAAAAAAAGGAATCTTTTTTATTATGTGGCGTTGGAAAAAACTTGTTTTAGAGCTAATGACGACACAAAGTTGAAAATGGACGGCCATGTTTATGCGTTCTCACTTGTCATATATTCGACTTAAAACCAATTTTGTTCGTATAGTAGGAGCTATTATACGTAAATGGCACATTATTTTTCTAATTTAAGACTAATGATACTTAATTATTGAAGAAATGCTTGCAACAAAAGGAATACTATTTGTCTCACTCACTCCCACTATCAACCTTTTAATTCCCTTTTTTGAAAAATGATATTTCTGTTTGAAGCGTTAAATTAGTCTCTTTCGAATTTAATTGAGATTAGTGGGCTTTGAATAATCCCATCATATGTTTATCTCCTATACTATACAATTGATGCTCAAACGACTTGCACGAAAAAGAAAACACTTTATTCGCAGACAGTTTTGTTGAACTAAATAATGTTTTCTTATAAAAAATAATAATTCCTTCATTCATTATTTATCGGCTAAATCAAGTTCAAGTACATAAAAGAAAAAAACCAAAAAAAATATACAAGTGTTTGTGAAATTTCAGAGTTTAACCCGGCAAGGCCCAGTCTTAGAATTGTCAATCAGCCCACTAAATTAGTCCAATGGATGGTTGTTGACTGATTAACTCTAGCACCGTAAAAATGGGCCATTCAAATTGTGGGGAATTTATATTTGTGGCCTGCTACTGCTATGGTATAACGTTTTGAATACGTGAAAATAGATCCAGCAACGGCACATAAAGATTGACCCATTTAAGGTTCAACCGATGAGATTAGGGTAAGCACTAGGAGTATTTCATAAAACATCCATCAGTTCAACGTCCAAATAACAAGCGGATCAATAGACTGTAATGTAATAGCGAGTGTGATATTGTAAGGTTTTGCTATTATTTCTTGTTTGTGTTTATTTTAGAATTTGTATTGTTTTATTTATGATAATTTATTGTAAGTAGGTTATTTCTAATTTTGATGTTAATTCGTAAATGTTGGTTAATTTCTAAAGGCTCTTTTGTCACGTCTAGGCCCGTCAATTTGGACCAATTATTCCACCCAATTCAATCCAACCAAACAATAATATATATAATAGAAGCACATAACACTACTAAATAATACAGTTTCTCGTCTAAAATCACTTGATAAATACAGAACATCACTTTTGTCTTATATGCCATATGTGAATATGAAAATATACACGACTTTCTATGTCTCCAAAACCTAGATAACATCAAACCTATTAATAAAAAAAAACATTTGATAAGTCGAAAACTTTTGGAATTCACGAAACCTCTTTATATTTAGTTTTTACTCTTCGTTTCTTGGAAACAAATTAATTATACGTTCGATACATGGTAAATGAGCACAAAAGCTGAAGCATTTCTTGAGCAACTGAAATCACTTCCATTGATATATTTTTGTTTTATATATACCATATACCTCTCATTTTTTCATTTGTAAATGTATAGTTTATTTGAAAACAAAATATATACAGTACGTTTAACACACAAGTATAAAAACTAATTAATTTAAATGAGTTACCTATCTTAATCCAATTAATGGAATCTCTGCTATCGCCCTTTTCCACTCGATTCACACTGTCCACTCCTTCTACCTCCTGGCTTTGCTCCCGAGGACTTCGATAGGTCCATCTCTTTTCATAAATTTTCATTGTGGTTAATATCTGTTTTACCTAGGATTTATCTATGCATATTTCATATACTCCTCGATCTGCATTTTTGGTTTGTAGATCTGTATTTGTTGGTTGATTTGTGTTTTTTCCCCTTTTGATTTATTAATGGTATTTTAGTGATGTTAAATTGAGAATATTTTTATAGATCTGCTGGCTTGGAGATAGGATCCACATTTTGCGAAAATTTGTTATAGTTTTTGAATACAATAAAGTTCAAAAACTCAGGCTCCGTTTGTTTCATGGAAAACGATTTCTAGAAAATAATTTTCGGAAAATGATTTTCAAAAAATGAAAAGATTTCATTTTCTAGTATTTGGTAAATCTTTTGAAAATATGTCGAAAAATATTTTTAGATGTTTAGCAGATACACGGAAAATGTTACGGAAAACAATACGTAAATAAATACAAAAAGTATATTCTAAACACATATTAAATATAAAACAGTGTTGAAGTTTAAGTAATTTTCTTTTAATTACCTTCAATTTATCATTAATGATGTCAAATCAATAAGGTCAATTTTTTTTTCAAGTTCACAAAATTTTTTTTTTGATAGTTGATATGAAAAATTGTTTTTAATAAAATAAATAATATTTTGGACATCCTTAAATAATAATAAAATATAGTGGATACTAATTTAACATCACTGAGGGACGACATCATCGAAGAGGTTCGGTACTCGACCTGGCTGACCAATGTGGTGATGGTCAAAAAAGCCAATGACAAGTGGCGTATGTGCGTTGACTTCACGAGCCTTAAGAAAGCCTGCCCGAAAGATTGCTACCCGCTGTCGTGCATTGATGTGCTCGTAGACTCCATAACTGGGTTAGAAATGCTGAGCTTCTTGGATGCGTACTCAGGATACCACCAAGTCAAGATGAACGAGCAAGACAAAGCCAAAACAACTTTCCGGGCAGCCGGGGGACTTTACTGTTACAAGATGATGCCCATCGGGCTGAAGAATGCCGGGGCAACCTACCAACGTATGATCAACAGGGTTTTTGGCTTCTCAGCTTGGCAGGAACATGGAAGCTTACATCGATGACATGATCATCAAAACAAAAGGCCGCGACAACCCTCTAGACCTAGCAGAAACGTTTGCCAATCTGCGCAAACATAATATGAAGTTGAACTCGAGCAAATGCGCGTTCGGAGTGCGAGCAGGGAAATTTCTCAGATTTATGGTCAACCAGCGCAGGATAGAGGCAAACCCGGAAAAGATCCTGACTTTACTCAAGATGAAGCAGCCTTATTGCATCAAGCACATCCAACGACTAAACGACAAAATCATCGCCCTTGGTCGCTTCATCTCCCGGTCAGCGGAGAAATGCCTTCTGTTCTTCAAGGTCTTGCGCGGCAACAAAGGGTTTGAATGGAACGATGAATGTGCCAAAGCCTCGAGCAGCTCAGGGAATATCATGGCAAGCCACCACTCCTTAGCAGCCCCATACCCGGGGAACCCTTATACGTGTACTTAGCAGCCACAGACCAGGCTGTGGCTGCCGTTTTAGTTAGGGAGGAGGTAGGAATTCAAAAGCATGTGTACTATGTATCGAAAGCCCTCAGTCTCATTGATGGTCGTTATTTTAATGTAGAAAAACTAGCCTACTCGCTTGTCATAGCTGCCCGAAAATTAAGGGCTTATTTTTCTGCACATGTAATCATTGTATACACAGACGCACCACTGCGCAAAATCCTGCATAAGCCCGACTCATCGGGCAGACTACTCAACTGGTATATCGAGCTTACGGAGTTCCACATCGATTATCAGCCTCGGCGGGCAATCAAAGCCCAAGCCTTAGTCGATTTCCTAGTAGAGACAAGCTTCATCAAGTAAAAAGAGTCTGCAGCCCCTCAACCAATAGAGACCGGACATGAACATCTTCCTCAGCCTCGGCCGGCTTACTGTTGGGATCTTTATGTTGACGGTGCAGCGAGCAAAGTCGGGAGTGGAGCTGGAATCCTTCTCATAGCTCCCGACCAGATCACATAGTTCGAATTAGCTTTCCGATTCAAGTTCCCTGCTTTCAATAATGTGGTCGAATACGAATCAATGATCGCCGGTCTGGAACTCGCAGCTGACATGGGCGTAGAAGCGGTCACAGTGTACTCGGATTCACAACTAGTTGTGAACCAAGTCCAGGGGGAATACATGGTGCATCACTCTTCCCTGGTCAAATAATGCGAGCTTGTCAAGGAAATCTTAAAAAATTTCAAGTTCTGGGAGATCATCAGAATCGATCGAGCTGACAATATGTGAGCAGACTATTTGTCCAAGATTGCTGATGCAAATCTAGCATTGTTGAATCCATCAGTAATGATCAAGCATTTGGAAACTCCGGCTATTGATAGACCAATAATCATGGACATCGAGCCAGCAGCCAGAAGCTGGATTGACGACTACAAGGATTACATCGAGCATTGAGTCCTCCCAGCAGACAAAGTCAAAGCCATAACAGTCAGGAGCCAAGCATGCAGATACTCGGTAGTCGGGGGAATCCTATACAAGCGATCTAAGGTCAGACCTATGCTTCGCTGTGTTCCCCCGGAGTTAACTGAAGGTGTCTTGTACGGAGTGCACGAAGGAGAATGTGGCGGCCACCCGGGCACCAGAGCCCTAGCAGAAAAGGTCTTGCGCGCAGGGTACTACTGGATAACTCTCAGAAAAGATGCAGAGAAGTATGTCCACGAGTGTGACAAATGCCAACGATATGCGGACATACCAAGGCTTCCATCCACCGTACAAACTCCAGTCGTTGCGGCCTGGCCATTCGACATGTCGGGAATCGACTTGATCGGTCCATTCCCGCTAGCACAATACAGATACAAGTATGCAGTGGTCACCATAGACTACTTTACAAAGTGGATCGAAGCAAAGCCCTTGGCTAAGATTTCAGAGGCGAACGTCATCAAGTTTGTCCACGATCATGTATGGTGCAGATTCGGTCTTCCTCGAGCAATTATCTCTGATCATGGCACTCAATTTTCAGACAAGTTCACAGCCGAGTGTGCTCGCCTGGGCATTAAGCATTAACAATCATCTGTCGCTTACCCCCAGGGCAACGGCCAGGCAAAGGTCGGGAACAAGCAAGTATTGCATGCGCTCAAAAGAAACCTAGAGGGGCGAGATTGGAAATGGGCAGAAGAGATACAGTCGGCCTTGTGGGTGGTCAAAACCACTATCTGAAGTCCAACCGGGGAGACTCAATTTGTGCTTGCATACGGATCCGAAGCTATGATCTCGGTAGAAATGGACCTGCCTAGCTACCGAGTTTCTCACTATAGCGAGTAAAATAATCAGCTAGCCCGAGCAATAGACCTTAACCTACTTGAAGAGAGAAGACTAGAAGCACGGCTAAGGATGGTCAACTACAAGCAGCGAGCAAAAGCTCATCATGACAAGTGTGTCCGAAGAAGGGCATTCATGATTGGAGATTGGGTACTAAGGAAAATCGAGGCCACCAGCCACCGACCTGAAATAGGAAAGCTCTCACCTAACCGGGAAGGACCTTTTCAAGTTATTGGCGTAGTTAGAGAAGGCACCTACTCACTGCGGACATGGGAAGGCACAGACTTGAAACATCTCTGGCACGCAGATCACTTAAAAAAGTACTATCCTTGAGTCAGCTCTCAATATACAAGCGGGCAAGACCCTTAGCCCGGTTGAAGGTCACTATCATTGATAAATAAAAGACAAGTTTTGTTTCATATCTGTACATTCAAGTTATTTATTTGTCATTTATCAATTGCTTTCGGATTGTTTGACAAAATCTGCTCGCCAGGCGAGCAGATAGGGCCGTGCCCGGTCAACTTTCCTCTATACCCGAGTATTAGTGAACTTATCTTATCCTCTCCGTGAGTAAGATGGGGCCATGTCCGGTTCACGTTCTAGGATGCCCGCCAGGC
Source organism: Codonopsis lanceolata (assembly GCA_013146195.2). NCBI lineage: Eukaryota > Viridiplantae > Streptophyta > Magnoliopsida > Asterales > Campanulaceae > Codonopsis > Codonopsis lanceolata. The sequence continues at coordinate 70,168,373 of CM028380.1, forward strand.
GGTAGGGGCCCTATCCATAAGATAGCGGCTAACTACCTCGGATTCTTATAGTGACCGAGCAGCACTATTAGTCGTATATCTCTATACCCAGTTGATATACTAGCAACCGCTTCGATGTGCCAACATCGAACAAGGGCCGTGCCCGATTGCTGGTGGCCGCTCAGAGTAGGGCCCTGCCCACTAGACAATCTTCAGGATGCTCGTTCTTAGCGATAGGGGCCATACCCACACAAATCCTTGGCCAGAACCAAGCACTTAGACCAGGCATCTGTCCGTGTTACCTCTCAACTTAAATAATATGTCTACTTAGTTAGCCTTGTTATTTTCAAGTTGATAATTACACAAGTCTGCATAAAGATTAATTTTGGTTATTTTTGCTCGATTGGTTCTGGTTATTTTTGCTCGACATATTTATGAGGAACATCTGTACTTGTACTAATTGAATGCAGGAAAAACACGAGTAGGGAAACAATTGTCTAGCAAAATCGAAAAGTACAAACAAAAGAAACAGCTGTCAGACAAAAGATGTTCTCTATTCATAGTAGGAAAGGAATTATAATTCTGGGTCAAACAGTGGCGTGTAGGCCGAACAAAAATCAAAGACCCTAGGCTAAGCCTGATCAGGAGCTTGTTCAGGAGGGGGTGGAAGACCTTTAGCAGAAGCCCAGAACTGCTCTGCATATTCAGCCTTTAGAGCCTTGCCGGCAGCCTCTTTTTCAGCCGCTTGCGCATCATCCTCAGCAATCATCTGCTCGACCACGGTAGCCTCCAAAGCATCAACCAAGGAGTACACGTTCACGTCCAGGGGAGTGGGCGGAACCCAAGGCTCGCGACCGCAGCATCAGAGTAAGGATCGAGCACGGCCCATTCAGCTATAGTCTGCATATCCACTACCCCACGGCCAGCAAGCAGGCGGAGAATGTGGTTGGTGCCATGTGCAAAATAGGGTATGATGGCCTCATCCACATCATCCTCGAAGGTAGGGGAGCTTTTGTAATTCTCCACCGCGGACTCCTCGGCATTTATCAGCTTCCCCATCAGCTCGGCCACCATATTTCCATCCTTGATAGCCTGCATCTTGAGGGAATCCCGCTCCACTTGCAGATGCTCCCTTTGGAGGGTAGCCATTTCAATGGATTTCTTCCCCTTCTCCAGATCGGCCTGGTTTTTCTTCATCTGGCCCACCATCTCAGTTTTCTCTGCAACCAGAGTGATGTTCTGGGCGACCAGTTGCAAATTTCGCTCGAGCATCTCAGCGGCTTTCTTCTTGGCAGCTGCATCGCTGGTCTCCAGTTGGTCGGCCAGAGTGGCCATCTTTTTTTTATTTATTTAAAGGTTGGAGGGGACATAGACCGTACCCCAACCCTTAATTTTTTTTTAATGCCTTGAAAGGCTACAATTATAAATATATGATGCCTTTGGTATGGCTCGAACAATTGGTGCCTCTGGGGAGGCTTTGAACACCCGACCTCTCGGTTGAGAGTAGTTAAGTCCCAGGGTGCCTCTGGTAGGGCTTGAATACTCAACCTCTCCGTTAAGATAAGCGAGTAGCTAAATGGGGCCTTTGGATAAGGCTTTAACAACAACGATGCCTCTGAAGAGGCTTGAACACCCGACCTCTCTACTGAGAGTTGTAAAGTCCAGGGTGTCTCTAGTGAGACTTGAACACCCAACCTCTCCGTTAGGAGAAGTGAGCAGTACCAGTTGAGCTAGAGCTCGTTGGTGCCAGAGTGGCCACCTGCTCCACCTTCTCCTTCAGCAGGCTCTCGAGAGCCTTATAGTCCGCCTCCACCTTTTTGCGAGCTTCCTTCTCTTCATTGTACCGGTCATATAAGTTGGTAAAAGTTGAGGCAATCTACGGACAACGAACAAAACGGTCAAGCCAGGAAAGCAATAAAGAGGAGAAAATAAATCAAGCTACAGTTCATATTTTACCTCGGTCAGGTAGAGGCCCACGTTTTCGACCAAGACATGGCCTGCAGTATCTCGATCCCGGGCCAAGTCATCATACATGGCCCTCTCTATGATGCCTTTGCTCACCAGGCCCCCTGGGCTCCCGCGGACATGTAGATCGATACCCCCCAACAGTGGGGCATCCCCAGAAATTTCTTTGACCAGCGCTCGAGCAGCGCTGGTGTCGAAGGCATCTTGAAGCCGGTCTGCCTCCAGGTAGCCACCCCACCTTGAGTCGGGGCGGAAGGAACAGGGTCAGAGCTCGAGCCGCGTGGACGGATGATAAACTTATTATTTTCTATTATTTTCATAAATTTTCCGGAATTTTATAGGTTATTTTGAGCTTTGGTTGATAATTATTTGCATTTGAGATACTATTTTTATGTATTTTCATGCTTCATGTAGGTATCTCAAAGATATTCGAGTTTCTAGGGCTCAATACACGCAAATCGAGGACATCCCGGGCTCCAATGTTAAGTTTGGACGCTTGCCGTTAAGTTTCGTTAAGGATTTGAAGGCAATAGAAGGCAACAGAAGCTAACAGAACTTAACTGAAGCTGATTGAGGACTAAATTGCAAAGTCTGGGGGCATAGGGTCTTCGGCAGCCGCATCATAAAAGACAGGGGCACCGGAGCAAATTCATAAAAGATGATATCATTAATGCGTTGTCTTCATATCGGCCACGCCGCCGCTTCTAGCCGACCTGGCCCTCCATTCTGGGTCGGGTCACCCGCGTCTTGCCCTGCCCCATCCAGCCCACCTTCAGCCCACTCCCTCTCACAAACCTCACCCATTTCACCTGGGCGACCCGCGAACCACCCAACCCTCTGACCCTGACCCTAGCGCGCCCATTCTTTTTTCTTTACCCTTTTTTGCCCCCAAACTTTAATTAACCTTCCTAATTTGCCCTTTCTGCCCGAGCTTCCTTTGAGAGATTCAGAGAGCTGGAAATTTCGTGCAGGCTGGGGCTGGTGAACAGAGGTTAGGGCTTGAAGAGAACAACGGAAACCAAGGAAAATGAAATTGAGCAAGAATCTGGGAGTAGAAGAAATAGGAGGAAGCAACTACATTTCAAATTTCATTGTCCATTTTTCCTCATTCACTCCATTGTTCCTCCATTGTTGCTCAAGCCAAGGCTAGGACTTCAATCATCTCCTTCATTGTAAAGTATTGTGCACTTTAATCTCTATTTTTATTTAATGTCAATATTTTTCATTGAAGATTTGATTTACTTTCTTAGCATCATGAACTAAATTAATTGCCTAGGGTTTTGATATATATATATTGGCTTGGATGTTGTGATTTAAATTTGGGGCTTTGTTATTAATTTCTATTCACTTGTTTTTGGGTATTATGTTGTGTTCTTAATGCTTGTAATGATTTGATCACCCATTACATGATTTTAAAAATTGTTTAGTGCATGAAAGTGACTTGATAATTTTGGAAAATACAACATAGTTGTTTTGGGTTGGGTTAATCTAAGTTATTAATCCTCTTTAAAATAGTCAATTGGGGTTTCGTGTTTGGACGCGATTAATTGGATAAATTCATACGTAGCGAAAGCCCGTGAGTTTATACCGTTAATTAGCACCGTTATACGAAGCGAAAGCCCTTAACGGTGATTTTTGAATCCCCGACTTCCAAAAATAGAATAGTTTTAATAGTAATCCCCTATTAAATCACAACGGAAGAGCCAATTGAAAATCAAAACCCTAGATCCCCTCTCATTGAAGTCAACCTCAATTTAATATTGCTTAATTTAATTTCTTGCTTTAGCTTAGTTAATTAGTTAATTCACTAAAAATCAATCGTCTAAATATAGTTGAAATTGCAACGTGCTTGGTACTCATTAAAAACAACCAAATTGCTTCCTCGTGGGATCGACACTCTACTTTATCACTATATTACTTGTTTGACCGGGTAATCTTGCCCGTGTTGCGTTCGCGCAACCAACAAGTTTTTGGCGCCGTTGCCGGGGAAGCACGGTGTTGTTTTAACTTTTAAGATATCATAATAGTTGCATTTGAGATTGTAATTTAGACATTTTTATTTTCTTGTTTTTGTTTATTATTGTTGCTTGGGGTATAGTTTTTTGAGCTTGTGTGTAGGTGTATGCGACACACCCGATTTTCATTGTTGCACTTGATCCGAAATTGAAAGATATCGAGTTCGACACACCCGATAGAGTGGTTGCCGATAGAAATTGAAAGAACTATCGACACACCCGATCGAGGTTTCATTGTTGCCGAGAAGTCCAAAGGGATAACGAAAGGGTGAATAGAGAACAAGCCCAAGGGGCTAATGAAGGGAGAAATAAGGAGAATCCTATTGAGCAAGAGAGGCCACTCCATGACTTCACAATTCCCTTCATGAATGATTACTTACCGGGAATCGTGAGACCTCCCATGGCCGCCAACAATTTTGAGATCAAGCCATCTCTCATCTCTCTAATCCAAGGGAATGTTCAATTTGGGGGATTGTTGACCGAGGATGCTCATGATCATATCATGAACTTCATGGAGATTTGTGACACGTTCAAGATGAATGGAGTGTCGAATGAAGCCATAGCCTTCGCTTGTTTCCTTTCTCTCTTAGGGATAAAGCGAAAGTGTGGTTGAACTCGTTAACTCCGGGATCTATCACAACTTGGGGAGAGCTTAGGCAAGCTTTCTTGGAGAAATACTATCCTCCCGCAAAGACGGTCCAATTGAGGAATGCCATCACTTCTTTTCTTCAACTTGATGGTGAGACGTTGTATGAAGCTTGGGAGAGATACAAGGACATGTTGAGGAAGTGCTCACATCATGGATTGCCCAGGTGGTTGATTGTGCAAACATTCTATAATGGTTTGCTTCCATCAACAAGAACTTCTATTGATGCGGCCGCGGGTGGGGCATTTATGACAAAGAATGTTGATGAAGGGTATGCTTTGTTGGAGAAGATGGCCTCAAACAATCATTTTTGGGGGAATGAAAGAGGAGCTCAAAGAGGTGTAGCCATGGTTCGTGAATCTTCAACCGAAGTTGCTTGCTTGACCGCGCAAGTAGCGGAGCTTACCAAGATGTTGCAAGCTACTCTTCTTCCACAAAAAGTGGCATGTGAGCTTTGTGGAGGCCCTCACACTTCGGATGTTTGCCATTTGAAAATGGAATCAATCCAATTTGTTTCCAACTTCAACCGGAACCAAAACAACCCATATTCAAACACATACAATCCGGGTTGGAGAAACCATCCTAACTTCTCTTGGAGCAACAACAACCAAAACCAACCCTCCTCCTCAACCCAAAATCGAAATTCCCATAACCCTCCCAGATTCTCTAACCAACCACAATACCCAACCCAACCACCTTACCAATATCAAAATCCACCTCAACCTCCACCCAAGAAAGAAATACCCATGGAGGACCTTCTAAAAATCATCCAAGATCAACAAGCCATAATCCTTAGCACCCAATCTTCCGTGAGAAACCTTGAAATTCAAATGGGTCAAATGGCATCTTCCATGAATTCTAGAACTCAAGGAAACCTTCCAAGTGATACCGAAGCCAACCCGAAGGGGAAGGAGCAATGCAAAGCGGTTACTCTTAGAAGTGGGAGAGACTTGCAAGTTGAGAAGGGTGAAGAGAAGGTGGGTGAGAAAAATTGTGAAGAAGTGCAAGAAAAATCTAAGGAGAAGATTGAGCCAATTCCCCCACCTCCGGTCAAAGAAAGAGTGTATCCTCCACCTCCATTTCCGCAAAGGCTCCAAAAGGTGAAGGATGACAATCAATTTCTTAAGTTTCTTGAAATCTTCAAGAAGCTTCACATCAACATTCCGTTTGCCGATGCTTTGGAGCAAATGCCTTCTTATGCCCGATTTGTGAAAGATATCCTCTCCAAGAAAAGAAGACTTGAGGATTATGAAACTATATCTTTGACGGAAGAGTGTAGTGCCGTGCTACAACAAAAGCCTCCTCCAAAATTGAAAGATCCGGGTAGTTTTGTAATTCCATGCACTATTGGGGAGAATTTTACGGGCAAGGCATTGTGTGATTTGGGGGCAAGCATTAATCTCATGCCATCGTCGGTTTATAGAAAGCTTGGATTGGGTGAAGCTATGCCTACTTCCGTTACTCTTCAATTGGCGGATAGGTCTCTAGCTTATCCCAAGGGTGTTATTGAGAATGTTCTTGTGAAAGTTGATAAGCTTATCCTTCCGGCGGATTTCTTAGTGCTTGACATGGAAGAAGATTGTGAGGTGCCAATTATTCTTGGAAGACCTTTCTTGGCAACCGGGAGAACCTTGATTGATGTGGCGAAAGGAGAACTTACTATGAGGGTGCATGACCAAGAAGTCACCTTCAATGTCTTTAAAGCCATGAAATATCCCGGGGAAGTGGAAGAATGTTCAAGAGTTGATGTGATTGACAAATGCGTGGATGAAGTCTTCCAAGACATTCATCCCAAATATCCTTTTGATAAAAATCTTCATTGTTATTCCAATTCTTTGCATGATTCTACACTTGCACACAACAATGAAATGACTTGTGATGAAAATGTGAATTTTATATCTAGTGACAAGTTTTCCTTGCAAGGTAGATATGTGAAGGCTCCAAGGGAATCTCTTGATCTATCAAAGGAGACATACAATCAATTGAAGCCTTCAATTATCGAGCCTCCTCTTCTTGAATTGAAGCCTCTCCCACCACACATGAAGTATGTATTCTTGGGCAAGAATGAGACACTTCCGATGATTATTTCTTCTAATCTCTCCCATTTCAAGAAGAAAAATTGGTGAGGGTGTTAAAAGATAATATGGGAGCTATCGGATGGTCTCTTGGATATATTAAGGGGATAAGCCCTTCTATTTGCATGCACAAGATTCATCTTGAGAATGAGGCCAAACCTTCAATTGAAGCTCAAAGACGCCTTTACCCTCAACTCAAGGAGGTGGTTAAGAAGGAGATTATCAAGTGGCTTGATGCCGGCATTATCTACCCGATTTTTCCGATAGTCCTTGGGTTAGTCCCATCCAATGTGTGCCAAAAGGGGTGGGATAACCGTGACTCCAAATGAAGATGATGAGCTTATTCCTACAAGACAAGTGGTGGGATGGAGAGTATGTATGGATTTTCGGCTCAACAAAGCAACAAGGAAAGATCATTTTCCTCTTCCCTTTCTTGATCAAATGTTGGATAGATTGGCGGCACATGATTTCTATTGTTTTCTTGATGGGTTCTCTGCTATCTCCAAATTTCTATAGCTCCCGAAGATCAAGAAAAAACTACCTTCACTTGCCCGTATGGTACTTTTGCTTTCCGGCGGATGCCATTTGGTTTGTGCAATGCTCCCGCAACTTTCCAACGATGCATGATGGCCATTTTTTCGGATATGGTGGAAAAGGAAATTGAGGTTTTCATGGATGACTTTTCGGTATTTGGGGATAATTTCGATAGTTGCTTGCGAATCTCACTAAGGTTCTTGAAAGGTGCAAGGAGGTGAATCTTGTCTTAAATTGGGAAAAATGCCATTTCATGGTGAATGAAGGCATTGTTCTTGGGCATAAAATTTCTTCCAAGGGTATAGAGGTGGATCGTGCCAAGATTGAAGTTATTGAAAAACTCCCTCCTCCAACAAATGTGAAGGGTATTCGCTTTCTTGGGCATGCGGATTCTATCGCCGGTTTATCAAAGACTTCTCCAAAATTGCTAAGCCTTTATGCAATCTTTTGGAGAAGGATGCTACTTTTGAGTTTGATGAAGATTGCTTGAAGCTTTCAAGCATTGAAGCAAAGATTGGTGTCGGCTCCAATTATCATGGCTCCCGATTGGTCCTTGCCGTTTGAGTTGATGTGTGATGCTAGTGACTATGCCATTGGGGCGGTTTTGGGTCAACGACGAGACAAAATCTTTCATGCGGTGTATTATGCAAGCAAGACTCTCAATGATGCTCAACTTAATTATGCAACAACGGAGAAAGAGTTTCTTGCCATTGTCTTTGCGTTTGACAAGTTTCGGCATATCTCATTGGTTCGAGGGTTATTGTGTACACCGATCATTCGGCGATTAAGTATCTCTTCGCCAAGAAGGATGCTAAGCCCGATTGATTCGGTGGGTGCTTCTACTCCAAGAATTTGACATTGAAATTGTGACAAGAAGGGAACCGAGAATGTGGTAGCGGATCATTTATCTAGACTTGAGCAAGACGGGATCTCTTCTCCATCTCCTATCAAAGAAGACTTTCCTGATGAAAGCTTATTTTCTATCTCTTATGCCACGGTTCCATGGTACGCGGATTATGTCAATTACATTGTGAGCAACGTTATCCCTCCGGATTTCTCTTCATCTCAAAGGAAGAAATTTCTCCATGATGTCAAGCAATATGTTTGGGAGGAGCCCTATTTATTCAAAGTGGGGAAAGATCAAGTACTTCGGAGATGTGTTCCTTTGGAGGAGCAAATTGCGGTATTGATCCATTGTCATTCTTCTCCTTATGGTGGCCACTTTAGTGGATCTCTGGACGGCTTGTAAAGTCTTGCAATCGGGTTTCTTTTGGCCTTCTCTTCAAGGATGCTCATGAATTTGTGTTAAGATGTGATCGTTGCCAAAGAACCGAAACATTTCTCGCCATGAGATGCCGCTACAAGGGATTCTTGAAGTTGAAGTCTTCGATGTTTGGGGGATAGATTTCATGGGACCATTCACTCCTTCATTCGAAATTTATACATCTTGGTTGCCGTTGATTATGTCTCAAAATGGGTTGAAGCCGTAGCCCTCCCCACAAATGATGCCCGGTGGTAACCAAGTTCTTGCAAAAGAATGTGTTCTCACGTTTTGGAACCCCCCGAGTTATCATTAGTGATGGAGGCTCTCATTTTTGCAACCGGTTGTTCGATGGAATTCTAGCAAAATATGGAGTGAAGCACAAAGTAGCCACGGCCTACCATCCTCAAACAAGTGGGCAAGTGGAGGTGACTAATAGAGAGATCAAACGGGTGCTTGAAAAAGTGGTGAACCCAAATCGCAAGGATTGGTCCCAAAAGCTTGATGACTCACTTTGGGCAATTTGGACGGCATTCAAGACTCCTATTGGGATGACTGTATCAAATGGTGTTTGGAAAGTCTTGCCATCTCCGGTAGAACTAGAGCATAAGGCATATTGGGCTATCCAAAAGCTCAATTTTGACTTCAAGGCCGCCGGTGAGAAGAGATTATTGCAATTGGAAGAGTTGGAAGAGCTTAGACAAAGAGCCTATGACAATGCAAAATTGTATAAGGAGCAAACGAAAAAGTGGCATGACAAGCACATTTTGCCAAGATCTTTTCATCCGGGACAACAAGTGCTCCTATACAACTCAAGGTTGAGACTCTTTCCTGCAAGCTCAAATCCCGATGGTCGGACCATTTTCGGTTGTTTCCGCTTCCCTCATGGAGCGGTGGAAGTGAAAGATGATGCTACCCAATCAACATTCAAAGTCAATGGTCAACGCTTAAAGGCATATTTGGGTGGTGATTTGCAAAAGAATGAACCTTCCATCCTCCTCAACGATCCGGAAACACAATGATGCGAGCAAGAAAGTCAAGCTAAAGACTTTAAATTAGAACTACTCACACCGGTTTTCTCTTCCTCTCTTTTCATTTATTTGTTTTTATAGCTTTTGTATTTATATGCATGTGTCGCCAAGCCCTCCCGAGTTTGTGGGTTTATAGGGAGGTGTATATAGTGTCCCCTCGCAAAAATATTTTTCTTTTTATTTGCTTTTCATGGGGAGTTGTGATTGTTGCCTTGCCTTGGTATGTTCATGAACATTGAGGGCAATGTTCGGTTCTAAGTTTGGGGGTGGGGTTAGCATTATTTTTGCCCTCGATTTTTGAGAAAATTTTGAAAATTTTTAGAAAATTTCAAGCTAGTTTGGACCCCTTTAATTATGCTTTGATCATTCATCTCATCACTTTGGCGCCATTGAGTTGTATGTGCATTATTTTCTTAGATTTGGCCTTGAGATTATTACATGCATAGTTGAGGATATTTTGTGATTTTTGTGCTAGCCTTTCCTCATTCATGTTAAATAGTGCCCATGTGTGGATCTCTTGATAATTTTTTTTAAGCTAAGCTCTAGCTTTGGTTGTGCATGTGTTATGAGTACCTTGTTGTGAGTTGTGATGCCGTTAGATGATCTTGAAATTGATGAATAGCTTGGCTTATGAGTATGACAATAGCATGATATAGGCCATGTTTGACTCGTTTGTGCCATATCGACCTACCCATGTTCACATTAAATCCCTAGTGTCCCATTTGAGCCTTAATGAAAGAATGGTGTGTGCAAGAGCACACAATGACCCCCATTCGCCTTCATTTCTATCACCCACATTGACTTATCCCATGAGCCTATACACTTTATCCAACCCTTTGAGAGAGCACTTGGTGAAATGAATTGCTAAATCTATGTCTTGGAGGGAATGTGTGCTTCATGGAAATATTGTTATTCATGTATTGGTGTGGTGTGATTTAATTTTGGTTGATGAGTTGGGGATTGTTTATCTTGTAAAAAGGGGCCCTTGTGTATAAAAAAAAAAAATCAAAGTGAAGGGCAACCCAAAATTGTGAACCATTTGTGCTTTAAAGTTATTCAAAAAGGGGAATTGTGGGATGAAAAAAATTATTTGTGGTAGTTTGATATACTCTCAACCCCAAGTTCTTGATTTGTATGTAAAGAAAAAAAAAAGAAAGAAAGAAGAAGCTAAGTTTGGGGGTTGTTGAGAAGAATGGTGAGTTATGATGAAGTGTGTTGTTTCATGAAGTTAGACTTGAGTGTGAAGGCTTCACTTGTGCTCTCTTGTCTTGATTTCCTTCCCTTCATTTGTAGCTCAACCTTGGCCTAAAGTTACAAGCTTTGCAAAAGTCCTATTGATATTGTCATGCCATGAGTTATTGCCTTGTGAAGTATATTATCTCTTTCGGTTTCATGGCTTATGCTTGGTATTTCATTGAACGTTCAATCCTAGCTAGAGTGATGCTATTTAGTCATGGGCTTGTGCTTCATGTTTTTAAGTAAGTGTTTGAGGAAAGTTTGATAGCATTGAAATCACATCATACCTTGGTTATGCATTTTTATAATCTTGAGTTTGATTTCTTTCATGGTAATGCATATGGGATCTTGATTGAGTGCCTTCTTCATTCCATCGTTGTCTCGAGCTTATCCATAATCCATATCTCTCTTTGCTCGGGACGATCAAAGCTTAAGTTTGGGGGTGTTGATAAGCTTATTATTTTCTATTATTTTCATTAATTTTCCGGAATTTTATAGGTTATTTTGAGCTTTGGTTGATAATTAATTGCATTTGAGATATTATTTTTATGTATTTTGTGCTTCATGTAGGTATCTCAAAGATATTCGAGTTTCTATGGCTCAATACATGCAAATCGAGGACATCCCTGCTCCAATGTTAAGTTTGGGCACTTTCCGTTAAGTTCCGTAAGGATTTCAAAGCAAAAGGCAACTTAAGAAGCCGATTGAGGACTAAATTGCGAAGTCTCTAGGACTTCTGCAACATAAAAGGGGCACCTGAGCAAATTCCTAAACCGCATTTCATTAATGCGTTGTGGCCAGCCACGCCGCCTCACTGACCCGCTGATCCCTCCATTCCGGATCCGTCACCCGGTCCTTCCCCCTCCATCCCCCATCCTTCACCCCACTTCCCTCTCAAACCTCACCCATTTCACCCGGCGACCCGCTGCCACCCAACCGACCCCGACCTTAGCGCCCAAGCCTCCTTTCTTACCCCTTTTTGCCCCCCTAAACTTTATTAACCTTCCTAATTTGCCCTTTGCCCTAGCAAGCTTTGAGATTCGAGAGCTCCAATTTTCAGACAAAGAGAGAGGCTTGAAGAGAACAAAAACCTGAAACAAAGGAAGGGTCTTGAGCAAGAATCGAAGGAAGAAATAGGGAGGAAGCCCACATTTCAAATTTCATTTCCATTTTTCATCTTCTCTCCATTGTTCCTCCATTGTTGTTCAAGCCAAGGCTAAGGACTTCAATCATCTCCTTCATTGTAAAGTATTGTGCACTTTAATCTCTATTTTTATTTAATGTCAATATTTTTCATTGAAGATTTGATTTACCTTCCTTAGCATCATGAACTAAATTAATTGCCTAGGGTTTTGATATATATATTGGCTTGAATGTTGTGATTTAAATTTGGGGTTTTGTTATTAATTGCTATTCACTTAATTTTTGGGTATTATGTTGTGTTCTTAATGCTTGTAATGATTTGATCACCCATTACATGATTTTAAAAATTGTTTAGTGCATGAAAGTGACTTGATAATTTTGGAAAATACAACATAGTTGTTTTGGGTTGGGTTAATCTAAGTTATTAATCCTCTTTAAAATAGTCAATTGGGGTTTTGTGTTTGGAAGCGATTAATTGATAAATTCATACGTAGCAAAGCCCGTGAATTTATACCGTTAATTAGCACCGTTATACTAAGTTTAAAGCCCTTAACGGTGATTTTTGAATCCTCGACTTCCAAAAATAGAATAGTTTTAATAGCAACCCCTTATTAAATCACAACGAAGAGCCAATTGAAAATCAAAACCCTAGATCCTCTCTCATTGAAGCCAACCTCAATTTAATATTGCTTTATTTAAATTCTTGTTTTAGCTTAATTAATTAGTTAATTCTCTTAAATTCGATAGTCTAAATATAGTTGAAATTGCAACATACTTGGTACTCACTAAAAACAACCAAATTGCTTCCTCGTGGATCGACACTCTACTTACCACTTTATTACTTGTTTGACCGGTAATCTTGCCCGTGTT
>CM028380.1:70181227-70229431 GCA_013146195.2 Codonopsis lanceolata
TGATTATGGGCATCTGACGGAGGAATGTTGGCCATTGAAAAGGCCATTCAAAAGTTGATAAATGAAGGCAGTTAAGGTTCGAGAGAGGTGGAAGTAACGGGGAAATGCTCCCGAAGAGATGCACCGATTAGAGGTAATAATAAATGTAATTATGGACGAGCCACGCCCACTCGGCTCGAGATTTATTCTTTGTCAAAGGTGGTGATCGCCTTTCTGGCTTGAGAGAGGAAGCGTCTGTTTATTCATATGGCTGATAATGTGAGAAGTCATGAGTCCCCATGCTTGTCCACACTTTGAGTGATCAATGTTTGGGTTATGCAGAATTTTAATGGATCTAGAGCACTGAGAGATGTGATGTACTACTCGTGCTTTCGGGGGCTTAGAAGGATGAGCATGTAAGCCATATCTGGTGACTTTGGAGGCTTACCGCTAATCATAAGGTGCGAGTGAAGGGCGATCCATTGGAAGTTTTTCATCGGTGAGGCGAGCCGCACAGTGAAAAAAGTCACCTTTATGGTGATTGACTTGAAATCCCCTTATAACATTATTTTAGGGGTACCGAGCATGACCAAGTTCCAAATGGTCGCTTCCATTCCTCACCAGCGAGCTAAGTTTTACACCGATCAAGAAGTGGGGGTATTGAAGAAGAGTCAGCAGGAGGCGGTCTTGGGTAATATGCGGGATAGTCGAGGAGGAAAAGGCGAGTTAACTTTGGAGGATGGCGGCGAGAAGTCACCATTAGCACCAAGGAAAAGTCTCGAGATGGCTGTGGGACCTTCAACTATTGCTATGGTCGGCGAGGGCTTGGAACGGATGAAGCTGACATGATCGGGAGGAGGTCACTTGTTCTTTGTCGACATTGGGGTCGGGGGGACAAGCCGAGCAAGCTGTGGATATGGAGCTAGACCAGCTTGATGCAGTGGAGACTCAGGCTGAAGAAAAAGAGAAAGTAGAATGTGACACACTCCAGATGCGGGATGACCCGAGTTTACAGCTCAAGATGAGTTTGAAGAAGTTGTCATTAATTCTGATTACCCCGAACAGAAGATAAAGATTGGCAGAGCATTGTCAGTTAAGGCTCGGGCTAGCAGTTAAAGCGAGCTCGAGGTAGCTTGGATGTGTTGTTCGCGTGGAGGCGAAGGATATGCAAGGGTTAGCGAAGATGTTACAGGTTCTTTTGCGCTTAGCGTGGATCCGGCTTCAGGCCAATAGCAGAGGCCCGTGAGTATATGCAGAGAGAAAGGACAAAGCAATCAAGGAAGAGGTAGAGAAATTGCTCAGTGGGGACATTATTGAAGAGATACACTATCCGACCTGGCTGGCTAATGTAGTCATGGTCAAAAAGTTGAATGGAAAATGGAGGATGTGTGTGGATTTCACTGACCTCAATAAAGCTTGCCCGAAAGATTGTTATCCTCTTCCTCGCATTGACAAGCTGGTGGATGCTATATCAGGCTTTGAGTTCTTAAGTTTCATTGATGCATATTCGGGGTATCATCAAGTGAATATGAATGAAAAGGATAAAGCCTTGACAGCGTTCCGAGTAGCATGTGGGCTCTGCTGCAACAAAATGATGCCATTCGGCTTGAAGAATGCAGGAGCTACTTATCAGCGGATGGTGAATATGGTCTTCAGCTCGTAAATCGGTAGAAATGTGGAGGTGTACATTGATGATATGGTGGTGAAGACCAAAGGGCATGATCATACTGTTGATTTGGGAGAGACCTTCGACAATCTCAGAAAAAACAACATGAAGCTTAACCCGAGCAAGTGTGTGTTCGGGGTGAAGGCGGACAAATTCCTGGGATTCATGGTGAATGAAAGAGGTATCGAGGCCAATCCAAAAAAAATTAAGGCATTGGTCACTATGAAGCCTCCTCGTTGCATCAAGGATGTCAAGAAGCTTAACGGCCGAATTATAGCCCTTGGTCGTTTTATTTCCAAGTCGGCGGAAAGGTGTTTGCCATTCTTCAAAGTGCTTCGTGGAAACAAAGGGTTTGAATGGACAAAGGAATGTCAAGAGGCTTTCAAACAGCTGGTGAAATATTTGGGACAGCCTCCGTTACAAAGTAGTCCGGTCCTCGGGGAAAATCTGTTTGTGTATCTCGCGGCTACAGAGCACGCTGTAGCTGCTGTAGTAGTTATGGAAGAATGTAATCTCCAAAAGCATGTGTATTATGTTTCTAAGGCCCTCACCGAGGTGGAGGGACATTATTTTAATACAGAAAAGTTGGCTTACTCGCTTGTTGTTGCTGCTCGGAAGCTTCGAGCTTATTTCTCTGCACACCCTATTATTGTGTACACCGACACACCTCTCAGAAAAATTCTGCACGAGCCGAACTATTTTGGTCGCTTGCTCACCTGGTCAATTGAATTGACTGAGTTTGAGATCGACTATCAACCTTGGCGGGCAATTAAAGCACAAGCGCTAGCAGACTTTGTGGCTGAGACTAGTTTCAAGGATTCATGTGAGGAAGAGGCTTCTGCCCAGACTACCTCAGCGAATGTTCCTTTCCAACAACCTCGTCCAGATTATTGTTGGGAGTTACATGTAGATGGCTCGGCTAGAAGGTTTGGAAGTGGAGCACGACTTGTGTTAGTTCCACCCGAGCAGGATGTGGAGTTTGAAAAGGCTTTGCGTTTCAAATTTATAGCATCAAATAACCAAGCAGAGTATGAGGCTTTGATTGCGGGGCTGGAGCTCGCGCAAGACGTACGAGTACGCGAGATAATAATCTACTGTGATTCGCAATTGGTCGTGAACCAGTTCAAGGGCGATTATGTTGTCCATCATCTAGTTCTGGTTCGCTACTGTGCTATGGTGAAGGAGGTTTTGAAGGATTTTGATTCTTGAGGGTGCGATTGGCGCGAGGATAATATGCTTGTGAGACTACCTTTCCAAGATGGCAGAAGATGAGATTCAATATTTGCATCCAGGGGTCATGATTGAATATTTAGAGGTTCCAGTGATAGAGAAGGAGGTGATCATGGACATTGACCCTGCTGCAAAATGTTGGATAGATGATCTGAAGGCTTACATCGAGCAGGGAATGTTGCCCGAAGACAAGTCAGAAGCTCGGACTATTCAAAAGCGAGCATGCAGGTATGTTGTCTTGGATAAAATTCTTTATAGACGATCATATACTAGGCCTTTGCTCAAGTGTGTGCCGCCAGAGATGACCGAGGGCATATTGGGTGAAATTCATGAGGGAAAATATGGAGGGCACCCGGGTCAACGGTCTTTGGCAGAAAATGTTTTGGCTGCAGGGTTTTATTGGATTACTTTTAGGCGAGATGCAGAAATGTATGTTTGGCAATGTGATAAGTATCAACGCTATGCTGATATACCTCAGTTACCTTCTACCGAGTAAACTCATGTGGTGGCATCATGGCCCTTCGATATGTGAGGCATAGACCTGATAGGTCCTTTTCCCTTGGATCGCTCAAAGTTTAAGTACGCGGTGGTGGCTGTTGATTACTTCACTAATTAGGTAGAGGCCAAGCCTTTGGCAACTATCAGTGAAGTCAATGTGATTGACTTTGTGCACGAGCATATATGGTGCCGTTTTGGGGTACCCCGGGCAATAATTTTCTGGATCATGGGACTCAGTTTTCGGAGAAATTCACAAAAAGCATGCGAGCAGATGCGTGTGAAGCATTGGCAGCCATCTGTCGCATATCCTCGAGGTAATGGACAAGCTGAAGCTGCCAATAAGCAAGTCCTGCATGCCCTTAATAGAAATCTTGAAGATAAGGTAGGAAGGTGGGCTGATGAATTGCCATCAGCTTTGTGGGCGGTTAGAACAACGGTTAGAGGTCCCACGGGCGAGACAGCTTTTTTCTTTGGCTTATGGGTCTGAAGCCATGGCACCGGTGGAGATGTATTTGCCCAATTATAGAGTATGTCATTATGATACAAAGTCCAACATTATAGCTCGGGCAATAGATCTTGATTTGGTGGAAGAGAAACAGTTGGAGTCGAAAATGCGAATGGCTAATTATAAACAGCGAGCAAAGGCCCACCAGGACAAAAGGGTCCGTGGTCGGTCATTTGCTGTGGGTGAGTGGGTTCTCCGTAAAATGGAAGCAACAGGCCATCGAGCAGAATGGGGGAAGCTTTCTCCTAATTGGGAAGGTCCTTTTCAGGTAGTCAGAATTGTCAAGGAGGGGACCTATATGTTGCGAACAGAGGATGGCATTGAGCTTAACCATCCATGGCATGCAGATCACTTAAAGAAATACTATCGTTGATTGGTAGTGTGCAAGTTGTTTCTCTTTTTCTCCTATTTTGTAAGTTGGGATGAAATGAATGAGCATACATTGGCTTTCATTTTTTGATTATCTCGCTTACGGCATTTAGTGCAAACTCGATTATACTTTTGGCGGGCAGGGGAGCTTCCTTGCCCGGTGTGAAAGTTGATGTTCGAGTGGTCTAATGTTATCTCGATTATTCTCTCTTTCACGAGCACGGGGTATCTCTGCTCATGAAAAAGGGTTGGTGTTCGAGACAGTTGTTTTGATTATTATTAGCCAGTACGAGCTATATATCTCAGCTCGGGTGAATGGTTTGTTTGAAGGCTATGCATTTTTTATCTCGACAAGCCGGGTATGAGCTTGCTCGATTCAAAAGTTGAGTTTTTAAAACTGTGGGATCATTGTTGAGAAAATGCAGGCATTAATATGATGTAAGGAATTGTTAATATTACATGTCCAAAACAAAAACAAAAAAAAAGAAGAAAATGTAAATTGTTTTGCAGGCATTGATATGATTAGAGCCGTCAAATAGGGCAAAGCCCGCGGGCATGCTCGCCCCGCCACCTATTAGGGGCGGGTTGGGCTGGTATTTTTAATACACGTTAGGATGCGGGCTTTTCGGGCTTTGCCCGTGCGGGCCGCGGGCAGCTTGCAAATTAATTGGTTATGTAATTTTGTTATTTAGTATTTTGAATTTAATGGATTATAGATATGTAATTTACTAATTTTGTTATTTTGTTTTTTACTTATTTAGTATTTTAAGTATTTTGAATATATTAATGGATATGTAATTTTGTTATTTGAAGTATTATAAATTTAATGGTTTATTTGTCAAAAATTCAAATAATTGATAATAAGTAAATAATAATTTAAATAAACCCAATTTTTGCGGGCTAGCCCGTTTTGCCCACGGCCCTAC
Organism: Codonopsis lanceolata; assembly: GCA_013146195.2. Classification (NCBI taxonomy): domain Eukaryota; kingdom Viridiplantae; phylum Streptophyta; class Magnoliopsida; order Asterales; family Campanulaceae; genus Codonopsis; species Codonopsis lanceolata. Next base: position 70,186,401 of record CM028380.1, read on the forward strand.
GCGGGGCGGGTTGGGCTAGTAATTTTTAGGACCGTCACATTCGCGGGCTTTCCCTGCCCCGCCCCGTTTCACAGCGGGCTTTTTCGGCCCGCGGGCTTTCCCGCCCCGCAGGCCCGTTTTGACAGCTCTAGATATGATGTGGCTCGCAGGCCAGAAAATTTTAAACATCAGTGGGAATGGTTAAAGGGGCCGTCTGGCTGGCGGTTGTTGCTTCCTCGGCGGTAGGCTCAATAATGACTACATCTCCATCCTCCCCGTTGACATGTGCGGTTACGGTTTCTGTCTCCTGAGTTTGAGCCATCCAAATTTGTGTCATCAGCTCGCTCACTATGACTTGGGCAGCTTCGGGAGGCGTCCAGGGGGACAGTCCTCGTTGGGCATCGGCTTCAGCTCCAATTCGTCCTCAGTGTAAGGAACCAAAGCGTGACCAGGACGAGCAGAAGGGCAAAATGGTGGATTAGTACCCCATTCAGCGAGCAACTCTGGCTTGATCTCTAGGCCGTTGCACGCTATCTGCCTTAGTACATGGTTAACCCCTTGAAGGAAGAAGGGGTAGGCCTCGTTCTCAACACAAGTAGCGAAGTCGGCAGAGTTTTTGTAATCGTCGATGATGACCTGTTTTTGTTCTTCATTGGGGCGGGCTAATTCTTCCATCGACTTCTTTTCTTGCTCGGCAACAGCGACCTTGGCCTCTTCAAGCTGGCTCACGACAGCCCGAAGCTCTTTCCTGACCAAGGAGATGTTTTTTAGGGCTGTTTCCTCGGATTTTTTAGAGAAATCCAGAGGTGACTCAAAGGCTTTCTTCTCCTCCTCGATTTTTGAAAGTTCTGTCACTTTGGCGGTGACAGTCTCCTCGCTTATTTTGAGCTCAGCCCGAAAAGAGTTGACGGTTTCTTCTAGTTGATTCTTGTCCTTGGTCAGTGAAGCATTTGAATTGACATTATCAATTAGCCGGTCGTATATACTAGCTCAGCCTTCGTGGCTATCTGCAAACCAATTCATGTTCAGTGTTTACTGTATATTAAAGGAGAAACAGACTACGTGACCAAGGAAAATAGTTACCTCAGCCATGCACATTCCAATTTCGCCTACCAGCACAGAGCTTAAGTGCTCGGCACTTCTCTTCCGAATCCCGCCATGTCGCAGCCTCCTTATCATGCCAAGCCCCACAGTGGCAGGATACCCACTACGTTTGTAAATGGTAATCTTATAAAGGTCGGACACATCTGCTAATTCGGTAATAAGGGCCCCTGCTTTTTCCCGAGTTTCGGGCATGACGAAGTTCTCTTTTTTCCATGAGGGAGTCGGCGAGTTGGCATCTTCCTGCACGGACTTCTCTGTTCGTTATTTGCTCCTTTTTTTCTTAAGGGGGGGTCAGCGTGAGGCCTTTTGCTGGGAGTTGGAGCTGTATGAGTTAGGAGAGCGGGGTTGGTACCCAGGTTAGTGGGTTCAACGGTTGTCTGGGTAGAAGGTATCATGGGGGCAAGTGTGGTGGCCTGGCTTGATTCTACATGACCTCGGTTAGTTCCTCGCCCTTTGGTGGTAGCAGGAACTGTTGGTAGAGGGGAAGGGGTCTGAATAGCTAGCTGTGTGCTCCTCTTTGTCGCACCTTTCTTCAGCAGCTTGAAAAAACTTGCTCACATCGTTCAGCTGCTTCATGTCTGCAAATATAAAAGGCAAGGATAAGGAAAACTGTAGGCAAGCACATTGGTTACACAAGGTATAGAACAATTACAGAGAAAGTTATGTAGACACACCGGTAGATGGGAAGGTGGGTGTGCAATTTGTTCCAATTCGCGCATAGTTAGGGCACTCGCTGAGAAATTTACCTCCATGGAATTTCCCCCAGAAGGGATGTGGTCATTCGGTTTCAAGGGTAACCCGTGGCTCGACTCCTTCCACAGGCCAACCCATGATGCCAGCTAGGCGAAGCAGGGTTAAGTCAGATGTAAGGACCTGCCAATCAAGTACCCAATCTTGTCCAGCTCGTCCATCTCTTACCCCGAGCAGAGATCTGAATGCCCGGGCTATTGGGGGCTCACCAGCTCAGAAAGCGGCCTTGTCATACTTGGGAAGTCCAAAGTCGTGCAGGTAGGGGGTGAATGGCCATCCTACTCGTGACTCCACTAACAGGGCTTTTCCATCCCAGGCGTCTACTTTGTTAGGTCCGTCACTCAATAGTTTGAAGTAATTGGGGTTTGAGCGCCCTGTAATGCGCCCATATTTTTTGTCCAGAGAAAATAAGAAGAACTTTCTAAATAAAGTCATTTCGGGTTCAAACCCAAGTAACCTACATGCTACGGTGTATGCGACCAGAAACCTCACTGTTGTAAGGGTCAGATCGCAGGGGAGAGAGTTGGTCAGATTGAGGAATTCTACGATAAAGGGATCTAGTGGAAGGTGCAAGCCTACTAGAAAGAAGTCAAAGTAGAACACCATTTGATCTCCCTGGTAATTATGGCCTTTCTTCTCGATGTCCAGATCGAAGGCTCGTACTCGGTAATTTTTAGGGTCCATGCCCAGGGAGTGGAACCAAGCGGACACATCATCCTCGCAATTTAAGTCTTCCCATTTGAGTTGGGAAGGGACATCAGTGGTGATCTGTTTGCCTTTTTTCTTTGCTCGGGAAGTGCTTGAGATAGGGAGGCTATCTCTAGACTTTTCTTCTGTCTCGAGATTGGTCGGCTCGTCCTCGGTCATTTTATCATTTGCTTCATTGTGGGAATCAAAGGTTTATTCCATATAGTTTGTGGGTTCTCGAGGGTTTAATGAAGTCTCATCCATCTCGATTTCTTCAGAACTGGAAGATCCGGTCTCTGTGCTTTCCTCGGTCTCCGTCACAGCTCCATGATCGTATCTCCGGCCTTCGACTTCAGAATGAGTGCCCCCACTGGAAGACATCCTACAGGAAATAGGAATCGAGGAATGCGTGTTAATCTTTGCTCGTAAAAGTAAGCAAGAGCAGGGAAATAAGAGCCCTTGGTCATGGATTGTTCCAAGACTGATGAGCAGGGCATCAGTCGGCTATTCCTCGATTCCCATTTATAGGTTGGGTTCTTGTGAAACAGTTAGACCCCTAGAAAAGGTCATAACGTTGTGGAATTGTGTGGGAGCAGACAATTCAAGATGGTTGGAAGAGAAGCATAGTATCTGTAGACACCCCAATTTCGTACCCCTGGTATGTGACTGACATAAAATATCAAGAACTGTTAAAACTTAACAAATGTCAAGTTACAGGAGTCAAAAATGCGAAAGGAAAAGCAGGATGCGCGAAACAGTGAACAACAGGGGGGAAAGTGCAAAAACGAAACTTGAAAAAGCATGCTTGGTGCCGCACCAAGGGTCCCCTTGGTGGCACCAAGACATTCACTATAGCTGCCTCTCAGATGGAAAATGTACAACTCCTGAAGCGCAAGGTACAAGTGGCTGATGCAGGAGGAAGAAATCAAAGAATTCCCAGCGTGTCCTACTCGATCACTATAAATAGAAGCCTCCGGCTTCTCATTTCAGTTGCTCATTTCCTCCGCGATTTTAATCGCAGCGAAGCTTTGTTGTTATTCTGCCGATACTATTAGTACGAGAGGTGCGAGGTAGGTGAGTGGAAGCCCCTAGAATCTCCAAACCCCGTCCAAACTCCGCCAAAACAAAAACCCATAGGTTATAAGTGATCCCTAGCCTAGTTGTTAGGTATCCACCTCATTTCCCAGGCCCAAAAATCCCAAAGTAAGTCGTTACTCTAAGTAATGAAATGAAAAATCAAAAAACTAAGCCGTAGTTCCGCCCAACCAAAAAGGCCAAAACCTACCCAAATAAGCTGTCACTCTGCCCGAGTTGACAAGCCCAAACTCTGAGAAATAAGCAGTCATTCTGCCCAAATCAAAACAACAACCACACAACAAACAACAAAAGACTCCCTCTCCCTTAAGGACAGAGCGAGCACACCGCCGCTCTAAAAGGTAAAACCTTTAAGGGCGCTATTTATTGTATTTATTTACTTTTTGTCTTTTTATTATTATTTTTTAAGTTGTTATTTAAATCCGGCACAATGTAGCCAATATAAGCCATTGTGCTGCTTGGATTAGAATAGGAAATATTATGTAAAAGAGTCGTTATAATGGCCAAATATTCTTAAATATGTCTGTAATTATTGTAAGGAAATGGCTGCGAGTCCGTAAATAATATAGACATGGATGTATTTGTTTTAATTTCATGTCTTTTAATACTGTGTTTATTTGCGAAATAAATATAACAATAAGCATACTTCAGCCAAAAACCATTTTTGAGACCGAAAGGTCGAGTTGGGTGCCTAGCACCTTCCCAACTCGTAACTTAGCCTCCGAACCCGTTTTCTTTTTCTCTGGTTTATTTTTCTTTTCTTGGTTTTGCTTTATTTGCCTTAAAATAAAGATGGCGACTCTAAAACTTTCGGATCCAGTGGGGCCTCGCAACATTCCTTCTTTGCACTTTCCCGTTCTCCCCTAAAAAAGGGAGAAATGGGAATGGAAGGGTGATGTATTCCCATATCCTGGTATCCCCTAAACAAGGGATAACTTGATGCGGGAAACCCAAAGCTCCCATAGTGATCTGAATGGGCCATAAGGCTATTTTAATAAAATCCATAGTGGGGGCGTCGCAATATCCTTTTTAGCACTTTTTCGTTTTCCCCTAAAAAAGGGAAAATGGGAATGAAAGGTTAATGCATTCTCATATCCTGGTATCCCCTAAACAAGGGATAACTTGATGCGGGAAACCATAAGTTCCCATATTGGATACAAAATCCACTCAAGGCAACCGAGGCACATTCAAACGTGCTAACATAGACAGCACTCCTCTCGCACTTTTGATTTCGTCTTCCCCTAAACAAGGGAGGGTGGAACGAGAGCAGTGGTGTCCCGCATCACGCGTGCGCACCCTTATCCAGGCGCGGTCGCACCAGGAACCTCACAGTATCAGACACCCTAAGTTATGACAAGCTGATCTTTTAGATCGTAACAGAGCATTATGTACCTACTTGGCATCGTAGAACCCTAAAAGTCGGGATTCCAACGACAAAAGAACCCTAAAAATCGGGATTCTAGCAACAAAAACATGGATAGAAATTGAAACAAGATGAAAATCGGGGATTGAAAAATACCTGTTAGGCGTCGAGGGAATGATTTGAAGAGTATCCTGGGAATCCTTTCGCGCGATTGGATACAGAAATGAGGGGTGTTTCCTAGCTTTGATAATGCACAAATGTGGAGAAAAGTTTAAAATGGAGAAGAATGAGTGTTTTATATGAGAAATCGACGGTTGGGGCTTTTTTCGTCATCATTAGGACACGGGAGCCGAGGCATTGCCTTTAATGATTCCTTGGAATACAAGTCCACGTGAGGGTGTAAGGCGGCTAATGGCGGCCCGTTCTTTCAAGGTCAAGTCTCTTCAGGGCTGGCATTCACTTATAACACAGTCGAAGGCAATCCTTGATAAATCTATAATATAGTTCATCTAATGAAGGCGATCAAACTCGAAAAGTCCAGGATACTTCTCCTTGCTCCGAGCATAGATACTCACTAGACAAGGAGTAGGGGGCTACTGAGTTTCCCGGCCCGATAGGCCCAAGATACAAGTCACGTGCCCGGCACATCTCCATCAATCATAAGCAGAACACGTGCATTTTAGGATCCAGGTCACATTGAGGAACGGGCTGCAACCAGAAATGTACTGAGAGCTAGGGGCTTAACACCCAGCGGGCAAGAATGCAGCGAGCTGGGGGTAAATGTTCACCGAGCAAGATTTATCATACATTATTATGAAAGTAAAAGTTATCCTGAACGTGGGCAGTTAGTTCCAAGAAACTCTCCACCTCCTTCATGATCAGACCGTTGTGATAAATGTGACAGTTAATGTGTCCGCCACGCCACGACGTTTAATAAGAAGTTATTCAGTTACTGGTGTAGGCTATAAAAACCCCTCGAATTGAAGGAGGGAGGTACATGATTTTCAGACCAAGGCAAAACTCTGTCAATTTATTTACTCAGTTGACTGTTAGACTAATTTTCACGCTGGAGGGCTCTTGCAGGGAGTGCCCCTGCCTAGTTTACTGTTGTTTCTTGCTTTACAGGGTTGGGCCTTGGAGATTTCGGATAGATTGAAAGCCAGATATCCAATTAGAGAAACCAAGTGTGTCCTTGATAATTTTGGACGCATCATGATGATTTTTGATTTTTGATGATTTTTGATTTTTGATTGATTTTTGATTTTTGATTTTTGTTGATTTTGATTTTGATGATTTTTGATTTTTGATTTTTGATTTTTGATTTTTGATTTTTGATTTTTGATTTTTGATTTTTGATTTTTGATTTTTGATTTTTACCCCTCCAATTATTTAACTTATTAAAAATAGATTAAATAACAATTAGCCAATTTTAAATGAAATTATAGATTATTTTATCAGATTAAATATTAGTTAACCTATTATAAAAGTGATTATGTATTATTTAATGTATCAAAAAAGTATATTACAAATTATTTAAAGAAAGAAAAGTTAGATTTATAATTAATTAAAAAATTAACTTATTGAAGTATTGAATATGCAATGTCATATTTACTCATTTTCTTTGTGATTGATCATTATAACAATCACACAATCACTAATAGGATAAGATATTAATCATTTTGGCCGCATATAAATTAGTTTTTATTTTGCTCTTCATTTTAGCATTTTATTTACTTTTGTTATCAAATTTTTTAGGTGTTATTTATTGTGTATTATCCATATAAATACTTTTAATAAATTAAAATCTCTACATATTTGTTTAAATTCTATTACTTACAAGCAAACAATCAAAAATATTTATTTTATATAAATATTAACGCATAAAATAACAAGTATACTTGATTTTATCTTTTTTTTTTGTGGGGTAGTAATTCCATATTAATCCAAATCAATCCATATATATGCTCCCATTTTTAATAAGATTCCGACTAAAAGCATACAAGTAATATAATGTACTTCTCCATAGGTCTTTGACAACCGTGTGTAGAGGTAGAATCACTGATTGAACAAAATTGAAAAAACAAATATAAAATAGGATTTCTAAGGGCATAGAATACGGACTCAAACCTCCCATTAATAGAAAAATATAAACTATGAAAATGAAATGCAAAGGGTTTTTGGAGAGAGGAGGATGAGATAAAGAGAAACAATAATTTGGTTATAATAATGTTATTAATGTGACATTAAAAAGATCATCAATTTTATTCTTTAGAGTAATGAATATATACCATTTAAAAGGAAACCTTAAGAATTCTCTTAACTAACTCATGTAATTATATTATAACAATCATTTACTTTTTATTTGAGTACTAATAATTATTATAATAAAATGAACATAATCGATTACAATTTATTAATTGACCAAATGGAGATATGTTCAATCACACATGAACTCATGCATATATCAATAACATGCTCAAATTTAGAGATCTATATTAGCAAAAGGTCTTTCTCCCTTGAAATTGATTTTTGTCAACTTAAATACACAATATCAAACTTTTCAAATTCTTAATATAATTAGTTAGAATTTTTAACAAAGGTTGTTGTAAAGAAGTCTTTAGCTAAAAGACTTATGCTAATATATATACACCTATATCATAATATCTTTTATTATATTAATTATTACTAAGTACTATTATTAGTTAATGACTAGAATACAAAAAATCTTCATGAAATCAAGAGTTATGTCCTCACAATTAAGATTTAACAAAAGAGGATAAGGTAACACAAGTATAATGTTTCTCACCAACTTTATATATATATATATATATATATATATATATATATATATATATATATATATATATAATAAGAATGTATTATATATTTATAAATTTAGTAAGAGAAAAAATAAAAACCTACCCGTGTAGAAAACGGGTTACACAATAGTTAAAATAAAAAAAGGGTTCAAGTTAGTTCCGTTTTCTAAATAAATTATTGACTTCAGATATTAACAGATTAATTTGTTTATACTAATAACTTCAAGTACTTGTCAATACTTGAAAATATCTTAACTTAAAATAATGTACGCATAACATTTGTCACTTCACCTTTCTACGTGCCTATTTGACCTACCAAACACTTTTTAACACCCACACTTGATTCCATCCTCGCTCTCTAACAATTCCACGTGCACAAAAATCTAAACTTAAAACCAATCAGAGGACAACTTTTGGACCGTTCCCGTCTTTGACCATTACAAATTAACAACACACATTCAAACCTACGAAAATAATTTATTAAATTCACGAAAGCCATGAAGTTGGAATTATCTCATCATCACGATTCAGATTAGAGGTTGATGAGTGAAAGAAACCCTAAAAAGCTCACGAAAAAGAACCCCACAAATAAACGACAAAATTCCGCTAACGTGTCATCCGTTAATATCTTCTTCTTTTTTTTTTTTTCTTTTTTTTTTGTTGCTATTTTCCTAAACTTTTGTCAAAATTCCGCCTAACTTCACATATAACGCCTCCCCCTTGCCACCTGTCCACGTGTTTTATACTCTATTACCTCTCTTTCTCTTGCCGACGTGTATTACCCCACGCGTTCAAAATGCTTCCTTCTTTATTTTCTTTTCTTTTCTCGTGTCAAACTACTTCAGTTCATTTACTTTGGTTTTTTCCGTGATAAATTTCACTAATTCGCCCCACACTTTTAAATATTTTTGAGAATGACCCTGAAACTTTTGTTTTTCTTTTCTTCTTCACGGACAGAGCATTTAACCTATTGTCAATTGTCATGTGCCGCAATCCAAGCGCGCGCGATTGTCATTTGTAATTATCGGGCTGTATGACTTGAGGTTTATGGGTATATTCTTTTTTGGTTTGTCAAGGAATTTTTAAACCCAAAACTCAAAAGTAATTGTTGACTGTAGAGCCATATACGATTACAAGGATAGTAAAGTTTTCCCCTTCCACAACACTTCACTTGGCTAAAGCCCACCAGTTGTTGACTTACATGAGGGAATGAGTTCCTTTAGTTGCTTGCCCCCACCTCCATCAAAAAAATATTATCATATTATTTTGGGATGTTTTATTTTAACAATTCACTTTTAAAAATCATATGAACAATTTATATAACATTGTCCTTCACATTTGATATTAACATTTATGCTTATGTATTATTCTAATTATAAAAAACTCTAGTAATATTTATATATCCATTACTTATTAAACTTCTCAAACATTGTCCCTTTGGGTGGAATGGAGGGAATAAAAAAATAATCCATCGGTTCGGGGTAAATAGTCCCCGTTTGAAAGTCAAACATTTTTAAAAAATTAACACTTTTAGTAGTTCATAATTAAATGATATTTTTATACCTTTATTTTTTAAAGTTGACTTTTTAATGTTAAACATCATGAAATAGAATAATAAACTCTTAGCGGGGAACTGAGTGAGTAAATAACTATAGACACGCCCCTAAGGTGGTGATACAATGAGATGAAATTTTACAAAATATGCGATCTCGTGTTCGATCCGTTTTTATGCCCACTTATGAGCAAAAAAATAAAATTACTAGAGACACAATATCGTGCAAAAGGCAAGTTGATGTAAGGTTACCTAGCTGAAAGTTAAAAATCCGATTGAGGATTAATTTAAAACAATGAACTTAAAAGAGGATTATTTTCATATAACATTTCAAATAATGCTAACTTCTATGATCTCAAAAGAAAGAAAAATAGATTTTCATGAACTTAAAAGAGGATTATTTTCATAGATTTTCTTTTTAAAAAATCAGTCTATGCAATTCATAAACTTTTAGTGCATTTTACAGGAATTATTAGATTATTCGTTATAGTAACAATAAAATATTAACTATTTATTCAAAAATTTAGTAGTAAGAAATTAAATTTTTACTTTGAGGTTAAAAAAGAATTTATAGTTCTTTTAAAAGTTATTCTAGAGATTACGATGTTACTTTGACTTTTACCGATGATTTGTTTACTACATGTTAGGCTTGACAATTGGGTGGGTAGAACTGAGTTCGGGTCATATTGAAATGGGTCACGGATTGAAATCCGTTTAAATTCAAATATTAAACGAGTTAAAATGAATTAGGTTGAGACGGATAACAGGTTCAAACAGCCCTTAACCCGGCTTCCCCCCAAAATGAAAGTATAGTATAAAAAGTTATGAGTCGAAATGAGTAACGAATCCGACTCATTTTAACACGACTCGATACATTAATATTTATGGGTTGTACCGAGTTTATTGATAAAAGTACAAAGTATATTGATGTTGATAATATCATTTCAAAAATATCATACATACTTGACAAGTCAATTTTTGAAAAATGTAGCTTTACTTGTTTGTAATTTTTTAAAATTATATTATAATTATCAATATTTTAAAAAATAAATATTTATTTTAAGATAAACTAAAGAGAAAAAATAATATTAAAGGAAATAATAGAGTAGATTTAATGAACTCTTTTTTTTGAATCTGTAGATCAAAAGATTCAAAACTAGTTACAAGAAGACCTTTGCTTAGAAATGAAAAGAAAATCTAAATTCGATCCTTAGCATCGTAACTAAAAAATGAGTTAACTTTTCTCTTTAGTACTTTCTCTTACTAAATAGTAATTGTTATCCTTTTAATTTTTGTTCGTTTTAAAATAATAATAATATTTTTTAAAAAAATTAAAAAAACATTTATTTCATTTGTATAAAAAATATTAAAATAAATCATACATTACACAAATAAATATTTTTATAATACAAATTTTTTTCCTAGAAAGATATGCATGATATAGAAACAATAATTTAGAAACTGACTTTTTTTTTTTTTTTGGGTATACCTTTATCAACTTTTACCTCACCTCTCCTCCCCACTAAGAGTTCCGTGCTTCTAGAACCTACAGGTGTGCGAGGCACGTGTCGAGTAACTTGGTGACTCATCGGTATATTTTTTGGCTCTTATTTGGTGATGGTTCATGCACCTGGCCCTGGGGCTTTAAGCACAAGATAAGATCGGCCGCAGAATCAGCTTTTGTACGTGTCAGCATATAAACGGGTTACTTACTATGGTGGGCCCATTACATTGAACAGTAAAGAAAAGGACGACCGTACTTATCTCTCTGTAACTCTCTGCTGCTCTGCATATAAATAACCGCCAAATCTCTCGGTTCTAAAAAAAAAAAAAGAGAATTTAATATTAAGATAAAAAAAATCTCTTCGATCTACTGTCGTCATCTCCGCTCTCTCTACATCTCTGCAATTCTTAGTCAAAAAATGGGTGTGCCGGAGATGGACCCTCTTTCACAACTGAGTTTACCACCGGGGTTCCGTTTTTATCCGACGGATGAGGAGCTGCTTGTGCAGTATCTTTGCCGGAAAGTCGCCGGTCACGATTTTTCTCTACAAATCATTGGAGATATTGATTTGTACAAATTCGACCCGTGGGTTTTGCCCAGTAAGTTCTTTGTCATTTAACAAACCTCAATTCTTGAATTTGTATATTAAAATTAAATATATGTATTGATTTTATTGTTGGATTTTCGTTCAGGCAAAGCGACATTTGGAGAGAAAGAATGGTACTTTTTCAGCCCAAGAGACCGAAAGTACCCAAATGGATCTCGACCCAACAGAGTGGCGGGGTCGGGTTATTGGAAGGCAACAGGAACCGATAAGATCATAACAACTGAAGGACGAAAGGTAGGAATCAAGAAAGCCCTCGTGTTTTACGTGGGTAAAGCCCCGAAAGGAACCAAGACTAACTGGATCATGCACGAGTATAGACTTTGTGAACCTCAGAGAAAAAATGGAAGCTCCAGGGTAAGCTAAATTAAATTCAATTTAGAGTATTTTATTTATTAAATATATTAATATAATAAATTGATTCTAAAATTTGATTATGGGTCTGATCAGTTGGACGATTGGGTGCTTTGTCGAATTTACAAGAAGAATTCAAGCGCACAGAAACAGATTTCGGGTGTTTCGAGCATGGAACAGAGTCACGGCTCTTCTTCGTCGTCATCGTCTCAATTCGACGATGTTTTGGAATCGTTACCGGAGATTGAAGACCGGTTCTTCAACTTGCCACGAATGAACTCGCTCAAGACTAGTTATCAACAAGAGGATCAAAAGATCAACCTCCAGAAACTGGATTCGGGGAATTTCGATTGGGCTTCTCTTGCTGGGCTCAGTTCGGTTCCGGAGCCTGTCCCATGCGTTGAATCCCATGGCCCAATGAACTACAATAACCAGAATGAGATTTATGTGCCTTCAATGCCACCGCTGTTCCACGTAGACTCGAGGTTTGGGAGGACAGTAGAAGATGAGGTACAGAGTGGATTGAAATCTCAGCGGGTTGAGAACTCGGGATACTTCCAACAGAACTCAAGCCCATACATGCAAAGTTTGTCTAACTCGATGGACCCGTTTGGTATTCGCTACCCAACAAGTCAGACAGGAAGTTTGGGGTTTAAGCAGTGAGTCGTAAAAACCGAGAAGTTGGGGGGGATGTAAATATATGGAATTCTTTGCGGGTATGGGTGTTAAAATCAAGTTGAAGAAGACAACAAGACGGGGTGGGGTACATGGTATGGGGGTTGGAACACCGATACGAGTAAATTGAGCCATTTTGATCAGCAAAATTAGACGTATTAATGTAGAAAGAAAAGTTTTGGTCTCGGGGTTGATATTCAATGTACACACACTGTTGGGTTGTATATAGGCTCCGGAAACATTAATTAGCTAGTTTTTATTTTTATTTTATTTTTCCTTTGTGTTGGAAGTTGGAACCACTATTCTAATTCTAATTCTAATTATCTTTGTTGCTTGCATTACATTGTATTTGTGATCAATTTTTTTTGCCCAATTTTATATATTGAATTTTTTTCACTTAACGAGTTTATGCCTCCATTCTCCATAATTTCTTAACTTTACTCTCTGCATATGTTATACGCACCATATTTTTTATAATTATGATTAATTTTGAATATTACTTTAATTATTAGATTTTTTTTAATATGGATTATTTGGTAAACCGGAGAAACCCTTCCCTCAATTTAGTAAACAACATGAAACCTTAAGGTGTGAGTGTGATAAAGTGAGGGGGTTAGACAGTATGATTTATATAAGCTAAATGACGTTTTTCTGAATATATATATATATATAAGGGTGTTTTGTGTTACATGTATGATCATTAAAAGAGCATCTATATTCAAAAGCGAGAATATACTTTTAGTAAACAAAGAAAGATGAAAAACTATATTAAATGCCAACACATACTTTTGTTCAGTAAATAGATATGGTTATCAAAAACTAATATTGTAATTACACATTCATTTCAAAAACTTATGTAAACGGTCTTACGACTATTTAATGTAATACAAATTTTTTAACCCGATCAATCGTGTGTTTGATGGGTGGAGTTGAGTTGTGAATGAGTGAGACTCTCATCTTACGAATCTTATTCGTAAGAAATTCATAAAACTGTTTTACAAAAAACCTACTTTAATTTTTCATTCGTTTTAAAATAATTGTCATTGTCTATATTTTCATATTCAGAAAACACTGCTGCTATTTTACCCTTATTTTTTTCTTCATAATTTAATTATAACCATATGCACAAAGTATTAAAACATTTTACATATTACATCAATTTTATAATACAAAATTATTTTTTTTTTTAAATGGTGTCTCAAGTTAAACATAACGATTATTGAGGAACGGATGGAATATTTTCTTTTTCCCCGCAATGAACGTATCATAACTTCTATGTCATTTTAGTAACATACGAGCATCACCAATACTAATGTGAATTTGAAATAAATTAGATGTCACCTATGATTTATACCTAAAAACCTCTTTAATGCAAATGTGGGTAAGGAGCGTAGATGTGATATTCTACTAAACTTGTTCATATTGTAAATAACAATGTAAATTTTTCACATTTTATTTAAGTGTGTAAATACATCGCATTTAACATTTTTCATTTTAAAAACTCTTTCTATTGGTTATTCATTTTTCTTTTAGTTTTTATTTTTTATTTTTTCAAATTTTATTTTTGTGGTGGGATGCATGTTAAATAAGATCAAATCAACATTTATATTAGAAAAGTCTGTTTCAATGGAATATGAATGAAGAGAAAAAAAATTCCTACATATGATTGAGCAGTTAATTACATACGAACATATAAGATTAAATTTTTAGTTGTATTAATTACATATGAACATATAAGATTAAGTTTTTAGTTGTATTGATGATACTCTAAATACTTAGTAACATTTAGTCAAGTTTATAGTGTTTGTAACGGTACCGAAGAACATAATTTACTCATATAACATTGAAAGTCCATACAATGATATGATACATATTCAAAAGTAAAATATAAAAAAATTATACAATAAAACACATATTATGAGATAATTTTTATATAAAATTAACATATACTCCCTTCATTCTGGGTAAAGAATCCTACTTTAAAAGTCAATTTTTTTTTTAAAAAAAAACAGATTTAGTAGTTCATTAGTAAAAAAGACATTTTTATTTTTTTATTTTTGAAAGTGGACTCTTTAAATAAAACATCAAAAAATAGAATAATAAACTATTTGTCTGGAAAGGAGCAAGTGTATATATATATATATATATATATATATATATATATATATATATATATTAGTCCGTGCCATAGGCACAGTGATAATATATTTTGAGGTGTCAGTGTATATTAGCTATTTAATTGAGAGGTACATTGCTTCAAGTGATAGTTGAGAGACACTATTCGAACTCGACCCATAATTAAGGGGAGTTATTTGTAATTGATCCACAACCGTTGGATCTTACGATCAGGATCGATCTAGACCGTCGAATAGATTCAGTCAATTGACTTTAAGTTACAAAAGAGCTTGACAATTGACTTTAACTAACTGGCTGCCCCGGATTGATTCAATCGCATGAGCAAACGAGTTTTAGCTAAATGACATCCGGATTAATCGAGCCTTAAGATTCAACGGTCATGGTCAATTACAAATAATTGTCCCCTTACAAATAATATGGTTTAATTATGGGTTAAATTCGAATTGAACCCCTTAACTATCATTTGAGACAATAGACCCCACTCAATAATAACAATATCTTATATCGCACCTTCTAATTTTTTTTTTTTTTTGCTGTTATGGGTTAATTATAAATAACCTCTTACGAAAAGTCTCTTTATTATGAGTTGAGTTCGAATTACGTCTTTTAATTATCTCTTGAAACAATATACCCATGAGTTACATATTATTTTTGTTATAAAATATATAAATACATCAAGATAGACTGTATAGTAGTGTGGTATAAACATGAACACGAAGGTCTAGTATCAAGACAAAAGATGGTAAGAAATGTAATCTTCAACACGCAAACAAGGAGGATTGAAGGACCAACAACTTCGTGCTCGTGCGGTCTAAATTGGGCAATGACCAAGTTTCATGAGTTTGACTATATATATATATATATATATATATATAACACGTGATGAAGTTTTAACACCGCCATTCGCTTCCCTGCCTAACATTCTTTTTCGGCGCCATAGGTCATTCTTGTGTAATGTTCCTTTTCACACTCTTAAAGTTGCTTCAACATTTTATACATTATCCCTTCAACATTTTATACAACATTTAAAGTTCACATTTAAATAGTCCAATTATTAAAACATATATAAGCACTACTTAAAATTTATTATAATTACAAAATTAAATAAGCATATCTTAGATGTTTATAGCATATGCGAAGGGTAAAATTAAAAAATTATATAAATTATAAGTATAATTTTTTCAAATATTTTTAATAAAAATATTTTAAAATAAAACAGTGAATAAATAAATGAAACATTGGGGTTACTTATTAGAAACCGAATAGAATAATCTTGAAATCCCTCGCTTGAACCGATAACAATTAATCCAAATAAAGCTTTATATTTTAATGGGTATAATACAACAGTTAAAAGGGTATATTCCACTTAATATTCCCCAACATTTTTGAAAATTTGACAATGTACTGGAGGATCCATATATGTCTTTATGTTATTGTAGTTTGTAGACTTTTTTGTTTTTTTTGTTTTTGTTGTTGTGCGGAAGGACTAAACTTGAATAGTAACACTTGGTCAAGCCTCAACTGTACCTATCGGTACAATTACAACGAAAAACATTTGTAACATGTTTGGTAGATTACCAAAAAAAAACAAAATTAAGTGGAAAGAAATGCTGACAAAAATAATTTAAAATTAGTTTTTTTATTTACCTCTATTATTTAACATTTGAGATATTTTATTTTACTTTTCTCCTAACGTGGGCGTGGGAAAACATCGAATCTGAAGCCTCATAATTTGTAAAGTTTGATTTCCACCACTGGATCGCCTCCTTAAGGGCCTTTAACATTTGAGATAAACTACAACAAAATTGGGCTAAAACTACCAACAGTTATGTTTCCTAGGGGTGAGCTTGGTTTGGTTCGGTCCATTTTTTTGGAAAAACTGAGAGAACCAGGACCAGACCAATAGTCCGGTTCTTAAAAAATATAGAACCAGGACCAACCCAATATGTCTGAGAACCAATACATTGGTCCGGTCCAGAACCAATTGAAGACATACGAGAACCAGGACCGGACCAATATGATGCGTATCTTTGATTAAGAGGATAACTAGATTTTCTAAAAAACAATGATCAATAAGCAAATCATGTTCTTCCTTCATACAACATTTTGTTGGGTTCGTTGTTCTTGTGAAAATAAACTAAAGGTAAAAATCATTACTTCCAAATTGATAAAGAGAAACGAAAAAGAAAGTTTAAAGGAAATTTATTGCAATCCATCTTCCTCTCCGATCCCCTTATGGTTAATTTAATTAATTTACAGGTAACAATCCTTCAAACTAATAATGTTTGGAATCACAAAAAGAGGCAGAAAATTAATTAATAGGGAAGAACAATGTTTTCCCTCCTATTTTCTCTTTAATCATATAAGGAAACTTGGTTTAATATTGAATCAAATTATTATATATTTTCTTTAGGCTGTAAGTTGTATTCCTTTTATTATCTTCTTATCAATATATATATATATATATATATATATATATATATATATATATATATATATATACATACATACATACATACATACATACATATATATTAATTATATTATATTACTATATTATATATAATAAAATAATAATAAATACATATTGGGCCGGTTCGGTCCGGTTCTGTGTTTTTGGTTTCTGGAACCGGGGACCGATCCAATTGTCCGGTTCTGTAAAAATTCAGATCCAGGACCAATCCAAAGTATTGGTCCGGTCCATTTTTCACTGGTCCGGTCCGGTTCTATTGGTCCGGTCCGGTTCCGAAAAACTTCTGCTCACCCCTAATGTTTCCGATTGTAAAAGAAAAGGGGGGGGGGAGCTAAAAAGGGCTTGGATAGCCTTTACTTTTTTTTTTAATGATATTTCTTTTACTTTGTTTTTCTTATTTATCATGTTGCATAAATGTATAATATATATATATATATATATATATATATATATATATATATATATATATATATATATATGTGTGTGTGTGTGTGTGTGTGTGTGTGTGTGTAGTTGTTTTTAAATCTTCTTTTGCAATACTTTACTTTGATCAAGGGTAGGTCTTTTATAAAACCGTCTTATAGATCTTAATTCGTAAGACGGAGTATCACTTTCTTGTAGCTCAACCCACCAATACATGGTGTGTCGGGTAAGGAGGATTCCCTATATTCAGCACATTTTCCCTTTAATTTCCCCCCTCTTTTAAGCATTTTTTCTTTGCATGCTACCAATGCAAGAATTTTTATAGACTTATATGTATGTGCATATGATAAATATGTGCATTTTGGTATACAGACGTGTATGCACTGCGGCTTAACGTATACTTCATATTATCTAAAGTTAATAGGTCTGATTGAAATGATTTGCTAAGTTAAATGGGCCTAAGTCATCTTTTGATAAGTATGGGGTATTAATTGAATATGTGTAATGACCTCATGGGTGCTAATTATCAACTTATAATGAGCTAGTTGATAATTAGGTCAAACTATTCCTATAAAAGGTTATGGTCCCCATTTGTAGGTAGGCTAATAATCTTTTCTCTCTGTCGTCCCATTAGCAAGAGAAACCCTAAAGATACTACGTTATAATTGGAAGACGCATAACCAAGGGACAATTATTCTCATGGATTCAGGTACGCTTCCGCATCTAGTTCATTGTTTCGGGTAATTCCTATGTGAAGATTAAGATCTACGGGTATAAGTATTGATTTTAATTCCATCAACCAAGACGTATGATTCAAAATAGGCTTAGTGTTCGTTTGTTGCAGTTTTTTTGGGGTGACTCTTGGCTTTACCTTAAAATAAGTCATATTTCGAGGGTTTATATTTTAACTTATAAGTTAAAAGCTAATAAGTAGGATAGTTCATTTATGCATTAAAAAGTCAAAACCAAAAATCGTAATGATGATGACAATTTTAACACCGAGGGTATTGTTAGATCGTTGATTGTTTAGGCTTGTAAATTGAATCAGCTGACTGTGGTACTGTCACAAAAGGAAACAAATGTCACCTAAGCAAGGGGAGAGTCCTTGCAAAGTTCGTTCGACGTATGAATGAGTATGCGATGATATGGAAAGGAGGGGGAATTTAACAACGTAAGGGAAAGCAAGTTAATATACATTGAAGGAGGGGTAGTGCCTATATAGGGTGATGTACGAAACCTTTTCGGCTATGCCACGAGGCCTTCTATAAAGGAAATAATCTCTGCTGAAGTTAAAAAAGAACACGTGATTTTGAGCGTAATGGGCAACTAGTGACTAAGCAAACTCCTGGCCTAGCGCACTGCAAGCTAGCTGACTAGTATGGCTCGCCATGATGACGTGGGCAGGATATCCGATGCAGCCCTGCGTACTGGTCGAGCAGGCTGTAAAGAAAGTTTGCCACTCTCAACAGAGCGGGCTTTTGGGCAGGAGCTTTCCCGGCCTGAGGTTGTTTGATTATCATGATTTTTTTATCAAGATATTTTTAATAAAAAAATGAATGTGAGATGATGAATACATAATTATTTGTTTGTGTAATTGTAAATGTTTTATGGGATAAACATTTTCAATCTCCACACATTAGACAACTCACATTCAAGATGAAAAGAAAAAAACATGTGGTAAACATAAAAAACTACACATACACACCAGTATAAAACGAAAAATTGTAACTTACAAATAACCCCTCAACTATAGGTCGAGTGTGAATTGTCCCCCTCAACTATCAACTGAAATAATGTGTTCCCCTCAATTATAACATATTTTAAAATTACACCTTTTGCTTAGGCAGTCATTTAAATTGTCGATATTTTTCTTACTTAAGACTCACAAGACCATTTTTATTTATTATTTTTTACCATAATATTTAAAATAAAGATAAAAAAAATAGTTATATTGATCATTTTTAGGTACATAGAGGGCCTTAAAGTAACAATGGTAAAATAGTCAATTGAAACATCAAAAGGGAATTATATATATATATATATAATCACATGAGTCTCAGATGGGCATTTTACATCAACTCAAATGACAGCAACTAAACCAAAGCTGCAATTAAAGAAAAATACTATAGTTGAGAGGAGCACATTGCTTCAAGTGATATTTGAAATAGGTAATTTGAACCCAACCCATAGTTGAGGGGGGTTAGTTATAATTTACCCAAAGAAAAAATATATCCTTATTTTTTGTTTGAAGTATGATTAAGAAAAAAATATATTAATTAATTTTTATCTCATGTTGAATTTTTAAGATAGAAGTGAGACTTTTTTTTCCTTAATGAAGGGAATGGTTAACTTGAAAATTTAGGATATTATGGTCAATTTGAATAAAATAAATTATTTGTAGCTTATAATAAATAATATAATGACTTATAAGCCGTTTTTCAATAACTGCAATAAACAGTTTATCATCCAATGAGCTATAAGCCCATCAGCCACCAATTCAAGCCATTAATCATATAAGTCCGTCAGCCACCAGCTTAAGTCATTAATCATATACTATCAGCCATCCGTCGTGACTACGTCTGACAATTGGGTTGGGTTAAAGTGTGTGATGGGTTGAAGTGGGTCGTAACCCACTGTAACCCAAATAGTAAATGGGTCAAACAGGTTGGGACATAAATGGATCATATTAAAACGGGTTACCCATTTTAACCCGCTTTTATTTTTATATTATTTTATTTTTTGCAAAAAAGTCATTCACATATGAATAAAATATACCCTCAATACCTTAAACTCACCATCCATAAATAAATAAATATATATATATATATATATATATATATATATATATATATATATATATATATATATATAACAATATTTGAAAATAACTTATATATATTGATGCGTCAGTGTGTTACATGTTGCTCACAAGAGTTAACATATTGAATTTGGGAGAAAATCCAAGATCTCATTTAGAGGGTAACTAGTATACGTGTCCGTGTCATAGGCACGGTGTCGGTATGAGATCAATTCAATAAATGGTCGCGATAAACAAAACTCATAACTGACGGTATAATTTAGTTTTATATAATTGTAGAGGGATAATTCAAGCATAACTAATAACTGAGAGGTTCATTTGTAACTCACATACTTACAGATCAATATGGACCGCCAGTTGTGTTTAGCACAATTCGATCAGGGCCACCAGTTAGCTCCTTAGTTCTTTTATAATATAAACTAGATTTTGTGCCTGTGCATATGGCACGACATCAGTATGAGACGATGTCAGTATGAGATGGTGTTAATATTCAAATAAATCAATATAATAAATAATTTAAAATTAACATATCTAGGTAACTAATTAAAACAATATGGTCATCTACAGTGTAATAAAAATCTAAAGTTACAAACTTGAGGGGACAGAAACTAACAACTAATAAAAACTAAGAAATTTGAATTGGAGGTAAACCTTGAGCATCTATAATTATATCACTACTTAATCTTCTTCTGGAGGCTCTTGTTTCACAACAATGTCTGGTTTTGAAACGCAAGATGTAATAACTCTGTCCAGTATTTTCATTTACACGTGAGACAAAGAAGATTCAGACATATTAATTTAATTATATTTTATACATAAAAGTGATTAATTAATTAAAATATCGAAAAGAATAGAGACGTGGGTTTTGTAGAGGAAGGATTAGCGGCCACCAACCGTGAATAGTGGGGGGAGTTTGAGAGAGAGAGAGAAAGGGTAGTTGCTCAACCGTCGTTCACACATGTGAACTCGGTGAGTGATAATGATCGTAGGATCTCGATAAAGGAATCAATCTCAGCCCCTAAATAGCTTTAGTCAATTGCTCATGTGCGACTATGAGTTGTATTATATTATAGATAGTGATGTGGCAAAATCACAGCTTGGGCCGTCCAAATGTTGGGTAGGATATCTGAGCTTGAATCTGCTTCCTTGAACCTAATTAAGATCACAGAAAACCTTAGTGGAAGTGCAAGACATGGCCTCGCGAAACCACTCTGGCGTGAGAGTAAGTATCATGTGAGAGAGTCGAAAAGCAATTTGACAGAGGTTCTAGGCTCTAAAAAGTATGTGTACCTCGTTTGTGGTTTATGGAGGGGTATTTATAGGCCCATAATGACCTAGAATCCTAGGGGGATTCAGTTTCCATAGATACCCAGTCAATCAAGAAGAGAATCCCTAAATTGTAGGCACGATAGGCGGCTGGCTGCGTCAATGCAGGAGCAGATAAGGCAAGTGTCCTGCTTGGATATGAAAACCTTTGAATCAAATTTAAAGACTCTATAAGCACGACTATTGGTGGAGTAACCCATGAAAACACACTTGTCACTTTTTGAATCAAATTTTGAAAGATAATCTCTATCATTGAGAAAATAGCATACACACCCAAAAACATGAAAATATTTTAATGTAGGTTTTTTCCTAGTAAAATTTCATAGGGTGTCATGGTGCTACCTGGTCTCAAGAAAACCATATTTCCTATATGACAAGCAGTGTTCAATGCTTCTGCTCAAAATCTTTTAGCCAAATTCTTAGAACTCAACATGACTCTAGTCATCTCTTGAAGTGTCCTATTCTTTCTTTCCGCCACTCCATTTTGTTGTGGAGTTTTAGGAGCCGAAAATTCATGGGATATTTCATTTGATGCGCAATATCTAGAAAAGGAGGAATTTTCATATTCCGAGCCATGATCTGATCTAATTCTAGTAAGCTTTAGATCATACAAGTTCATAACACGGGTGTACCAGATTTTAAAAGCCTCAAAAGTTTCAGATTTTTTTCTCAAGAAAACTACACATGTGTATCTAGAGAAATAATCAACACAGACAAAAGTGTACTTTTTCTTTCCTAGACTTTCTACTTCAATAGGACCCATGAGATCTGTGTGAATCATCTCAAGGCATCTAGATGTGGAACACTGAGATATGGGAAGGTGAGAAGCCTTTGTTTGCTTACCTTTTTGACATGGACCACATACCTTTGTGTAGTTCTTTTTCAGACTAGGCAATCCTTTCACTACATCATGCTTCACAAGCTCATGAAGTTTACGAAAACTCATGTACCCTAGTTTTTGATGCCATAGATCTGTGATATCAAGACTAACATTGTGACAAGTTTGAGCATTGTTGAACATATAACAATTGTCAGAGGATCTAATACCTGTCAACAGACACTTGTTAGATTGATCAAAGACTTCACAAGTATTTTTATCAAACATCACTTGTAGGTCATCATCACATAACTGACTTATACTGATCAAGTTGGTCTTGAGGCCTTCCACATGGTAAACATTGGTGAGATTAGGAAAACCATCTACATTCAAAGTTCCTTTGCCAATTATCTTACCTTTGGCTCCTCCTCCATATGTCACAGATCCACCATTGACACTCACATAGTCCTTTAAATTCTCAATAGAACATGTCATGTGTCTAGAGCACCCACTATCAAAGTACCATGAACCAGCTATGTGAGACTTTAAAGATGTGAAGGTTACATTGCATTGTTCATCATCAGACCACTTTGCACCGGGACATATGTCAAAAGGTTCACAATATTTAGCTTTATTATCCCTGTAACTGCCTTTGGGAACCCACATTTTTTAAAAAGTTTTTGGCTGATGTTTCTGTGAATGTACCTTCTGATATAGCTTCGAATGTGACTTCCAATGTTGCTGCATTCAATGTTGCATCTGATTTCGAACCAAGAAGGCCTGCCTTACCTCTTCCTCATAAACAGCCTTTTTAAGAAAACAGAATGGCTGAATATGACCAGGCTTGTGACAAAAATGACACACAATTTTTCTTTCTTGGTTTGGGTTTTTCAAAGAAATTTGGAATTTGAAAATTTTGTGTGGGTTGTTTAGGTTCAGAATCACCTTCTCTAACAAACATCTTTGGCATAAAACCAATTCTAGACTTACCAAATTTCAACATCTCATCCATTTTTTGTTGACTTGAGTTCCATTTAGCCATGGTTTCATTGGCTTGGATGAGCTCCTCTTTAAGTTCTTCGATCTCCACATCTTTCTTACTCAGCAAACTCTCCAATCTTGTGATACACTCCTTTTGTTCTTCATTTACCTTCTTTAGTAAGTCATTTGTCTTTCCAAGCAATGTAACTTAATGAGCCCTCTTTTCCCAATCTTTGTACAGCTCTTTGTAACCTTCCAGCAGGTCTGACTCTGAGTCTCCACCGTCTTCTGTGACAGAGGAGTTAAAACAACAAAGATCTGCCCATCTTCTGTTCAATGTATCTTCTGATGTAGTTTTTGAAGAAGCTACATTGGCCGCAGGACCTGCACAATCAGATTCAGAGTCGTATACAGTAGTGAGAGTCATAAGATCTCCTTGATCTTCGCCATCACTGTCACTCAAAGTTGCAGAAAAGTTTAAACCCTTCTTCCCCAAGGTATTAGCACATTGGTTTGCATAATGACCAAAACCTTGACACTCCCTACATTTAATGGAATCAATATTCTTCCCATTGTAAGAAGTTTTTTAGGCAAAAGGATTGGTAAAAGGTTTTTCTGGTGTTTGAAAAGAATTTTCCTTAGGAGCAAATTTACCAGAATCAGGCTTAAAAGAGTTTTTGGAGCTTGATGATTGAGTTCTGTTTTGACTCTTGGCTTTCAATTTTTTTTTAAAATTTAGTAGTCAATAGAGCTATGGAATCTTCTCCAAAATCAGACTCGTCAATATCCTTTTGTAAATCAAGCAAGTCAGAAGAGACATCAACAGCAATAGGCATAGCAATGTTTTTCACAAGAGGAGTAGAAGATGATGCACCTTTGCCCTTTTGTTTGATTTGATCATTTAGGTTTAATTCAAAATTTTGAAGGATACCATCCAATCTTTCAAAACTCATTTTGTCAATATCATGTGCTTCCTCAGTAGCACATATTTTAACATTAAACCTTTCTGGCAAAGTGCACATCATTTTACTAACAAGACGATCATTAGTGATGGGATCACTTAAGGCCAAAGCAGAGTTAGACATATCAAGAAGCCTACCATAATATGACATGATATCCTCAGATTCATTCATTCTTGTATTTTCAAACTGTGTGGTAAGAAATCTTAATTTAGACGCACGAACACTAGCAGGTCCTTCACACAGGGTCTGAAGGGCCTCCCAAACATCTTTAGCAAACTCATAATTGGCTATATCTCTAAAGGTGTTAGCATCTAAGGCTTTGTAAATGGCAGACAAGGCTTTAGAATTAAAAGAAGCAGTATTCCAATCTTCATTAGACCAATCAGATTCTTTTGTGATCTTAACATCACCATCTGTATCAGTTGTTTTAGAAGGACTCCAACCATTTAGAACAGCAAGCCACGCTCTTTCATCAATTGACTTGATGAAGATACGCATCTTTACTTTCCAAATAGAATAATTTGCATTAATCAAAGTTGGAGGACGAACAACATTCTCATACTGAGAATCCATCACGGCTACAACCAGAATCAACTCTTAGTGATGTCAAGAGAAGGCTCTGATACCAATTGTAGGAAAAATAGTAGCTAGGATTCTCCAAAAACACCAATGTAGTTTCCAATGTAGCTTCTGATGAAGCTACAATGGAAGTCACAATGGTCAGAAAAATACAGAACAACGGAAGACTTAATTAAAAAGCAGGAATTTAAGCACAAAGGTTTACCAAACAATCTACAAGCCTATGCTTTTAGATCTAGCCTCATGGCCAAAAAGATTTCACTTATAAAGGTGAATTGTTTTACAAAACTATGTGAAATCAATAAACAAAACACTCTCACAAGACAACAAGTCTTGGAGAGCAAAAACCCCACAGAAAATAAGTATACCAAACGTGGGAAGAAACAAATAGATTCCTAAAAACAACACGGAAGACAAACAGGACCAGCTCTCAATGTAGCTTCCAATGTTGTAACATTCGAAGCTACAATCACAAATTCTGCACACCGTCTGGAAGCTGGGACTTCTTCTGAAATTCTGAATCTACAGCTCTCTGCTTTCAGCTCTGTCTCTTCGTCTATTCAGCCGTTTCCCATGACTCCTATTTATATTGTGGAGGAACCCTACACACAAGAAAGAATCCAACTCCAAACAAGACAAGGATTAGAATTGGAAATAGAAACAAACACCTTAGATGCTAGATTTTCTTACCATATCAATTAGGATTCTAAGGCACGGTTTTACTAAAAGATTTGACCTAGATTTTATTACCAAAAACAACTCCTAGAATTTAGGTCCAAGAAACCACAAAATCTAGGGAATTATTTTGTTTCCAAATATTACCAAACTTGTCTAAACATGATGACCAAGAAAGGGAAAACAAAAATAAAATAGGCTATGCCTATTTTACCCTTACAGGTAGGGTTTCTGAAAATAGAATTGACCCTTAGGTAGAGATCGAGGAAAAGTCCATGTGGTTTTGCTAGCTAGGCGGGCATGGCCCCTTGGTGTACCTAGACTTATGAACTTTTCCCCATTTTGCTTTATCGGTTATCCGGGCAAAAAATTGATTTTCCTTCCTCGATTTCCCTTGTAGATGTTTGATGCTTCGGAGGACGATTGTGAGGCCTTCAGCTACGGCGGAAAGAATGACTCTCTGAGTAGCGAGAAGACTCCCCCAGTTGACTATGAGTCAGGAGAGGGAGAGGAATCCATGGCTGGACCAGCTGGTCCTAGGCGTGTGGCTCCTCCAATAGTTGATCTAGTCAGTTCCTCCAGCGGGCAGGACTCTGGAGAGGAGAGTGTCACTGGCGGCTATACTGACGGGCAGGGCCTCGAACAGCAGGAAACCGATGCTGAACGTATGGTTGAGTAGGGGTGGCAAATCGGTCGTGCTGGGCTGTTATTGGGCCGGCACGATAACAGCACGACACGATAAGCATGAACATGACACGATAAGCTTATCGTGCCTAATATTGAAACCCGAACACGACACTATAAAAACACGAAAAGCATGGCACGACTAGGGGTGGCAAATCGGTCGTGCCGCGCTCCTAGCACGATAAGGACGCGACGACACGATAAGCTTCGGCGCGAACACGACGCGATAAGGTTATCGTGCCTAAAATCAAAACCCAAACACGGCACGATAAAAACCCGAAAACACGGCACGGCACGTTAAGCACGTTAAGCTAAAAACGGTCGGGTTTTTTTTTTGTTAGCCACGATAAGCCCGTTAGGCAAAATTTTTAAAATAAAAATAATTATAAATTTCTAAAATAAATTATCTATCAAAAGATTCAAAACATACAAACAAAACATACAAATACACAAAAATACAAAATCACTAGCCAACTATTCAACAATTTAAGACTAGAAATTAGGAAATTGAGAATGAACCGAATGATAGGACGGTAGCCGTAGGAATTGATGCACCAAAGATCCAAAAGTACCAAACCCACTAGTCAACAACTAAACTAGAAGTGCAAATCACAAACATAGTCTAAAAAGATTACAAAAAATGTCTAAAGATTACACAAATGATCCAAAAACAGTTAAAACTTCAACTTCATTCGTTTATCCGATGATTCAATCCACTTCAACGTTCACCAACCTATTCATATAGATGTCATAAAGCTAGTTAAAAAAACTTAAAATATCCAACAATATGATTTAATCAAATTTAAATAAGTACCAATTATTCAAATTTTTACTTACATTGTTAGATGTGCTACCCAAACTAGAGCCTGGTCCTGGGGAAGGATCATCAGCATCATTAATATCCAAGTTCATGATATCTTCAGTGAGCTCTTCAGTCTTCAACGAGTGATGATCTACATGCATTCATAAATATTATCAGCAAGAAACTAAAAAATACATTGTAATGAAGATTAAATTGACAGTTAAAGCTTGTTTGCAAATTAAAGAAGTAAGAGATACGCTTACATTTATCGCCAAATAGCCAATCTCTTGTACATATTATTGCCTCCACTGTGCTTGGTTTCAGTGCACTACGATATTGATCGAGTACTCGTCCTCCTACACTAAATGATGCTTCGATGCAACAGCTTGAAACGGAATGCATAAAATATCTCGAGCCATAGCTGCAATTTCATGATACCGATATTGATTTGATCTCCAATAATCAAGAATATCTAGATGGTCTTCACAATTCAATCTTGGCTCATCCAAATAAAGCTCTAATTGAGATTTGTGAACACCAAAAGCACCATCATTATTAAATGTCCTGAATTTCTATAGAAAAACAAAAAACAAGTTGTACTAAAAGAGTTAATTAAAAATTGGAAAACTTAAGAGTAACATATAAAAATAAGAAAAGATCAAAAGAATAGAAAAATTACCATCAACTTCTTTTTTCTTTCATCTCGTAAAATGTTAGAAGTTTCCTTGGAATTACCACAAATGGGATTGCTAGATTCACGAACATGATTCATATCGGGTCTCTTTTCATATTGAGCAAACAAACTAAACAAAGTCTCCTTGACTTTCAAAAATGCGAGGAGAAGCACGGTAACCATAGATCTCTTCATATTCAAAATCCACAAAATCAAGTTTATACTGAGGATCTACAACCACTGCCAATGCCAAAACCAAACTAAACTCCGACCAATACTTCTCAAATTTTGGAAGCATCCTTAAGGCTATATCCTTGACATACACATCATCACTTTCAGCATTCCTCTGCAAATACTCATAACATGTACTAACACACGGAAAATACAAGTTCGAAGTGGGATACTTTGTTCCAGAAAAAATATTAGTTATCTCATAAAACAAAGCCAAGAAATCACATATCTTCTCCACCTTGTCCCACTCTAATGCATCAAGACAATGCTTATAATTTGAATCAAGTAATGCTAGATGACAGAATGCACGTCGATAAAACAAAGCACTTTCAAGCATATGGTAAGTAGAATTCCATCTTGTTGCCACATCTTGTCTCAAACCTCTTTTAGAGTCCAATTGCATTTGACTCACAACCTCCAAAAACTTTACCTTCCTTGATTGAGACCCTCTCACATACTTAACACTTTCACGGACTTTATGCACACATTTATCAATATCTTTCAATCCCTCTTGAACCACTAAATTAACAATGTGTGCACAACAACGAACATGAAAAAGTTTTCCATTTGCAACAAGTGATCCTTTGAAATGATTCATCAACAAATCGGCCAGACACATCATTAGCAGAAGCATTGTCCAAAGTCAAAGAGAAAATTCGGCTATCAATATTCCACTCACGTACCAATGAAATGATTTTGTCACACAAAGCAACACCACTATGTGGAGGAGGTAAAAAACAAAAATTAAGCACCCTTTTTTGCAAACTCCAATTGATATCAATGAAATGAGCCGTAAGACTTAGATAACCATCCGTGGTGATACTACTCCAGCAATCAGATGTCAAAGAAATCCTACCAGGAGCTGATTCTAGCATAGATTGCATCCTAACCTTTTCTCTTGCATACATAGCAAGAATATCAGCCTTAATTGTGTTTCTAGACACACAATGAAGATTTGGATACAAATAATCAAAACATGCTCGAATCCCATCATACTCAACAAACTGAAATGGTAAATCATGCATGACAATAGCAGTAGCTACTAACTCGCGAAAATGCTCACCATCAAACTTACATGTTTTCAAAGACATCGATCCTTGATCCCCACCAAGGAGTAGCTGACCCACATCACGTGCATTTCTTCTTGGGCAATTTTTCATATGACGGCTTAATGTGCCAGTTCCATTCTTGCTATCAGCTTTATAGACATTTTTGCATAATTTGCACCTTGCTCTTTGAATGTTGTCTTCTTGTAATGGAATCTTCTCAAAGATTTTCCAAACATTTGATCGAAGCTTCCTTGTTTTTTTTTTTTTGGCTCATTTGTAGATGTGGTGGTGAATGTTTCGGCATCCATCTCGACAACATCATCACCATCAACGTCACTCAAATTTATTTGGTCATCCATACTTGATCTCTGTATAGAATTAAAAACAAAAACAAAAAGAAAATATTTAATAGGATAAGAATTTGTAAGTGACATATATCAATGAAGCCATGAAGGGAAACAACATAAGAATTTGTAAGTGACATATATCAATTGTAAGTCGTACTCGTACCACTTCACTAAACCCAATATTATTCTGTTTGTCTACTTTTAAATAATTACATATTCTATTTGTCTACTTTTAACTGAGAGTCCACTTTTTTTAAATAATTGTGAACCAAAAATGGATGTTCATTTTGAGATGGAAGGAGTATTAGTTATGAATTTATGATGTGGCAATTGGCAACCCCAAAACATTCATTCTACTGCAATGGGTCTAACTTCCACAATATTAAAAACTGACCTCCAACTTCTCATTTCTGAATTGGTCACAAAAGCCCAACTGGTTACTGGTTAGTTAACGTAGCACGTCAAATATGCTAAATATAGCACATTTTAATGTTACTTGCCTAAAATGCCCCTAAGTAATTAGGAAAAAAAAATAAACTTTTTTTTTTTGTGGTGAAAAATTGGTGGTTGGAAGGTCAAAATTGAGAGTTGGGTTGGCCTGGAAGGGAGAAGGGTGGGTGAAGGACCAATAAGGCAAGGGGGAATTAGAACCAACCCAAAAAGTAAGATTACCCATATCGATACTACCATATTCATCAAAAATAAGTTGTCTCCTTGTCACTAAATCACAAACTAGGCAGAATATTTGTGATAGGTTTTGCCATGGCAGTGGTAAATTCGCACACAATTACTCTAATCAAATAGAGCATTTCAAATTAGAAGGAAAACTAGGAATCGTTTCCACTGCATCACCAACTAAACAAGGCAGAATATATGTGATTGAAACACATAGCTAGGAAAACAGAATGACGGATCCAATTAAAGCTTACACACGATTACGAATACAAATGTTACGAAGATTTAACTTTCAAGGCTCAAGGCTCGAACAAGGCTTTCAATCTATCACAGATTAAGTGGGCGGCCCTATATATGTACATCACAATTCACAAGTGTTGGATTGGATCTTACTTACCTAATGCCTAATGGAAACGCAGATCACAGATTAAGATTAAGGAGTAAATTCAGGTCCGTCTCCTTTTTCACAGATATTTACTCAAATCTGGTGAGCGACAAAACTAACGAATCACATGAATGAGAATACTCAATCAAACCAATTTTGAGTTACAAGACGTGAGTTCTTTTATTATATTTCTGAGCAACCAACTTTTATGTTCACAAAGATCATAAAGTTTGCACGAGAGGAAATCCTAGAGATCCCAAAACACGTGCCCAGCTTGATCCTGAACCAATATGTCATGCATGAAACAAGTTACTTTGCACATTTTTCTTTGTTTGTTGTACCAGCATTATTAAATTACCCGACATCACGAAAAACAGAATAGGAAAATTCTAACAAAATTAATAATCTAAACAAAGCCTCCGGGCTTCAATTACCAATTATATTTTTCTCAAATTTTGGGTAACTACTATCAGAGCAAAAATGTTAACAGAGCTGATGAACTTACATGAAACAAATTTAAAATGAGTGACTTCTTAATCTGTGAAATCGACGGCGGAATAGGCGCGGCCGGCGGCACTGTAGTCTGTAGAGAGAGAGTGAGAGACGAGAGAGAGAGAGACTGAGAGACGAGAGACTGAGAGTGAGAGTTACTTACCTTACCCTTCCGGCTTCCGTCGACAAGAAGCTGCTTCCGCCTCCTTACTCCTTAGTCCTTAGTCCTTACACTGTTACACAACAGATCTGTAGAGAGATAGTGAGAGACGAGAGAGTGAGAGACTGTGCCGTCTTCAAGAAGCTGCTTGACTGCTTCTGCCTCCTTAGTCCTTACACAAAACAGATCTGTAGAGAGACTGAGAGAGAGTGAGAGACGAGAGAATGGAGAGACTGAGAGTGACTCACCTTTCGAGATCCGGCTTCCGTCTTCAAGAAGCTGCTTCGGTGCTTCCCTTCCGCCTCCTTACGGCTTAAACAACAGTTAATTGTTTCTCTTTTAGGGTTTTTACTATTTATACCTATTTTTTATCGTGCTTATCGGGCTGGCACGATAAAAACCCGATAACGGCCCAAATCTTAACGTGCCTTATCGGGCCGGCACGATAACGGCCCGAACCCGATAAGCCCTGGCCCAAACCCTATAATTTTGTGTCGTGTTCGTGTCGGTCAATCGTGCCGTGCCTTAAATTGCCACCCCTAGGCACGACACGATAAGCAAAAAAAAAAACACGATTTATTTAGTCAGGCCAGTTAAGCCCGTTAAGCCCAATAAACATTATAAAATATATAATTTTGATTTTTTAATACATATTTTGAAAATTTATCAATATAAATAGTCAAGTAGTTTAAAAGTTATAAATTTTCAAATGATAAAACTATGAAATAATTATGAAAATAGTTCGAAAGAAGTAAATAACCCCTAGTTAAATTTTAAAAATATATTTTTAAAACATATATATTTTAGTTATCGTGTCTTACCGTATTTATCAAGCCAGCCCGATTACAACTCATTTTTAATCGTGCCTTATCATGTTGGCCCTATAACGGTCCGAACCCGATAAGCTCCAGCCCAAACCCTATAACTTCGTGTCGTGTTCGTGTCGGTCAATCATGTCGTGCCTCAAATTGCCACCCCTATGGTTGAGCAAGTAAGGGCCGACCAAGGAGAGGCGGCTGGAGAGGCCTCAGAGCCCGATGAGGCAGAAAACATGCCTCTTGCTCGCCGCATGAAGAAAATCGGTCGTACCCAAGTGGAAGCCACACTTGAGGGTGAAGTAGATGAAGATGAGGAGCCCGACTGGTATGTGAATACTGATGAAAGTCGATATGCTGCTCACTGGGCTTCGTTGGACACGGATGATAAAGTGAGGACCTGGCTCACATCACTTGGTGTTGACTCCGCTTATTATCGGGCAAGTAAGAAGGGCATGCTCAGCGGAATAGAACTATCCCGCGAGCAGGGAACAAGCTCCTATTTTTTGTCGACTTCTTCCGGGTTAGACTACGCCTCCTGCTTGAGCCTTTCTTGGTTGATTTTTGCTCGAGACCAAGGCCGTGCCCTGTGACTTAATGCTGAATACTGTTCGGGCGATCGCGGCCTTTACGGTGGCATGTCGTCTTCTGGGTTTCGAGTCGGACATGTACATGCTTCGCAAGCTATTCATCTTTGCTCCGAGCACAGGCAAGAGGATTGGAGTGAGGTCCAACTCCAATTTTTTGAGGCTGTTGGCTGATGTCCCCGGGAAGGTTGAAGCCTGGGACTGAAGGGTCCTCTTCATTGAATCCCGAGTTGGATGGCCATTCGCGCCCACTGCCACCAACGAAATAAAAATTCCCAAGGTCTCCAAGTAAGACTTTAGCTCGGGTGAGATTGCCCGGCTAGCGGCATTGAAGGCTGTCGTTAGGGTTATTGAGGAGAACGAAAAACGAGTCGACCAGCAATTTTTGTTTGATTGGAAGAGCTAGTGTGCAATCCGTGCAACCTGTTCCTGGATGGCGTGATGCGAGCAGAAGTTCCGGGGGTGGAGCCCCTTTTAATTCACATCTCTGAGAGACCTCATCCGTACTAGGGTGATTGCCATGGGCAGATGTTCAAGCGCGAATGCGTAGAATGTTAATGGTTGGGTCCCGGCGCAAACTGCCGGCCAGTTTATGAGGACCAGAATGGTTGCCCGCTAATTATGAATATGCTCCCATTTCTATTTTGGTAAACCTTTAATTTGTAGCAGTATTGATCGTGCTTTGTCTTGTTTCAAGGATGAAGAACTTAGCGATGCTGAAAATGAGAAAGAAACAGGCTGATCAGGGGGCAGCCGATCTGAAGGCCAATGAGCCAGTGGCCTTGCCCAAGGTCCCCTTCTGCAAACCAACAAAGAAAACACCCGCCTCTGGCAGGGCTGCGAGTCCGGTCAAGAAGATAACGGCGCCCAAAATTGTCCTTACTGCGTAGAAAGAGGCCCATGTGGTCACTACTGATAAAGTTGCCAAACCCCCAACTGCCAACATCTCCGTGGTTCCCACCGTCAAGGATGACAAGGCCACGGGGAAAAGAAATAAGAATCCCTCTTCTCCTCCTGCTCAGACTGTCCGTTGTTGGTTGCGCGAACGCAACACGGGCAAGATTACCCGGTCAAACAAGTAATATAGTGATAAAGTAGAGTGTCGATCCCACGAGGAAGCAATTTGGTTGTTTTTAATGAGTACCAAGCACGTTGCAATTTCAACTATATTTAGACGATTGATTTTTAGTGAATTAACTAATTAACTAAGCTAAAGCAAGAAATTAAATTAAGCAATATTAAATTGAGGTTGACTTCAATGAGAGGGGATCTAGGGTTTTGATTTTCAATTGGCTCTTCCGTTGTGATTTAATAGGGGATTGCTATTAAAACTATTCTATTTTTGGAAGTCGGGGATTCAAAAATCACCGTTAAGGGCTTTCGCTTCGTATAACGGTGCTAATTAACGGTATAAACTCACGGGCTTTCGCTACGTATGAATTTATCCAATTAATCGCGTCCAAACACAAAACCCCAATTGACTATTTTAAAGAGGATTAATAACTTAGATTAACCCAACCCAAAACAACTATGTTGTATTTTCCAAAATTATCAAGTCACTTTCATGCACTAAACAATTTTTAAAATCATGTAATGGGTGATCAAATCATTACAAGCATTAAGAACACAACATAATACCCAAAAACAAGTTAATAGAAATTAATAACAAAGCCCCAAATTTAAATCACAACATCCAAGCCAATATATATATATCAAAACCCTAGGCAATTAATTTAGTTCATGATGCTAAGAAAGTAAATCAAATCTTCAATGAAAAATATTGACATTAAATAAAAATAGAGATTAAAGTGCACAATACTTTACAATGAAGGAGATGATTGAAGTCCTAGCCTTGGCTTGAGCAACAATGGAGGAACAATGGAGTGAATGAGGAAAAATGGACAATGAAATTTGAAATGTAGTTGCTTCCTCCTATTTCTTCTACTCCCAGATTCTTGCTCAATTTCAGCCCTTCACTGTTTCTGTTCAGCCCTTGGTTTCCGTTGTTCTCTTCAAGCCCTAACCTCTCTTCATCAGTCCCAGCCTGCACGAAATTTCCAGCTCTCTGAATCTCTCAAAGGAAGCTCGGGCAGAAAGGGCAAATTAGGAAGGTTAATTAAAGTTTGGGGGCAAAAAAGGGTAAAGAAAAGAGAATGGGCGCGCTAGGGTCAGGGTCAGAGGGTTGGGTGGTTCGCGGGTCGCCTAGGTGAAATGGGTGAGGTTTGTGAGGAGAGGAGTGAAGGTGGATGGGGTGGCAAGGCGGGTGACCTGGCCCAGAATGGAGGACGCGCGGGTCAGCTAGAAACCGGGCGACGTGGCTGGCTGATATGAAGACAACGCATTAATGAATTCATCTTTTATGAATTTGCTCCGGTGCCCCTGTCTTTTATGATGCGGCTGCCGAAGACCCTATGCCCCCAGACTTTGCAATTTAGTCCTCAATCAGCTTCAGTTAAGTTCTGTTAGCTTCTGTTGCCTTCTATTGCCTTCAAATCCTTAACGAAACTTAACGGCAAGCGTCCAAACTTAACATTGGAGCCCGGGATGTCCTCGATTTGCGTGTATTGAGCCCTAGAAACTCGAATATCTTTGAGATACCTACATGAAGCATGAAAATACATAAAAATAGTATCTCAAATGCAAATAATTATCAACCAAAGCTCAAAATAACCTATAAAATTCCGGAAAATTTATGAAAATAATAGAAAATAATAAGTTTATCAACACCCCCAAACTTAAGTTTTGATCGTCCCGAGCAAAGAGAGATATGGATTATGGATAAGCTCGAGACAACGATGGAATGAAGAAGGCACTCAATCAAGATCCCATATGCATTACCATGAAAGAAATCAAACTCAAGATTATAAAAATGCATAACCAAGGTATGATGTGATTTCAATGCTATCAAACTTTCCTCAAACACTTACTTAAAAACAAGAAGCACAAGCCCATGACTAAATAGCATCACTCTAGCTAGGATTGAACGTTCAATGAAATACCAAGCATAAGCCATGAAACCGAAAGAGATATATATTTCACAAGGCAAAAACTCATGGCATGACAATATCAATAGGACTTTTGCAAAGCTTGTAACTTTAGGCCAAGGTTGAGCTACAAATGAAGGGAAGGAAATCAAGACAAGAGAGCACAAGTGAAGCCTTCACACTCAAGTCTAACTTCATGAAACAACACACTTCATCATAACTCACCATTCTTCTCAACAACCCCCAAACTTAGCTTCTTCTTTCTTTCTTTTTTCTTTTTTTTTACATATCAAGAACTTGGAGTTGAGAGTATACCAAACTACCACAAATGATTTTTTATCCCACAATTCCCCTTTTTGAATAACTTGAAAGCACAAATGGTTCACAATTTTGGGATGCCCTTCACTTTTGATTTTTTTTTTTATACACAAGGGCCCCTTTTTGCAAGATAAACAATCCCCAACTCATCAACCAAAATTAAATCACACCACACCAATACATGAATAATAATATTTCCATGAAGCACACATTCCCTCCAAGACATAGATTTAGCAATTCATTTCACCAAGTGCTCTCTCAAAGGGTTGGATAAAGTGTATAGGCTCATGGGATAAGTTAATGCGGGTGATAGAAATGAAGGCGAATGGGGGTCATTGTGTGCTCTTGCACACACCATTCTTTCATTAAGGCTCAAATGGGACACTAGGGATTTAATGTGAACATGGGTAGGTCGATATGGCACAAACGAGTCAAACATGGCCTATATCATGCTATTGTCATACTCACAAGCCAAGCTATTCATCAATTTCAAGATCATCTAACGGCATCACAACTCACAACAAGGTACTCATAACACATGCACAACCAAAGCTAGAGCTTAGCTTAAAAAAAATTATCAAGAGATCCACACATGGGCACTATTTAACATGAATGAGGGAAAGGCTAGCACAAAAATCACAAAATATCCTCAACTATGCATGTAATAATCCCAAGGCCAAATCTAAGAAAATAATGCACATACAACTCAATGAGCGCCAAAATGATGAGATGAATGATCAAAGCATAATTAAAGGGGTCCAAACTAGCTTGAAATTTTCTAAAAATTTTCAAAATTTTCTCAAAAATCGAGGGCAAAAATAATGCTAACCCCACCCCCAAACTTAGAACCGAACATTGCCCTCAATGTTCATGAACATACCAAGGCAAGGCAACAATCACAACTCCCCATGAAAAGCAAATAAAAAGAAAAATATTTTTGCGAGGGGACACTATATACACCTCCCTATAAACCCACAAACTCGGGAGGGCTTCGAAAAGCGACACATGCATATAAATACAAAAGCTATAAAAACAAATAAATGAAAAGAGAGGAAAGAGAAAACCGGTGTGAGTAGTTCTAATTTAAAGTCTTTAGCTTGACTTTCTTGCTCGCATCATTGTGTTTCCGGATCGTTGAGGAGGATGGAAGGTTCATTCTTTTGCAAATCACCACCCAAATATGCCTTTAAGCGTTGACCATTGACTTTGAATGTTGATTGGGTAGCATCATCTTTCACTTCCACCGCTCCATGAGGGGAAACGGAAACAACCGAAAATGGTCCCGACCATCGGGATTTGAGCTTGCCCGGAAAGAGTCTCAACCTTGAGTTGTATAGGAGCACTTGTTGTCCCGGATGAAAAGATCTTGGCAAAATGTGCTTGTCATGCCACTTTTCGCTTGCTCCTTATACAATTTTGCATTGTCGTAGGCTCTTTGTCTAAGCTCTTCCAACTCTTCCAATTGCAATAATCTCTTCTCACCGGCGGCCTTGAAGTCAAAATTGAGCTTTTGGATAGCCCAATATGCCTTATGCTCTAGTTCTACCGGGAGATGGCAAGACTTTCCAAACACCATTTGATACGGAGTCATCCCAATAGGAGTCTTGAATGCCGTCCAAATTGCCCAAAGTGAGTCATCAAGCTTTTGGGACCAATCCTTGCGATTTGGGTTCACCACTTTTTCAAGCACCCGTTTGATCTCTCTATTAGTCACCTCCACTTGCCCACTTGTTTGAGGATGGTAGGCCGTGGCTACTTTGTGCTTCACTCCATATTTTGCTAGAATTCCATCGAACAACCGGTTGCAAAAATGAGAGCCTCCATCACTAATGATAACTCGGGGGGTTCCAAAACGTGAGAACACATTCTTTTGCAAGAACTTGGTTACCACCCGGCATCATTTGTGGGGAGGGCTACGGCTTCAACCCATTTTGAGACATAATCAACGGCAACCAAGATGTATAAATTTCCGAATGAAGGAGTGAATGGTCCCATGAAATCTATCCCCCAAACATCGAAGACTTCAACTTCAAGAATCCCTTGTAGCGGCATCTCATGGCGGCGAGAAATGTTTCCGGCTCTTTGGCAACGATCACATCTTAACACAAATTCATGAGCATCCTTGAAGAGAGAAGGCCAAAAGAAACCCGATTGCAAGACTTTACAAGCCGTCCGAGATCCACTAAAGTGGCCACCATAAGGAGAAGAATGACAATGGATCAATACCGCAATTTGCTCCTCCAAAGGAACACATCTCGAAGTACTTGATCTTTCCCCAATTTGAATAAATAGGGCTCCTCCCAAACATATTGCTTGACATCATGGAGAAATTTCTTCCTTTGAGATGAAGAGAAATCCGAGGGATAACGTTGCTCACAATGTAATTGACATAATCCGCGCACCATGGAACCGTGGCATAAGAGATAGAAAATAAGCTTTCATCAGGAAAGTCTTCTTTGATAGGAGATGGAGAAGAGATCCGTCTTGCTCAAGTCTAGATAAATGATCCGCTACCACATTCTCGGTTCCTTCTTGTCACGAATTTCAATGTCAAATTCTTGGAGTAGAAGCACCCACCGAATCAATCGGGCTTAGCATCCTTCTTGGCGAAGAGATACTTAATCGCCGAATGATCGGTGTACAATAACCCTCGAACCAATGAGATATGCCCGAAACTTGTCAAACGCAAAGACAATGGCAAGAAACTCTTTCTCCGTTGTTGCATAATTAAGTTGAGCATCATTGAGAGTCTTGTTTGCATAATACACCGCATGAAAGATCTTGTCTCGTCGTTGACCCAAACCGCCCCAATGGCATAGTCACTAGCATCACACATCAACTCAAACGGCAAGGACCAATCGGGAGCCATGATAATTGGGAGCCGACACCAATCTTTGCTTCAATGCTTAAAGCTTCCAAGCAATCTTCATCAAACTCAAAGTAGCATCCTTCTCCAAAAGATTGCATAAAGGCTTAGCAATTTTGGAGAAGTCTTTGATAAACCGGCGATAGAATCCCGCATGCCCAAGAAAGCTTCGAATACCCTTCACATTTGTTGGAGGAGGGAGTTTTTCAATAACTTCAATCTTGGCACGATCCACCTCTATACCCTTGGAAGAAATTTTATGCCCAAGAACAATGCCTTCATTCACCATGAAATGGCATTTTTCCCAATTTAAGACAAGATTCACCTCCTTGCACCTTTCAAGAACCTTAGTGAGATTCCGCAAGCAACTATCGAAATTATCCCCAAATACCGAAAAGTCATCCATGAAAACCTCAATTTCCTTTTCCACCATATCCGAAAAAATGGCCATCATGCATCGTTGGAAAGTTGCGGGAGCATTGCACAAACCAAATGGCATCCGCCGGAAAGCAAAAGTACCATACGGGCAAGTGAAGGTAGTTTTTCTTGATCTTCTGAGCTATAGAAATTTGGAGATAGCCCGAGAACCCATCAAGAAAACAATAGAAATCATGTGCCGCCAATCTATCCAACATTTGATCAAGAAAGGGAAGAGGAAAATGATCTTTCCTTGTTGCTTTGTTGAGCCTTCGAAAATCCATACATACTCTCCATCCCACCACTTGTCTTGTAGGAATAAGCTCATCATCTTCATTTGGAGTCACGGTTATCCCACCCCTTTTTGGCACACATTGGATGGGACTAACCCAAGGACTATCGGAAATCGGGTAGATAATGCCGGCATCAAGCCACTTGATAATCTCCTTCTTAACCACCTCCTTGAGTTGAGGGTAAAGACGTCTTTGAGCTTCAATTGAAGGTTTGGCCTCATTCTCAAGATGAATCTTGTGCATGCAAATAGAAGGGCTTATCCCCTTAATATCTCCAAGAGACCATCCGATAGCTCCCATATTATCTTTTAACACCCTCACCAATTTTTCTTCTTGAAGATGGGAGAGATTAGAAGAAATAATCACCGGAAGTGTCTCATTCTTGCCCAAGAATACATACTTCATGTGTGGTGGGAGAGGCTTCAATTCAAGAAGAGGAGGCTCGATAATTGAAGGCTTCAATTGATTGTATGTCTCCTTTGATAGATCAAGAGATTCCCTTGGAGCCTTCACATATCTACCTTGCAAGGAAAACTTGTCACTAGATATAAAATTCACATTTTCATCACAAGTCATTTCATTGTTGTGTGCAAGTGTAGAATCATGCAAAGAATTGGAATAACAATGAAGATTTTTATCAAAGGATATTTGGGATGAATGTCTTGGAAGACTTCATCCACGCATTTGTCAATCACATCAACTCTTGAACATTCTTCCACTTCCCCGGGATATTTCATGGCTTTAAAGACATTGAAGGTGACTTCTTGGTCATGCACCCTCATAGTAAGTTCTCCTTTCGCCACATCAATCAAGGTTCTCCCGGTTGCCAAGAAAGGCCTTCCAAGAATAATTGGCACCTCACAATCTTCTTCCATGTCAAGCACTAAGAAACCGCCTAAGGATAAGCTTATCAACTTTCACAAGAACATTCTCAATAACACCCTTGGGATAAGCTAGAGACCTATCCGCCAATTGAAGAGTAACGGAAGTAGGCATAGCTTCACCCAATCCAAGCTTCCTATAAACCGACGATGGCATGAGATTAATGCTTGCCCCCAAATCACACAATGCCTTGCCCGTAAAGTTCTACCCAATAGTGCATGGAATTACAAACTACCCGGATCCTTCAATTTTGGAGGAGGCTTTTGTTGAAGTACGACACTACATTCCTCCGTCAAAGAGATAGTCTCATAATCCTCAAGTCTTCTCTTCTTGGAGAGGATATCTTTCACAAATCGGGCATAAGAAGGCATTTGCTCCAACGCATCGGCAAAAGGAATGTTGATGTGAAGCTTCTTGAAGATTTCAAGAAACTTAAGAAATTGGTTGTCATCCTTTGCCTTTTGAAGCCTTTGTGGAAATGGCGGTGGAGGATACACTCTTTCTTTGACCGGAGGTGGGGGAATTGGATCAATCTTCTCCTTAGATTTTTCTTGCACTTCTTCACAATTTTTCTCACCCACCTTCTTCACCCTTCTCAACTTGCAACTCTTTCCCACTTCTAAGAGTAACCTTTGCATTGTTCCTTCGGGTTGGCTTCGTATCACTTGGAAGGTTTCCTTGAGTTCTAGAATTCATGGAAGATGCCATTTGACCCATTTGAATTTCAAGGTTTCTCACGGAAGATTGGGTGCTAAGGATTATGGCTTGTTGATCTTGGATGATTTTAGAAGGTCCTCCATGGGTATTTCTTTTTGGTGGAGGTTGAGGTGGATTTTGATTTTGGTGGTGGTTGGGTTGGGTATTGTGGTTGGTTAGAGAACTGGAGGGTTATGGGAATTTCGATTTTGGGAGGAGGAGGAGGGTTGGTTTTGGTTGTTGTTGCTCCAAGAGAAGTTAGGATGGTTTCGCCAACCCGATTGTATGTGTTTGAATATGGGTTGTTTTGGTTTCGTTGAAGTTGGAAACAAATTGATTGATTCCATTTTCAAATGGCAAACATCCGAAGTGTGAGGGCCTCCACAAAGCTCACATGCCACTTTTTGTGGAAGAAGAGTAGCTTGCAACATCTTGGTAAGCTCCGCTACTTGCGCGGTCAAGCAAGCAACTTCGATTGAACCATGGCTACACCTCTTTGAGCTCCTCTTTCATTCCCCCAAAAATGATTGTTTGAGGCCATCTTCTCCAACAAAGCATACCCATCATCAACATTCTTTGTCATAAATGCCCCACCGGCGGCCGCATCAATAGAAGTTCTTGTTGATGGAAGCAAACCATTATAGAATGTTTGCACAATCAACCACCGGGGCAATCCATGATGTGAGCACTTCCTCAACATGTCCTTGTATCTCCCAAGCTTCATACAACGCCTCACCATCAAGTTGAAGAAAAGAAGTGATGGCATTCCTCAATTGGACCGTCTTCGGGAGGATAGTATTTCTCCAAGAAAGCTTGCCTAAGCTCACCCCAATTTGTGATGGATCCCGGAGTCAACGAGTTCAACCACACTTTCGCTTTATCCCTAAGAGAGAAAGGAAACAAGCGGAGGCGTATGGCTTCACTCGACACTCCATTCATCTTGAACGTGTCACAAATCTCCATGAAATTCATGATATGATCATGAGCATCCCGGTCACCAATCCCCAAATTGAACATTCCCTTGGATTAGAGAGATGAGAGATGGCTTTATCTCAAAATTGTTGGCGGCCACGGGAGGTCTCACGATTCCCGGTAAGTAATCATTCATGAAGGGAATTGTAAAGTCATGGAGTGGCCTCTCTTGCTCAATAGGATTCTCCCTATTTCTCCCTTCATTAGCCCCTTGGGCTTGTTCTCTATTCACCCTTTCATTATCCCTTTGGACTTCTTCTCGGCCTATACCCGGCACCCTCTTCCGCCATAGTTCTTTGCACTCTTTACGAACTCGGATAGTTCTTTCATTTCGGATCAATCGGCAACAATGAACCTTTTGCCGATCGGGTGTGTCGCATACACCTACACACAAGCTCAAAGAACTATACCAAACGATCAAGTGCAATAGCCCAAGCAACAATAATAAATAAAAACAAGAAAATAAAAATGTCTAAATTACAATCTCAAATGCAACTATTATGATATCTTAAAAACAACACCGTGCTTCCCGACAGCGGCGCCAAAACTTGTTGGTTGCGAAGAGCCTAACGGGCAAGATGCCAGTCAAACAAGTAATATAGTGATAAAGTAGAGTGTCGATCCACGAGGAAGCAATTTGGTTGTTTTTAATGAGTACCAAGTACGTTGCAATTTCAACTATATTTAGACGATTGATTTTTAAGTGAATTAACTAATTAACTAGCTAAAGCAAGAAATTAAATAAAGCAATATTAAATTGAGGTTGACTTCAATGAGAGGGGATCTAGGGT
This sequence comes from Codonopsis lanceolata, assembly GCA_013146195.2. Lineage (NCBI taxonomy): Eukaryota > Viridiplantae > Streptophyta > Magnoliopsida > Asterales > Campanulaceae > Codonopsis > Codonopsis lanceolata. Next base: position 70,229,196 of record CM028380.1, read on the forward strand.
TTTGATTTTCAATTGGCTCTTCGTTGTGATTTAATAAGGGATTACTATTAAAACTATTCTATTTTTGGAGTGGGATTCAAAAATCACCGTTAAGAACCGTATAACGGTGCTAATTAGCAGTATAAACTCACGGGCTGCATCGATATGAATTTATCCATTAATCGCTTCAAACATACAAGCCCCAATTGACTATTTTAAAAGGATTAATAACTTAGATTAACCCACCCAAAACAACT
>CM028380.1:70229531-70273867 GCA_013146195.2 Codonopsis lanceolata
CAGACAAACTAATTTCTCAACTTAACTGAACTCTTGATACTATTACTTAATTATTTTGTTTCTGATTTTGACAAGGAATCCAAGAGAACAAATGAGCGTTAAATTTGGGAACTTGATGTATTTATTGCTAGTCTTAGTATTTCGGACTTGGTGAGGTTTTTTCTTTTAAGAGTATAGACTTTGTATTAATTATCTTTCAAACTCAATATATATTCTAGTGAATGTGTACTCATGTTGCATGTTCATCGTAGATATGGCGCATTACTAAGGTTAAACATACAATAGCCAATCGCGAATGCACTGTTTTATTCCTGAATGCTTTTTGTTTGTTTCAGGCCAAGCACCACAAAATGAAACTTCGGTATATTAAGCATATACAGCATCTGCATGGACTTGAAGTCTTGAACTTATTGCAAGAGTTATGCATGCATTATTTGGAGAATCCAAGTAAGTGTTGATACTATGAATATGCTACATGTATTCAATGCAGATATCTTGATACAAATTTTCCAATGTTTAGTAGATGTGCTATTATTAGGCTTATTACTGAAACAGTTAAGGCATGTAATACAAAATGAGATCATGAGATTGTGTCAAATATTAATTTTGAAATTGATCGGGTAAAAAAATAAATGGCAGTATTCGATCATGCCTTTTCATAATCTTTTGTCTCATCAACGTCGAAGGAAAGATCTTGAACTCTACTTTCTAGGTTTTGATCTTGATTGTATCAAAAGTCAATTAGTCTCGCTCACAATTATGCTTATAGTGGCTGGATCCTAAAATGATTTAATTATTTTTTTCTAATCTGACTTTTCCAACTTTTATAGTTGATTCATTTTTCTTGCTCAATTTCATTGTTGTCCTTGACTATGGATATTGAACTCTACTTTCTTGGTTTCAATCTTGATTGTATCTAAGGTCAATTAGTCTCTCTCACAAATATGCTTAGGTTTGATGGATCCTAAAATGGTTTAATTTTTTTTTTTATGACTTGACTTGTTCGACTTTTAGGGTTGATTCAGCTTGTACTACTCCAATTTGTTAGCATTGTCCTTGAACTATGGATCTTGAACTCTAATTTCTTGGTTTCAATCTTGATTGTTTCAAAGGTCAATTAGTCTCTCTCACAAATATGCTTATGTTTGCTGGATCCTAAAATGATTTAATTATTTTTTTTATGATCTGACTTGCCTGCCTTTTAGGGTTGATTCAGTTGTACTGCTCCAACTTGTTTGCATTGTCCTTGAACTATGGATCTTGAACTCTACTTTTTGGGTTTCGATCTTGATTGTATCAAAAATCAATTAGTCTCGCGCACAATTATGCTTAGAGTGGCTGGATCCTAAAATGATTTAATTTTTTTTTTCTGACCTGACTTGCCCAACTTTTATGGTTGATTCGCTTTCATCGCCCAATTTGCTTGCATTGTCTTGACTATGGATCTTGAACCCTACTTTCTTGGTTTCAATCTTGATTGTATCTAAGGTCAATTAGTTTCTCTCACAAATATGCTTAGGTTTGTTGGATCCTAAAATGGTTTAATTAATTTTTTTTTTGATCTGACTTGTCCGAGTTTTAGGGTTGATTCAGTTGTAGTACTCCAATTTGTTTGCATGGTCCTTGAACTATGGATCTTGAACTCTACTTTCTTGGTTTCAATCTTGATTATATCAAAGGTCAATTAGTCTCTCTCACAAATATGCTTAGGTTTGTTGGATACTAAAATGGTTTAATTTTTTTTTTTTTTTTTCTGTTATGACTTGTCCGAATTTTAGGGTTGATTCAGTTGTACTGCTCCAATCTATTAGCATTGTCCTTGAAATATGGATCTTGAACTCTACTTTCTTGGTTTCAATCTTGATTGTTTCAAAGGTCAATTAGTCTCTCTCACAAATATGCTTAGATTTGCTGGATCCTAAAATGATTTAATTTTTTTTTCTGAACTGACTTGCCCGACTTTTAGGGTTGATTCATTTGTACTGCTCCAATTTGTTTGCTTTCTCCTTGAACTATGGATCTTGAACACTACTTTCTTGGTTTCAATCTTGATTGTATTAAAGGTCAATTAGTCTCTCTCACAAATATGCTTGGGTTTGTTGGATCCTAAAATGGTTTGGTTTTTTTTTTTTTTGATCTTACTTGCCCGACTTTTAAGATTGATTCAGTTTTACTGTTCTAACTAGTTTTTGCACCTGTGCGTTAAATGCACAAAATATATATTTTTAAATTAAATTATATATAAACAAAATGCATAGAAAAAATAAAATTAGAAGATGAACACTTATCTTCAAATGAAAATCGATCAACACGTATTATAAAATGAAAATCGAATTATTTTGAATTTTTACATATCAAAATTACTTCAATCCTTTCGTGATTTTACAAGTTTATTTTAATGTTTTCACTGACTTGTTGTACCTTATGTATCAATGTTCTATATATAATGAAAGATGATTAAAATGATATAATGTACTTTGGTACTTGTGAATCATTGTGTGTTGTATATAGGGGTGACAAATCGGTCGTGCCGTGCCCTTATCGGGCTAGCACGATAAGGGCACGACACGATAAGCTTCGGCACGAACACGGCACGATAAGGTTATCGTGCCTAAAACCAAAACCCAAACACGGCACGATAAAAACCCGAAAACACGGCACGGCACGTTAAGCACGTTAAGCTAAAAACGGTCGGGTTTTTTTTGTTAGGCACGATAAGCCCGTTAGGCACGATAAGCCCGTTAGGCAAGATTTTTAAAATAAAAATAATTATAAATTTCTAAAATAAATTATCTATCAAAACATACAAACAAAACATACAACTACACAAAAATACAAAATCACTAGCCAACTATTCAACAATTTAAGACTAGAAATTAGGAAATTGGGAATGAACCGAATGATAGGACGGTAGCCGTAGGAATTGATGCACCAAAGATCCAAAAGTACCAAACCCACTAGTCAACAACTAAACTAGAAGTGCAAATCACAAACATAGTCTAAAAAGATTACAAAAAATGTCTAAAGATTACACAAATGATCCAAAAACAGTTAAAACTTCAACTTCATTCGTTTATCCGATGATTCAATCCACTTCAACGTTCACCAACCTATTCATATAGATGTCATAAAGCTAGTTAAAAAAACTTAAAATATCCAACAATATGATTTAATCAAATTTAAATAAGTACCAATTATTCAAATTTTTACTTACATTGTTAGATGTGCTACCCAAACTAGAGCCTGGTCCTGGGGAAGGATCATCAACATCATTAATATCCAAGTTCATGATATCTTCAGTGAGCTCTTCAGTCTTCAACGAGTGATGATCTACATGCATTCATAAATATTATCAGCAAGAAACTAAAAAATACATTGTAATGAAGATTAAATTGACAGTTAAAGCTTGTTTGCAAATTAAAGAAGTAAGAGATACGCTTACATTTATCGCCAAATAGCCAATCTCTTGTACATATTATTGCCTCCACTGTGCTTGGTTTCAGTGCACTACGATATTGATCGAGTACTCGTCCTCCTACACTAAATGATGCTTCAGATGCAACAGTTGAAACTGGAATGCATAAAATATCTCGAGCCATAGCTGCAATTTCAGGATACCGATATTGATTTGATCTCCAATAATCAAGAATATCTAGATGGTCTTCACAATTCAATCTTGGCTCATCCAAATAAAGCTCTAATTGAGATTTGTGAACACCAAAAGCACCATCATTATTAAATGTCCTGAATTTCTATAGAAAACAAAAACAAGTTGTACTAAAAGAGTTAATTAAAATTGGAAAACTTAAGAGTAACATATAAAAATAAGAAAAGATCAAAAGAATAGAAAAATTACCATCAACTTCTTTTTTTTTTCATCTCGTAAAATGTTAGAAGTTTCCTTGGAATTACCACAAATGGGATTGCTAGATTCACGAACATGATTCATATCGGGTCTCTTTTCATATTGAGCAAACAAACTAAACAAAGTCTCCTTGACTTTCAAAAATGCAGGAGAAGCACGGTAACCATAGATCTCTTCATATTCAAAATCCACAAAATCAAGTTTATACCGAGGATCTACAACCACTGCCAATGCCAAAACCAAACTAAACTCCGACCAATACTTCTCAAATTTTGGAAGCATCCTTAAGGCTATATCCTTGACATACACATCATCACTTTCAGCATTCCTCTGCAAATACTCATAACATGTACTAACACACGGAAAATACAAGTTCGAAGTGGGATACTTTGTTCCAGAAAAAATATTAGTTATCTCATAAAACAAAGCCAAGAAATCACATATCTTCTCCACCTTGTCCCACTCTAATGCATCAAGACAATGCTTATAATTTGAATCAAGTAATGCTAGATGGCAGAATGCACGTCGATAAAACAAAGCACTTTCAAGCATATGGTAAGTAGAATTCCATCTTGTTGCCACATCTTGTCTCAAACCTCTTTTAGAGTCCAATTGCATTTGACTCACAACCTCCAAAAACTTTACCTTCCTTGATTGAGACCCTCTCACATACTTAACACTTTCACGGACTTTATGCACACATTTATCAATATCTTTCAATCCCTCTTGAACCACTAAATTAACAATGTGTGCACAACAACGAACATGAAAAAGTTTTCCATTTGCAACAAGTGATCCTTTGAAATGATTCATCAACAAATCAGCAGACACATCATTAGTAGAAGCATTGTCCAAAGTCAAAGAGAAAATTCGGCTATCAATATTCCACTCACGTACCAATGAAATGATTTTGTCACACAAAGCAACACCACTATGTGGAGGAGGTAAAAAACAAAAATTAAGCACCCTTTTTTGCAAACTCCAATTGATATCAATGAAATGAGCCGTAAGACTTAGATAACCATCCGTGGTGATACTACTCCAGCAATCAGATGTCAAAGAAATCCTACCAGGAGCTGATTCTAGCATAGATTGCATCCTAACTTTTCTCTTGCATACATAGCAAGAATATCACCTTAATTGTGTTTCTAGACACACAATGAAGATTTGGATACAAATAATCAAAACATGCTCGAATCCCATCATACTCAACAAACTGAAATGGTAAATCATGCATGACAATAGCAGTAGCTACTAACTCGCGAAAATGCTCACCATCAAACTTACATGTTTTCAAAGACATCGATCCTTGATCCCCACCAAGGAGTAGCTGACCCACATCACGTGCATTTCTTCTTGGGCAATTTTTCATATGACGGCTTAATGTGCCAGTTCCATTCTTGCTATCAGCTTTATAGACATTTTTGCATAATTTACACCTTGCTCTTTGAATGTTGTCTTCTTGTAATGGAATCTTCTCAAAGATTTTCCAAACATTTGATCGAAGCTTCCTTGTTTTTTTTTTGGCTCATTTGTAGATGTGGTGGTGAATGTTTCGGCATCCATCTCGACAACATCATCACCATCAACGTCACTCAAATTTATTTGGTCATCCATACTTGATCTCTGTATAGAATTAAAAACAAAAACAAAAAGAAAATATTTAATAGGATAAGAATTTGTAAGTGACATATATCAATGAAGCCATGAAGGGAAACAACATAAAAACAATTCATTAACCGAAAAACTTCAACCATCAAAGTAATAATAATAAACTTCAACCACTAAAATAGTTATAAAAAGTAATAGTAAAATGAATTCAATTTTAAGACTATATGCCAAGTACATACTATATAGTTTTCCCCGCTAGCTAGAAATTAGAATGACACCTAACCAACACAAAGTGAAACATTGGGCATCAGACTAATTAACTCACAGCGACTACGAATGCATTATGAACAAGTGGGGAACCGATTGGCGTTAATTTGATGTTTTCACTTTTTTTAGTTTTTGTTAGTGTAATGCATTGTTTCTAGCTAGTTAGTTTGGTGTTACCACTGAAATAGTGAAATGTCATAAACTCCCATTAAGATTTACGTGCTTTACTTTAATAAAGTTTCATCTAACCAGTAAACTCTTGTTTCAAGTTAAGTTTATTTGGTATAGAAATTTTTGTTTGCATACTCAATTGTAAGTCGTACTCGTACCACTTCACTAAAGCCAATATTATTCTGTTTGTCTACCATGTTAGGAAAGTTCAGTAACTCAGTTTAGTTATAATATTTCTGGCCACCGTCCCAAAATTAACGAGAGTCCACTTTTTTTAAATAATTGTGAACCAAAAATGGATGTTCATTTTGAGATGGAAGGAGTATTCAATAGTGCTAGCTAGATATACAACTTTGAATACTAATTACAATCATGTACTAGTTATTAACTTTGTTAGTGTGTTGTTATGGAATAATAGGAATGGCTTAGCAAATCTTGTCCGATCCTGCTTGTGCAATGTGCGGGCTCGAAAACACCAGTTACTTGGGTCTACTCCTAGTCTCCTACCCAAGAAAGTCCAAGTAAACTAATTTGATGTTGTAGTTTTTCCAGTTTCCAAGATCATGGATTAATGGCGTACCTTGTTTTTATTGGGAAAATTATACCATTAATCTCTAAACTTTGCAAAAATTATAACCAGTTAGATTGACAGTCAATACAGATAGATTGAATCAGTTGTAAGCCAGCCTCGAACACAATCTCGCAAAAGCAAGCACGAAGAAATTGGTTTGATAACAAACCTTACTGTTCTCCAAAATACACTAAGAACGAGTACGGAGGCGGGCGAGCGGAGGCGGAGGTGGCGGTGGCGGTGGCGGAGGCGGCACTGAGTTACTGACTGATCTGAGGAGTGAGAAGGGCTGATTTGAGAAGAGAGTGAAAAATCGAAGGAAATCGACGGCGGAATAGGCGCGATCGGCGGCACTGTAGTCTGTAGAGAGAGAGTGAGAGACTGAGAGACTGAGAGACTGAGAGTGAGAGTTACTTACCTTACCCTTCCGGCTTCCGTCTTCAAGAAGCTGCTTCCACCTCCTTAGTCCTTACATAAAAGATCTGTAGAGAGATAGTGAGAGACGAGAGACTGAGAGACTGAGAGTGCCGTCTTCAAGAAGCTGCTTGACTGCTTCTGCCTCCTTAGTCCTTACACAAAACAGATCTGTAGAGAGACTGAGAGAGAGTGAGAGACGAGAGACTAAGAGACTGAGAGTGACTCACCTTACCCTTCCGAGATCCGGCTTCCGTCTTCAAGAAGCTGCTTTGGTGCTTCCGCCTCCTTACACAACAGTTAATAGTTTCTCCTTTAGGGTTTTTAGTATTTATACCTTTTTTTTTTCGTGCTTATCGGGCTAGCACGATAAAAACCCGATAACGGCCCGAATCTTAACGTGCCTTATCGGGCCGGCACGATAACGGCCCGAACCCGATAAGCCCTGGCCCAAACCCTATAATTTCGTGTCGTGTTCGTGTCGGTCAATCGTGCCGTGCCTTAAATTGCCACCCCTAGTTGTATATGAATCATTTAACATATACATCTACTAAATAGCCGGTAAAAGACGATGTTATTTATTATTACGATGCATGAATATACATCAATATTTCAACCTTTGAAATTATAATAGGATAATTATTTCTTATTTCGCATGTTCAATTTATTAATAAACATGATTTTTATATTATAGTATTATGTAGCTATTTCAAAAATTATTTGTTATTTATGTGTCTCTATACACACACACGAATATGTCGTAAGTAGTTTACCAAAAACATGAACTAAATTTACACCATTTGTTTTGGACATACTTGAACAAAAAAAATGGAAATTTGATAAACAAATATGATTAATTAACCTTACCACTTTAAACTATTTTTTATTTTATTTTTACCAAAAATGGTACTAAAATTTGCACCATTTGTGTTTTAAGTACTTCAACCAAAAAATGGAAATTGATAAACAAATATGGTGAATTAATTTTATCACCATAAAATATTTTTAAATTTGTTTTGTGGAAGTTTTTGTCACCAATTTAGATCACATCAAATGTAGACATAAATTATAATTTGTAGCTGCTTGTTGTGATATATATATATATATATATATATATATATATATATATATGTCATGGCTATCAAACACTGAAACATTTGATATGTAATGTAAACAAATAATTTATCTATTTATCACTTTGCAAATACAACAATATAAGTTATATTTTTAGATTAGATAATTAATAAAAGAGAAAATAAGAATATATAGGAGTATAAGTTTTATACTTACCTCGACATCAACAATGATCAACGTCATAGTATTTTCGGTAAAAAGTAATGTGAAAATATCCAAATGATTAAATTATATTTATTTTTCAAAATTTTAGAGACTACTTTTGAAGGTTTACTAATAAGTAATACATATACTTATATATATATATATATATATATGGGGTGGAAATATGAAGTGAAAAAATGCAAAAAGTGTTAAGAATCTGGACAAAATACAAAAAATTTCAAAAGATGTATTTTTTATATATAGGACATTAATTATTATTATTCACTGTTGTTGATTATAATAATTTTATGAAGATCCATTTTTAGAAAGTTAGGTAGGCGGGAAACTGCCATAAATAGGAGCACTATATGCTTCTGCCATTATATATATATATATATATATATATATATATATATATATATATAGATTTGTTTGCATTGTCCTTGAACTATGGATCTTGGACTCTTCTTTGTGGTTTCAATCTTGATTGTATCAAAGGTCAATAGTCTCTCTCACAATCATGCTTAGAGTTGCTTGATCCTAAAATAAGTTAATTAATTTTATGTGATCTAACTAGTCCGACTTTTAGGGTTGATTCAGTTTTACTGCTCCAATGTGTTTGCATTGTCCTTGAACTATGGATGCAAGATTATGTGCGTTAATGTACTTGTACCAAGATTCTGTATGTGAGATAAATTTTCTGCAACCTAGTTGAACTCTTAATACTGATATTTTACCAAGTTGTATAAATTTTCTTAAGTATTTATTTAATGGCTTTAACAGGTATGCTGCATTCAAGCAGCGAAATATCTCTTGTGAAACAGACCACCGACCAATTTGCAGCAGATTATGTCACAGGCTTGCCTGGACAGTTGAAGTTAGTTCTGCAGCTTTGTTTCCTTGGCTCCTTATTTTGGTAAGTGGAGTTTATGTTCATGTGCAAACATAGCTAGCTTGTGGGACAGTAAAATCCCTTGTCACTTCCAAATCATCTCGACCTCAAAACAGAAAAACAAAAAATGAAAAAAAGAGATAGAAAATCAATGTCTAAACTAGACCATAATTACAGCTAATCTTCGTCATTGTGTACTATTTCTTTGTTAAGTCTTGCTTTACCTCGTGTTGTTTGCATAATAGGATGCAATATTTCTTATTCTTTCCGTTTATCTTTGTTGGCTACATTCACATATAACAGGTTAGTCTATGCTTTCTTTTCGTTGTTGGGGTGCATCAAATCAAAAGAAGTAATTCTTCTTTACAAAATTTTGGTAAGATACCGTAATAATAGTAAATTTTGTTTGAGATGCCAGAACTAAATTGAAAAAATGTGTTGATTAATAAATCTTGGTTGCCGTAATTATAGGAAATTTCATCAAGATACCGTGGTTAATTTTTTTAAAAATATTTTATTACAGAACCTTAGTTTGATACCATAATTATAGTAAATCTCGTCAACTTGTCATAAATACATAATAGTCCAGTCGAATATGTAACTCCTACTAGAAATAGATCATATATAATACTCCAACTGTTGGGGTATAAACTAAACAACTTTGCTAGGTTTACCAACATGATTACCACTATGGTGACAACTATACCTTGAAGATGCACATGCACCTCACATGCACTTTGCCTTCAAGGCAAAGTTGTCACCATAGTGGTAATCTTGGTGGTAACCTTAGTATTTTCCTAAACTAAAAGATCAAGGCATCACATGAGGCTTTGGGTCGATATTCAACTTGGGAGCTTAACAAGAAAACAGAAGGTTGTGCTCTATAGACAAAGGTATTTTAGTTTCTTCATGGCATCTTTTTTCTTAGTTTAACAATTCCTGATTCCATCCTACAATTGCGTGTGGATATGCTGTTTTGTATTTTATTTTGTCTTGTTTTTGTAGTGATTGAAGCAAAGAAGAAATAGATACATAGAGATCGAAACAAAAAGCAGAAAGACCAATAAGTGAGAAATTTGAAAACAAGAAATAAACCATGAAACTTGAACAGGGGACACAGCAATATTTTGTTGATTTTTTTAGCCAAGTTTTCAAGTTTAAGGATTATTGAAAGAAATAAACAATCATTTTTTTCTGTTGATAAAAAGTGCTAACTAAGATTAAACTCTATTTGCTTATTACTTTTAGGAATTTTCTTAATGCCAGGTGTTTTATTTTTGGAGAACACTGAAAATCATCAGATATAGACTGAGAGCACGGGGTAAACAAAATGATTGCTTAAGATCTCAATGTTGGAATGTTCTTTCCCTGTGAAATAATGTTTGAGATCTTGAGTAGGCTGACAGCAGCGTCGTTGCTGTGATGTAAACGTGTTTGCAAGCGATGGAAAGAAATAATTCAGCACCCAAATTCATACGGGGGATAGTTCTTTGAAGATTCCATGCCAATAGCCGGATGCTCTAACGAGGTAAACATGGTTTGAAATTATTTGATCGGTTAATGTTATCTCTTTGCCTCGATTAAAATGGGCTAGTGGACCTAATACATATTTTTTGTCTTTTGCTTAATTTACTTATGTTTTTATTTAATGGCTTTAACAGGTATGCTGCGTTCAAAGCAGCAAAATTTCTAATGTGATTCAGACCATCGTCCAATTCGCAGCAGTATATGTACAAGTTTGCCCGGAGAGTTAGACTTGGCAAAGCAAGCGCGAGCTACGAGCCTACGACGGGGTCAATTGGCTCTTCGTCTTCTTCAATGCGGCTGGCCTTGAGAGAGATAATGCAGTGGTAGTCGAGGTCAAAGAAATGGAGTCGGAAGGCTGCAAGGTTGGAGGCGAGTTTGAAATCGAAGATGATGTTTTGTTGAAAGATGGTGGTGGTTAGGTGTATGGGTTGCAGTGGTGCTGAGATTTGGCGTCGTTGATGGCTGCAATAGAGAAATCCATGTTTATGAATTTTTGTAAAAGAAATTAATTTTTATAATTTATTTATTTATTTGATAAGTTTATGTTAATGATTAAATGACGCACATGTCTATTAATTTACCTGCATATTTATGCCAACGCTATCAAATGAACACGTACTCGTCCGCCCATTTGAGTGCATTGTCAAGCGGGGCTGGGCCAGCCCAAGCCCACCGGGTCTCACTAAATGGCGGGCCGGGCGTGACCAAAATAGTGGCAGGCCTCATAGAACTCCAACCCGGCCCATGCGCACTTTGGGCCCCTGGGCCAAAAAAAATAAATATTTTTTTATTAAAAAAAACTTACAGATTAGCTAATAAAAGTTATACAACACATCAAAAGTTCAAAACACACATACTTACCAGTTTAACTTACACAATTACAAAGCAAAAGTGCAACCAAAGCAAATATAAACAAATGCAATAACTTCAACAATTAAACGAAACAGAAACTAGAAAAACTATATTTTTTTTTCCAAAAATTTATAACCAAATTGAAGTTCATCATGTTGTTCCTAATTTTTTAATATGTGTTTTCTGAGGATAGACAAAGTTTTCGGGTTCTAGTATGCAAAACCATACTAACTAGCAAAATGTTCAATTTTTTATTCGTCCGACACAATCTAGCATTTAAATTTTATTTTTTTATCAAGTTAATACCTGATGCGTCCAAAGAATTTCGGATGCACTGATAAAGCCCAATCTGAATAACTGTGTAAGAATCAATACAAGATTCAGCAAATAAGTAGTCAATTTGACAGAGTTTTGGCTAGAGAATAAGATTGCGCGTACATTTTCTTTCATTTCCCTAGGCTTTTATACCTGCCGGAGGGCATAACTGCTAGCAACTGTTACCCTCCATGGTTAATAACTACCCATAAATGATCGTGGCCTTCAATGGCGGGCACATTAACTAGCCCATTAATGATAATAGTTAAAATGGAGAATTTCCCGGACAAAACTGACCAGAACTATAACTCAATCTCGCCCGGACATAACTGTCCTCAACTGATGGCATCTGGGACTAGCGAGCGTTGTAAGTCCCGCTCATTGGTTAAGCCCCCAACTCGCAAGCAATTCACCTGCTAAAGGCCTAGGCTTTGCTTGCCTGTTCGAGTAAAGGCTTTGCTCGCTCAGATAAGGGCTTTGCCCGCTTGCTCAATTGAAGTCCAAATGCTTGGCACGTGACTCATGGCTCGAGCCTATTGGGCCGGGCAGTTCAGTAGCCCCCTACTCCTTGTTTCACTGAGTATTCATGCTCGTAACGAGGAGGAGCTCAAAAAATTCAAAGAGCACTTTCCAGAATAATCATATCTTTCAAACACATGATCCAAATGATCTTGGAGCCAAAATCTGAGTGGACGGTTTCCCAAAAGACGTTTTTAAAGAAAACGTTTCCTGAGAATTAAGCCGTCAGCCCTGAAGAGACAGGCCCAATTTTTCACGCCACATTAAATGCTGCCTCGTTCACAGCGCCTCGTCATTCGAGCCTAATGATTCATACTCTCAAACCAGCGATTTTGTTGAATATAAAAGACAAAATTTACCTCCTTTCAAAACTTTACCCTTTACAAATTCCTGGAGAAACTTTGAGAGAGAAATCGTCAGAGGATTCTGCAGACTCCAAATAACGAGCTTCCAGATTTAACCTCTCACAAGACCTTCAAAATCGAAATCAAGATCCCCAGAAACTACCAGGTATTTCACGCTTCCTTTCCCAATCTCCAATTGTATTCTCTTCTTTCGAATTTTAAATTAGGGTTTATGCTGTTTAAACCCTTTTTAATTATCAACGAATTACTCAACGCTTGGATGTAACAAACCCATGTCCAATCCATTTTGCTCTCCTTTGTCAACCATTTCAACCCAAACCAAGGGAATCGAGAAATCCGTATTCAGTGCCCTGCTCATTGATCCCGTGACCTATTTGCCCCAGGCTTTTAATTTTGCTTATGTTGCTATGTCTACCCCGATCAATCTTTAATACACATTTTCTCGATTCCTCTTCCTGTAGGATGTCTAGCGAGGGCACTGTGTCTGAGATTGAAGGTCAAGGTTACGACCATGGGGCACCAGAAGAAATCCCACCGTCTTCAACTCCCTCTTTTGAAGAATGCGAGCAAGAAGAAATTCCCCTTATTACTCGCCGACGAAAACCCAGAGCAACAGCCGAGAATAACACTAGTAACACAAACAACTCCCATATTGAGATAAACCCCAGCTCTTCAACCCGCTCCACATTACATATTCCCCCTTCAATTAAGTGGGACGATCTAACCTCCGAAGACCAAATCAGTGCCTGGTTCTATTCGCTAGGAATGAACCCAAAACATTACCGCGTTCGAGCTTTCGACCTCGACATTGACAAAGAAGGCCACAACTTCCAAGGGGACAATATGGTCTTCTACTTCGACTTCTTTTTAGTAGGGCTTCGGCTTCCCCTCGACCCTTTCATAGTAGAATTCCTCAATGCTTCCAACACCCTGCCCTGCGACCTGACCTTAACCACTGTAAGGTTTTTAGTCTCATACACGCCTCGGGTTTGAGCCCGATATGACCTTATTTCGAAAATTCTTTCTCCTTTCCCTTGACAAGAAATCCGGTCGTATCAGTAGTCGATCCAATGCGGGCTACTTTAAACTCCTCAATGATGGACCGAATAAAGTTGATGGGTGGGATTCAAAAGCCATGCTCGTTGAGTCTAGTGTTGGCTGGCCCTTTGCTCCCTATCTTTCAGATTACGGGCTTCCAGAATATGACAAGAACGCTTACCGAGCTGGCGAATCTAAGATAGCAAAAACTTTCAGAGCCTTGCTCAGAGCCAAAGAAAAACCAGATGGTCGACCTGTACAAGATTCTGTGCTCGATTGGCGAGTTCTAACTTCTGACTTAACCCTTCTCCGACAAGCCGGAATCTCCAGCCTGCCTGTTACAGGAATTGAACCTCGGGTTACCATCGAGCCTGAAATTCCTCACCCATATTGGGGTTTATGTCATGGTGTAGACACCACAATTTCGTACCCCTGATATGTGACATGACATAAAATATCCAGAACTGTTGAAACATTAACAAATGTCAAGTTACAGGGTCGAAAATGCAAAAGGAAAAGTAGGATGCATGAACAGTGAACTGCAGGGGGGGAAAGTGCAAAATTTTGAAACTTGGAAGGCAGCATGGTGCTGCACCAAGGACCCTTGGTGCCGCACCAAGGGTCTCCTTGGCCGCACCAAGCTACTGTAGCTTGTCTCAGAAGACGGAAGGTACAACTCTTGAAGGTCAAGGTACAAGTCGCTGATACAGGCTGAACAAACTCACAAATTCCCAGCGTGTCCTACCTCTCCACTATAAATAGGAGGCCCCAGCTCCCCATTTTCGCTGCTCATTTTCCTCCGCGATTTTTAATCGCAGCGAAGCTCTGCTTCGTTCTTCCGTCAATATTAGTACGAGAGGTGCGAGATAGGTGAGTGGAACCCCCTAAAGTCTCCAAACTCCATCCAAACTCTGCCAAAATAAAAACCCATATGTTATAAGTGATCCCTAGCCTAGTTGTTAGGTATCCACCTCATTTCCCCGGCCCAAAAATCCCAAAGTAAGCCGTTACTCGCCCAGTAACGAAACACCTAACTAAGCCGTTATTCCGCCCAACCAAAAAGGCCAAAACCACAAAAACTAAGCCGTCATTCCGCCCGACCAAATAATCCAAAACTACCACATATAAGCCGTCACTCTGCCCAAATCAAAACAACAACAACACAACAAACACAACAGAAGACTCCCTCTCCCTGAAGGACAAAGCGAGCACACCGCCGCTCTAAAAGGTAAAACCATTGAGGGCGCCGTTTATTTTATTTATTTACTTTTTGTCTTTTTATTATTTTTAAAAGTTGTTATTTAAAACCGGCACAATGTAGCCAATATAAGCCGTTGTCTTTGGGATTAGAATAGGAAATATTATGTAAAAGAACTGTTATAATGGCCAAATATTCTTAAATGTGTCTGTAATTATTGGAAGGAAACGGCTGCGAGTCCGTAAATAATGTAGCCACGAATGTATTTGTTTAAATTTCCCTGTCATTTTAATACCTTATTTATTTGCGAGATAAATATGACAATAAGCATACTTCAGCCAAAAACCATTTTCGAGACCGAAAGGGCGAGTTAGGTGCCTAGCACCTTCCCAACTCGTAACTTAGCCTCCGAACCCGTTTTCTTTTTCTTTGGTTTATTTTTCTTTTCTTTGGTTTTGCTTTATTTGCCTTAAAATAAAGATGGCGACTCTAAAACTTTCGGATTCAGTAGGGCCTCGCAACATTCCCTCTTTGCACTTTCCCGTTCTCCCCTAAAAAAGGGAGATATGGGAATGGAAGGGTGATGCATTCCCATATCCTGGTATCCCCTAAACAAGGGATAACTTGATGCGGGAAACCCAAAGCTCCCATAGTAATCTGAATGGGCCATAAGGCTATTTTTAATAAATCCATAGTGGGGGCGTCGCAATATCCTTTTTTGCACTTTCCCGTTTTCCTCTAAAAAAGGGAAAATGGGAATGAAAGGGTAATGCATTCCCATATCCTGGTATCCCCAAAAAAAGGGATAACTTGATGCGGGAAACCATAAGTTCCTATATTGGATACAAAATTCACTCAAGGCAACCGAGGCACATTCAAACGTGCTAACATAGACAGCACTCCTCTCGCACTTTTGATTTCGTCTTCCCCTAAACAAGGGAGGGTGGAACGAGAGCAGTGGTGTCCCGCATCCGCACGTACGCGCACCCCTATCCAAGGGCGCGCGAGCACATCCCGGGGACCTCACAGTGGCGACTCTGCTGGGGAGTTGTTTTATTTTAAATAAAAGGGAGGGCTAGACTCGTAAAATAAAACTTTATTCTTTTTATTTGTTTCTGGCTGCAGTATGCTTGTTATATTAATTTACGCATTTGAATAAAGTGTTCCTATACGGCCGTGGCTATATTTGTGGATATGATCCTCCATCTTGCAGCAGTTTCGTTCCGATAACTGTTACAAGCATGTTTAAGAATAGTGTGAAAGTATAGGATCAAGAATCTGAAGGGTATTAGTGTGAAAGTGGTGCGTTTGTGGGTGAATATAGCGGAGATCAGCCGTCGGCAGGATAAGCTGTATTTCTCGGCCGGGATCGTTTCTGCCGACTTCACCGTGAAGACTTTTGCTAAGAGTCCACAGTGCGGTTGTGGGTTTAATTGTGGCGGTAAAATTGTTGAAACCCAGATCCCCAAGCAGCGCGCTCTCTCTCTCTTTCTCTTCAGCCTCCCAATTTCATGGGCTCCGACGTTTGGGAGGCTTTCGAGTATTATTAATTCATTGAGCTCTCTCCTCCGTTCCTCCTTCCTTTCTCTCCTTTTCCAAAAAAAGTGAAGAAGAATTGATTTGAATCTGATCGGAGAGGGAGGAAGATGGGGAAGTACACGGAGATTTTGGACGCCGGTGTGTTGTTGCGAATTTCATTCACACACCGCCCTCGGGCGCCGAATGTACTACCATCCACTGCCGATAACCACCACAACAACACAGGGCAGCGATGGCGGCGACGCTGCCGCTAATTCCACCGGTGATGGATCCGGTCGCTTTTCAGGATCTAAATCCGGCATGAGCGCTATCAACAACAATACTGATCTCATTCTTTATTCTGTTTTCTGATGACGATACTGAGAAGTTAGGGGGACGAAACTACGGATTAATTAGGTTTATTGAGCGTTTGGGAAGAAAAAGAAAATGAAAAAGGAAATTCAAATTTAAATGGAAATGGAATCTCGAATTGTTATTTTAAAAAAAAAGAGTTTTAAAACCCAGATCTTCTTACTTTGTCACAGTGAAGATGAAGAAGGCGAGGGTAAAATAGACATTTAATCAAACTTAACGTCCAAACTTAACGTCCATCCAAAAAAGGGATTAACGTGCAAGATAAGTCTGGTACAGTGGCCATCCCGAAAATTTTGACGTCTCAGTGGCCTAATTGCAACCTTTTGTAAAGTACAGTGGCCCAAAGGTGTGTTTTGCCAAAAATATATATATATATATATATATATATACATGTTGCAATAATATTCCGGGCAGCACAACAAAAGAGCTGGGGCTTTACTTCCGGCTCTATATTATTATTTATTTCAGTTCATTTTCTTTTTCATTTTATTATGTACATTTATACATATCTACATTCATTCTGTCATTTTATTTTGGGGACATATGACCAAAATTTGTAATTAATAGGGATAAATAGTTTCCCCACTTTTCTTTCTATTTATTAAAATGTGGTGTGCTTGCTTGCTTGCGCTCAAACTAAAAAAGCCGAGAAAATCCACACAAACAGCAAGACAGGCCATAAATGTTTTATTTTTCTGTTTATATATCTGTAAATAAATAAAGATTTTACTGCTTTCTAGATACCACACACACGCACATGCATATAGCTATATTCTGAATTATTACCCTACACCATGGCCAGCCTACCCCCTGCACGAGCCAACGTTAGAATGCATTTAGATTCTCAGGACACTTCATTGACCGACCGGTTTTTGCATCTTCGAATTGTGAGTCAGCCCCTGCAAAAAAAAATTGATATATGAAAATAAAATAAAATAAAAAGTAAATCAAAAATTATATATATACAAAAAAAAAATGCGCAAGTTTAGAAAAAAAAATGAATGATAAAAATAACTGCGCAACAAAAAAAATAATAAGCAGGGGCTGATTTATTATTCTCTGATGCTCGACCTAGACCATTTCGAATGGTGGATCCTGGAAAGAGTATAGGCCCTTTGCGGGACCGATCCCTGGGAGTCGAAAGGCAGGTGGAATACGTTGGTCCTATACTCTGGGGAAAGAATCCATTGTTCCAGGAAAGTCCTGAGACCGTCAAAATAAAGCAGGTGCTTATCCGGTCAATTGTAGGAAACAAACAAACAATAATAAAATACACTAATAAAGGCACGCTGTACTCCAAACCCAAAAAGCCTACAGCCAGCCTCCTGATACCTCCATAACCCATTTTCCTCAGAAACCTGGCCCGAACTTGGAAAGGCAGAGATAGTACTGGCCGGTTGATACGGGAAAGTATTGCGTAAATCGACGTAAGGTATCGACGATCGGACAAAGGGCGTAATCGGTCTGAGAGAAAACAGATCCGAGCAGTATGGCAACAGATGAGCAGTCCGATATGGGTACAGATTCAGGGGCTCCAGGATA
Organism: Codonopsis lanceolata; assembly: GCA_013146195.2. Taxonomy (NCBI): domain Eukaryota; kingdom Viridiplantae; phylum Streptophyta; class Magnoliopsida; order Asterales; family Campanulaceae; genus Codonopsis; species Codonopsis lanceolata. The sequence continues at coordinate 70,247,850 of CM028380.1, forward strand.
TGCTCCGACTTCGGTAATGCAGCAGTGGCTAAACCAGAATTTGGCTGCACGAGATGAACGCTTGCTAAGCCAAATAGCAAGTCTTATACAAGGTCAAAAGCCAAGTGGTGAGGTGAATTCTTCCCCTACAATCCCCCAAGAAACATCAACATCCCACGTGCCTCCAAATCCAATTCCCCAGCCAAACACTAACCCACCAAATATGGCCACTACCCCAAATCCCAATCCTCCACCAACTCCCTACTACCCAAATATCAGCCCTTACCCGTCATATCCTTCCTATCCTGCTCCAAACACCAAAATTCCCCAAAGCCCAAATGACCTCCCTGTTCCCATAACCAACCCACTCTAGAACAACCCACATATGGACCCACAAAATTATAACCCGCCAGGTCAAGTTACCACTTACTTACCTTATAATGATCCTGGCTGCCCAACCGAAACCATCCAAAATCCACCTACCCAAGCTCCAGCAACCCAAAACCCTTATGCTACCCAAGTTCCACCAACCCAAAATCCACCAGCCCAATATCCATATCCAGCCCAAAACCCTTACCCACCGCAGCCAGTAAATTAAACCTTCCGATCCATATACCAAAACCAACTCCCCCAGCCACCAAAATAGAGGCTGACGTGGAAAATATAAAATCCATGGTACTCAAACTTCTCAACAAAGGGGAATTTTCTATGCGGGCACTGACATTACAACCTGCGGCAGTATTGCCTTTCAAATTCAAAATGCCCGACATAGAAAAATTTGATGGGACTGGATGCCCTATATCCCACTTAAAATCTTATTCCACTGGCATACAGTCAAGGGGAACTAGCTTTGAGGCTATGGCTTCCAATTTTCACTTCACCCTAATAGGGGCTGCCAAACAATGGCTAATGTTGTCTGATAGCAGCACCATGAATACGTGGGACCAGATAGTCAAGCTGCCTCGAAAGGTACAAAGACAACACCACCCGAAAATAGAAGGGACCTTGAGTCGTGCACCCAGCGAGAAAAAAAACATGTGCCGAAGTTCGCAGTGGAAAAGAAAGTTGGCCCGCACTTTGACGCACTGATCCAACCGAGTCATGCCGAATGTTTATCAAAAACCTCCAGCCCATCTACCTAGAACACATGCGGTACCTTCCCTACACCAATTTTAAAGAAATAATAGAGATAGGCGCTCGTATTGATGATGATATACGGACTGGCCAATTACAAGTCAATACACCTCCTAGCTCTTTCCGTTATTCTAAAGGGAAAACAGTCGCAGCCATACCCGCACCAACTGTCAATATGGTAGGAAATACATCAGCCCCTTTTTCTACCCAAAATTATGGCACTGTTCCATGGTCTTATGGAGCGGACAGGTCTGTCAACACAGTCGGAGGGAATAATGGCCCGAGCGTAAATTTCGTAAATCGAACCGCCATTATGATGAGCCGCAAGCCTCCCGCCTGTGATCCGCAGGGCTAATGGCACAAGGAGTGCTAAAGCCTATGGAAAATTATAAGCCACCTGACCCCCTGCCCAGGACCTGGAATCATGCCCAATACTGTGAATATCATCGCTGCAGTGGTCACCTCACCCATAAATGTTATCAGCTCAAAAACGCTATTCAAGATCTTATAGATGATAAGGTTATTGAAAAGCCCACTCCCAGACCAAATATAATCAATAACCCTCTACCTCAAATCAACATGATTGAGTTTGATGACAGCTTCCTGGGCATGATAGGCAGGGGTACTGATTATGAGAAGCTCCCTGCTGAGTTTGGGTCTACTTCTAATAAACCTCTGCAGAACTAGTATACCGCGACCGACCCACTTTTGACACTCGCAGATCTGGTGGACTACTTCGGATATATTACCCTATTCCTTTCCTTAGCCTTACGGATTTGGTCATCTACCAATCCGCTCTCTAAAATTGAGGATCTCAAACCCCAGGTCCTCAATAATGTAATAAACCCTGTACGGTGTGCTTTTAATAATAATCTAAACGTCTTTGCTTATTTCTTAGTTGCACCTACATTAAAAGACGCATCAAATAATTATAATGATGAGTCATTTAATAGGACCCAAAAGATAAAAAAATTATTTGCTTGAGCTTGTAAAGTCAGTAAAGCCAGGGACAACATCATCAACAGCAACTGAAGACTGACCCACTATCAATCTGGGGCTGGACAAGGAAATCAAAAGAAGTCAGAATCGGCAACTACCTGCAAGGCTCCAAAAGAACACCACCCATGGATCCTTTCAAAAAGTTCGTGGACATGCTTACCTGGTCCTATGAAGTTGTGTCAGGGGTAGACCCAGCCATAGCCAAACACCGGACCCTCACATGTCCGGATGCTCAGCCAATCAGACAAAAGCTTCACCGCATCAAGCCAGAATGGTCACTACAAGTTGAAAAAAAAAGAAAGCATGAAACAGCCACACGTCAACTTCATTCGGGTAGAAAAAAAAAAGAGTAAAAAAAAAAAAGAAGAAAGAAAAAATACCCGATCTGGCTGTCCAATATAGTGATCATTCCCAAGCCCAACGGTTTTTTTTCTTATCAATGGCATGCTGAGCTATAGTCAAATCAAAGGCAGCAGGAGACCAAGAAAAGACCTCATTCACCATCCCTTGGGGAACCTACTGCTATCATGTCATGCCGTCTGGGCTAAAGAAAAATGCTGGGGCTACTTATCAAAAGGCTGCTACCCCTCTCTTCCACGATGTCCTGTATATTGTCAAAAGGATCCGGTCAGGAGATATCGTACTCCTCACAAGCCAGGAAAGAAAAGACCTTGTTCAGCCTCCAATCTCAACGAGCTCAAAAGGTATTGTGCCCGAACCACCCTATCTGGCCAGTGCTTCCCTCTCCAGCCCGCTGGGCTGAAAACCCGAAAGGGCGGTCTAGACAAAAGTTAAGGCATAAAAAAAATAAAAAAAATATAAAAAGGAAGAAATAAGGGCTCGCTAGGCTGAAAATCCGAAAGGGCGGCCTAGGCAAAAATTAGAGCAAATAACAAAAAAAAAATTAAAAAAATAAATAAAAGGCTCGCTAGGTTGAAAACCCGAAAGGGCGGCCTAGGCAAAAGTTAGAGCCAAATAAAAATATATATCAGGAGAATAAGGAGAGGGAAGGCACTCTTTGAAACCTTGGCACCTTACCTCCAGTCTTCGGCATGCAAGAGGGCTCGTCTGACAAAAGAAAAAGAAAAACCACGACATAAGCTCGCAATATAACACTAAAATATAATATTACAGGTCCTAAGGTGCAACTTAGGAATAATTGCTAAAGAAATTTAGGTTACGCATTAATTGCCTGTACATATCTATTATTGCCTATACCCCCCTTGTTTCCCCCAAAATTATCCCTTCATTTGCAGCTTAAGCCCCGGGGCAGTCCATCAGTGCCTGCGGCGTCCGCCCGGCCGGTCCCATGTACTTCTTCTGCAAGGCATAGAAAAAGCTCAGTCTCATCAGGATGAGAAACACCAGAAGTATCCTCGTTCCATTCATCATCTGCGTTGCCATTATCCTGAAACAGCCCGATGACTTGGATCCCGATCATCCACTACTGCCCTATCTGATTTCGAAGAAAAATGCAGGGGCTATGAGAATAGCCTTATGCCAAGTATAGCCCTGCAACAATGGTATGGCCGAGAACAACAGGAGGACGTATCTGCCATTTCCTTTCCCCGCATATCACGAAAAAAAAAGAGAAAGGAAAGCCCGCTCGAGCCCGAAGGTATATTCCTTTAAAATCCATTATGGGGATACAGCGTGCCATTATCTGTTAGAAGTCGGTATAGCTTTGCTTTGTGTGTGCGTCTTGAGTCTGCATGTTTTATTTATTTTGCATCATATAAATTATATTGCATTGTAAATATTTGTACAGGTTTTCAAAAACAACAAAAACAAAACAAAAAAACAAAACAAAACAAAACAAAAAAAAAACAAAAAAACAAAACAAAAACAACAAAAAAAATAATTTATTATATGTATTGTTTTGCATATAAATAAACGTTTTTACATTTTAAGCATTATAAAAGTGCATTTTGCATTTTAAAGATATATACTACATTTTACATTACTGTATGCATGATAGAATAAAAATATCCATGCATCATGTTAATAAGCATCTTATAATTTTTAGGCATCACATGTGCATCAAATAAAGTAGTACATACATTTGTCATGTGCATTTATTATCCAATAAGCTGCATTAGGGGTGTGCTTAAAAATAAAATAAAATGTCACCGTCCATGAAAATAAATATTCTTATGGCATTCACTATATCTCTGCAGCATAAGCATGCATCATTTAGCCCCATTTGCATTTATAGTATAAATCATGCATAATAAGGTCAAATAGTGACCACTAGTTTAATCATGCATCATAAGAATAAATTACATGCATCATTACTTAATTGCATCATTTAGGCATAAATAGGACATGCATAAGCATCATTAATAAAGTCAGGGATACTTCGAAAAGTGGCAAACAGTGCCAAAATCTAGCAGATCAGAAGTATTTCCAGGCGGACAAAAACAAAAAAAAACACAAACAAAAAAAACAAAAAAAAACAAAAAAACAAAAAAAGAGAAAAAAAACAAAAAGAGGTAATAAGCATGCAAATAAAGAAAAGTGGCAGGCATGCAAAATAAAACAAAAACAAAAACAAAAACAAAAACAAAAACAAAAACAAAAACAAAAACAAAAACAAAAACAAAAACAAAAAAACAAAAACAAAAAAATCGGGAGAGAAGGAAAATGCATGTACAAGAAAGAAAAATTTTCAGGTACATGCAACAAAGAAAAATGTGGCGGCAGAAGAAGAAATTTTCGACTGAAGTTAGAAAATCAAGCAAAAAGAAAAACATCAGCAAAGAAAAGATGATATCAGCTGATACCAAAAGATGCTGTAGCAAGGAAAAGAAAGCTTCTGACCAAGGTTAGAAGGAGCAACAAGAACAAATGCAGCATCGTCAAGAAAAATTTTCCAGCTAAAGCCGAAAACAAAGCGGGACAGGGGAAAAGATTTTCCAGCGAAGGCTGGAACAGTGATAAAAAGAAAAATTCCCAGCAAAGTGCAACAACAAACATCGAAAAACAGCAAGCGACAGCAAAGCAACATCAGCAGCAATTTGCTGCACGAACACGACAAAGGTAAAGGAAAGGAAGGTATTTTCCTTTTTAATAGTGCATTTGTATGATGTTTGGAAACTTTCCTTTAAGGGGTACACAGCCCCGGATTGATAGGGAAAGGTTTTGTTCTCCGTTGAAGGCTGAGTTCCTGAGGAGGCAATACAATCCATGCATTTTGGCTGTGTGGGAAACTTTCCTTTAAGGGGTACACAGCCCCGGATTTATAGGGAAAGGTCTTGTTCTCCAGTAGAGGCTGAGTTCCTAGGAAACAATTCACTCCGCATAGCCACAAGACGAACTACGTTTGGTCTGATTCCTTGACTAAGGATACGTAGGCAGTCTATCACGGTAGACGCGACCATCACAACACATATTTACCCTTGTTGTACTTATTTGATAAAGCTTTGCCACACTTGCTCATTTAGTATTGTCGCACTTGCACCACAACACTTACACTGCCACATTTAGTCTCCAGCTGAGGGAACTACGTTTCGGTCTGATTCCTTGTTTAAGGATACGTAGGCAGCCTATCACAGTAGGCACGACCGTTGTACGAGTGATAGTTTAGGTTTTGGCCTGAACTACGTTTGGTCTGAGTTCCTTTATTAAGGGATACGTAGGCAGCCTACATTAGTAGGTCCGACCATCAGAGCACATTAAATTCATATCTGCTTAAAAATTACGATAACTTGCTATAACCGACTAAGTATGTCTAGGCTATGGAGTTTGGTCTATGTCATATACTGTTGCATTATAACTACTTCCTGTTGCATCTCATTCCCGTTTTATAATTGAATGAAATTGGAGGGTCTATTGTTTATCAACGATGTTCGTCTACTCAGTAAGCCTTGGGTTACCCGTAGACTCCATCGTTGAGGGGCTCTGTAGACACCCCAATTTCGTACCCCTGATATGTGACATGACATAAAATATCAAGAACTGTTGAAACATTAACAAATGTCAAGTTACAGGGTCGAAAATGCAAAAGGAAAAGTAGGATGCATGAACAGTGAACTGCAGGGGGGAAAGTGCAAAATTTTGAAACATTGGAAGGCAGCATTGTGCCGCACCAAGGACCCTTGGTGCCGCACCAAGGGTCTCCTTGGCCGCACCATGCAAGCTACTGTAGCTTGTCTCAGAAGACGGAAGGTACAACTCTTGAAGCTCAAGGTACAAGTCGCTGATACAGGCTGAACAAACTCACAAATTCCCAGTGTGTCCTACCTCTCCACTATAAATAGGAGGCCCCAGCTCCCCATTTTCGCTGCTCATTTTCCTCCGCGATTTTTAATCGCAGCGAAGCTCTGCTTCGTTCTTCCGTCAATATTAGTACGAGAGGTGCGAGATAGGTGAGTGGAACCCCCTAAAGTCTCCAAACCCCATCCAAACTCTGCCAACATAAAAACCCATAGGTTATAAGTGATCCCTAGCCTAGTTGTTAGGTATCCACCTCATTTCCCCGTCCCAAAAATCCCAAAGTAAGCCGTTACTCTGCCCGAGTAACGAGCTGGAAAACACCCTAACTAAGCCGTTATTCCGCCCAACCAAAAAGGCCAAAATCACAAAAACTAAGCTGTCATTCCGCCTGACCAAATAATCCAAAACTACCACATATAAGCCGTCACTCTGCCCAAATCAAAACAACAACAACACAACAAACACAACAGAAGACTCCCTCTCCCTGAAGGACAAAGCGAGCACACCGCCACTCTAAAAGGTAAAACCTTTGAGGGCGCCGTTTATTTTATTTATTTACTTTTTGTCTTTTTATTATTTTTAAAAGTTGTTATTTAAAACCGGCACAATGTAGCCAATATAAGCCGTTGTGCTGCCCGGATTAGAATAGGAAATATTATGTAAAAGAACTGTTATAATGGCCAAATATTCTTAAATGTGTCTGTAATTATTGGAAGGAAACGGCTGCGAGTCCGTAAATAATATAGCCACGAATGTATTTGTTTAAATTTCCCTGTCATTTTAATACCTTATTTATTTGCGAGATAAATATGACAATAAGCATACTTCAGCCAAAAACCATTTTCGAGACCGAAAGGGCGAGTTAGGTGCCTAGCACCTTCCCAACTCGTAACTTAGCCTCCGAACCCGTTTTCTTTTTCTTTGGTTTATTTTTCTTTTCTTTGGTTTTGCTTTATTTGCCTTAAAATAAAGATGGCGACCTAAAACTTTCGAATTCAGTGGGGCCTCGCAACATTCCCTCTTTGCACTTTCCCGTTCTCCCCTAAAAAATGGAGATATGGGAATGGAGGGGTGATGCATTCCCATATCCTGGTATCCCCTAAACAAGGGATAACTTGATGCGGGAAACCCAAAGCTCCCATAGTAATCTGAATGGGCCATAAGGCTATTTTTAATAAATCCATAGTAGGGGCGTCGCAATATCCTTTTTTGCACTTTCCCGTTTTCCTCTAAAAATGGGAAAATGGGAATGAAAGGGTAATGCATTCCCATATCCTGGTATCCCCTAAAAAAGGGATAACTTGATGCGGGAAACCATAAGTTCCCATATTGGATACAAAATTCACTCAAGGCAACCGAGGCACATTCAAACGTGCTAACATAGACAGCACTCCTCTCGCACTTTTGATTTCGTCTTCCCCTAAACAAGGGAGGGTGGAACGAGAGCAGTGGTGTCCCGCATCCGCACGTACGCGCACCCCTAACTAAGGGCGCACGGGGCGCGGGAGTACATCCCGGGAACCTCACACATGGGAAGAAGTTCCCAAAGGAATGCGAGAAGTGTGCTCGAACTGGGGCTCTCTGCCGACCTCATTTCTCTCTGACCAGTTATCACTTCAACTGCATTTATTTCTGTCTACTTTATAAATTTTCGCTTTCTTCATATTTCTCATGCTCGATTTACCTTATGCCGATATGAGACAACTAACAGACGTCAACAAGTTTTTGCAAGCTGCCAAGAAAAGCTCAAACAAACGAGCTAAACATCTTTCAACTCAACCCGCGGTCAATCTCCCCACCATCCCAGCGAGCACCACTGGCCGTGGGACTAAGCGCCAGCAACCAGAACCCAGCCAACCTACCTCAACAGCCATCCCAACCCCCATCACCCAAAGGGTCGAAACATCTCCCCCACCTGTTATCAACATTGATCCCAGTGAGAGTCCGAGAAAACACAGGTGCCGAAAAGAAAAGGTCGTGGTCGAGGAAACAACTCCTGCCATACCGTCATGGCATCAACAGGGATTTATCATGCCTTAGACTCGGGAAGAAGCAGCTGCCCTCATCGCTGAACTCTCTGAAGTTCCTGACCTCAATAATATAAACGTTTTCAAACGGAGCGGTTTCCAAGCTACTGCGGGTCTGGGGCTGATGAAAAGGCTCTATCACAGTGCAATCAAAAAGAAGAGCAGTGAACAGGCGAACTCTGTCTTGGTGGGAGAAATTGGAATGTGTTTCACCGAGGTAAAAACCTTTCATTGAATATGACGTCTTTTTCCATTTCACTTTAAGTAATCATATCTTTCCCTTGTAGGCCGCCAACAAAACGGTCCTCATGTATGAGCGTCTCATGGAGAAACTTGGTGAAGTTGATGCCTTGCAAAATGAGAAAAACGAGCTAGAAGAGACTGTTAACTCTGTGCGGGCTGAGCTTAAAGCCGCTGAAGAAAACCTTACCACCAAAGTGACTGAACTTTCGCAGGTCGAAGCAGAGAAAAAGAGCTTGGAATCCCAGTTAACCCTCTCTAAAATATCCGAAGAAACGACACTGAACAATATAAGCGGGGTGCGCAAAGAGCTTCGCTCCTGCCAGAGTGACCTGGAGGCGGCCAATGCCATGGTTACTGATCTCGAGCAGAAGTTGATGGAGACCAGCTCTTTGACAAACGAAGAGCAAAAGCAAAAAATCATTGAGGACTACAAGAACTCCGACGACTTTGCGAGTTGCATGGAAGGTGAAGCGTATCCTTTCTTTTTGCAGGGAATGAGCCACATCCTGAGGCAAATTTCTTGCAGCGGGCTAGAGATTCGCCCTGCACAGCTCGCCGAATGGGGCGCCAACCCACTATTTAGCTCATCCGCCCGCCCCGGCCATGCCCTTGTACCATTCACCGAGGATGAACTAGAATCCTTCGCCGAGGCTGATATAGAGAAGGGTCTATCCCCCTGGAATCCTCCACCCGTCGCTGATCCTACCGTAACCGAGCTAATGACCCAGATCTGGGGGTCCCAAGCTCCCCCATCTACAGATGAGAACGCTCATGATCCAGCCGAAGACGAAGTTACAATCCTAGAAGCAACAACTGAAGGAACCAATGAACCCATTCCAACAACAAATAATAACAATAACGACGCTGCTCCAACTGCTTGAAACCTTAATTCTGGCCTGCGTGCCTTTTTGGCCTCCGTGCCTTGATCCCAAACAATTTATTTTTAAGTCTGTAATATTCTGCTACTTGCTTTCTTTCTGGATGAACGCTTCTATTTTATCATGCATGCTTTTTGATATAATTTGAAGGATACTGTTTACATATCTAACTTCTTCCCGAGTAAAGATATTCTTTACTCGGGCAAAAGAAATCACTAGTAGCCAAACTGTCCCACTCGAACACCAACTTCTTTTACGAGCATAAAGCTCTCTATGCTCGTAAAAAAGAGAATAATCGAGGACCGGGAAAACATCACCCCTCAAACCAAACTCCCTTCTCGAGCATAAAGCCCTTTATGCTCGAAGAAGAAAGATAGTCGAGGAAACATTTAACTCGAACACCAACTCATTAAACGAGCAAAAATCATCTCTTGCTCGATAAAGAGAATAATCGAGATAAAACCGAATGAAATCATCAATTTTCAAAACAAAATTGAGAAAGCACAACTGAACTTAGCTATACTCATTTTTCACAGGATGATGAATCAAAGAACTACATACTGCCAATGTCAATTACCAGTAATATTTCTTTAAATGATCTGCATGCCATGGATGTTTCAACTCGTCACCATCCTCTGTTCGCAACATGTAAGTGCCTTCCTTAATGATTCTGGAAATCTGAAAAGGCCCTTCCCAATTTGGTGACAACTTTCCCCACTCTGTTCTATGACCCGTTGCCTCAATCTTACGGAGGACCCAACCCCCCACAGCAAACGACCTACCACGAACTCTTTTATCGTGGTGGGCCTTTGCTCGCTGTTTATAATTTGCCATTTTCATCTTAGCTTCCAGCCGTTTTTCCTCTAACAAATCCAAATCAGCTGCCCGAGCTGCCTTATTGGATTTGATGTCATAATGCAAAACCCTATGAGTAGGCACATACATTTCCACTGAAGCCAAAGCATCAGAACCATAAGCTAAAGAAAAAGCTGTTTCTCCTGTTGGACCCCTGACTGTCGTTCTAACCGCCCACAAGGCTGAAGGCAGCTCGTCTACCCATCTGCCTGCCTTCTCCTCAAGATTTTGCTTCAAAACATGTAAAATTTGTTTATTTGCAGCCTCAGCCTGCCCATTGCCTTGGGGGTATGCCACTGAAGATTGCCAATACTTCACACGCATCTGCTCGCATGCCTTAGTGAACTTTTCGGAGAATTGAGTCCCATGATCAGACACAATTGCTTGCGGAACCCCAAACCGGCACCATATGTGCTCATGAACAAAGTCAATGACATTAACTTCACTTATAGTCACCAGGGGTTTTGCCTCCACCCACTTAGTGAAGTAATCAACGGCCACCACTGCATACTTGAATTTCGAACGAGCCACGGGAAATGGACCAATTATGTCTATCCCCCACATATCAAATGGCCACGAGGCTACAACAGGAGTTTGCTCGGTAGACGGCAATCGTGGTATATCTGCATAACGTTGACATTTATCACATCGGCGAACATACATCTCCGCATCTCGCCTCAGGGTTGTCCAGTAGAATCCAGTTGCCAAAACCTTTTCAGCCAATGACCTCTGACCAGGATGACCTCCACATTTGCCTTCATGTACCTCTCCTAAAATTCCTTCCATCATCTCTGGTCGCACACATCACAACAATGGTCGAGTGTAAGATCGCCTGTAGAGAATGTTATCCAGAATAACATAACGACATGATCGCTTCTGGATGGTCCTAGCCTCCTTCTTGTCCTCGGGTAACACCCCATGCTCGATGTAAACTTTGAGATCATCTATCCAACATCTCGCAGCCGGCTCTATGTCCATAATCACTTCTTTTTCTATAACTGGTACCTCCAAATGCTCGATCATGACACCAGGATGCAGGGATTGAATCTCATCTTCAGCCATCTTGGACAAGTAATCAGCTCGCATGTTATCTTCCCGAGCAATCCTCACCAGCTCCCAATAATCAAAATCTTTTAAAATTTCTTTCACCATCGCACAATAACGAACTAGGATCGGATGATGCACCGCATAATCGCCCTTAACTTGATTCACCACCAACTGGGAATCACAATATACAACCAATGCTCGCACTCCTATATCCTGTGCAAGCTCAAACCCGGCGATCAATGCCTCATACTCGGCTTGATTGTTAGAAGCTGGAAATTTGAAACGCAATGCTTTCTCAAATTCTACATCTTGCTCAGGTGGGACTAACACCAACCCGGCACCATTTCGAAATCTGCTAGCTGAGCCATCAAGATGAAGCTCCCAACAATACTCTGGACGTGGTTTTGAGTCTGGATCACTCGCCGATGTCGCTTTAGATTGTGTTTTTTCCTCGGCAAAATCCTTGAAGCTTGTTTCAGCCACAAAATCTGCTAAAGCTTGTGCCTTGATTGCTCGTCGAGGTTGATAATCAATATCAAACTCGGTTAATTCGATCGACCAAGTGAGTAGACGACCAGAAGTGTCCAGCTTGTGCAAAATCTTTCTCAAAGGAAAATCAGTGTACACAACAATCGAATGCGCAGAAAAATAAGCTCGAAGTTTCCGAGCAGTGACGACAAGCGAATAAGCCAATTTTTCTGCATTAAAATATCTTCCCTCTACATCGGTGAGGGCTTTTGAGACATAATAAATGTGCTTTTGAACATTGCATTCTTCCCTAACCAGGACAGCGGCTACCGCCTGCTCGGTAGTTGCTAGATAAATAAACAATTTCTCCCCGAAGACCGGGCTGCTCAACAAAGGCGGACTTCCTAAATATTTCACCAAGGCTTAAAAAGCTTTCTGACACTCAGGTGTCCATTCAAACCCCTTATTTCCGCGAAGAACTTTGAAAAACGGCAAACATCTTTCTGCCGATCTGGAGATGAAACGACCAAGTGCGATCACCCTGCCGTTGAGCCTTTGCACATCCTTTATGCAGCGAGGAAGCTTCATGGTAACCAATGCCTTAATTTTCTCAGATTAGCCTCAATCCCTCGCTCACCATGAATCCGAGGAACTTGCCAGCCTTCACCCCAAACACACACTTGCTCGGGTTCAGCTTCAAGTTATTCTTCCTGAGATTGGCAAAGGTCTCGCCCAAATCCACTGTGTGGTCGCACCCTTTAGTCTTTACCACCATATCATCGATGTATGCTTCAACATTCCTCCCGAGCTGCGAGCTAAATATCTTGTTCACCATCCTTGGTAAGTGGCTCCAAATTTTCTTCAAACCGAAAGGCATCATCTTGTAGCAGTACAACCCTCCTGCTGCTCGGAAAGCTGTCAGAGCCTTATCCTGCTCATTCATCTTTACTTGGTGATACCCAGAGTAGGCATCTATAAAACTGAGAAGCTCGAACCCCGCAATGGCATCCACCAACTTGTCAATTCTCTAAGAGGAGGATAACAATCCTTCTGTAGGCTTTATTCAAATCCGTGAAGTCAACACACATCCGCCATTTTCCATTAGACATCTTTACCATGACCACATTAGCCAACCAAGTTGGATAATGTATCTCCTCGATTATGTCAGCATTCAATAACTTCTCGACTTCCTCCCTGATAGCTTGGTCTTTCTCTACAGAGTAAACTCGAGGTCGCTGCTGGATTGGTCGAAAAGCTGGATCAACATTCAGCTGGTGCAAGGCCACAGTCTCACTTACTCCCTGCATATCCTCTGGTCTCCAAGAAAAAACTTCCAAGCTATCTTGTAATTGCTTGATCAAACTTGCTCGTGCCTCTGCTGTCAAGGCCCTGCCAATTTTTATCTTCTGCTCGGGATAGGCAGAATTGATGATCACCTCCTCGAGCTCATCCTGAGCCGTGAACTCTGGCTCATCTCGCATTTGGAGTGTGTCGCACTCAACCTTCTCATCTTTCTCACCGATCTCAACTTTATCAAGCTGATCTACTTCCATAACCTCGTTTTCTAATCCTTCCGACGCCAATATCGGCAAAGGATTGTCCACGGTCTCAACGACCTCATCCCGCTCACCACTCCATCTCGTTGTTCAACTTGGTCCCCCGACTTCAACGCCTTGCTCACCCACTCCATCTCGTTGTTCAACTTGCCCCGGATTCAATGTCGTAATCTCATCGTCAACCCGGCTCACGGTCCATACCCATAACTTCCTCATTCTCAACTGTCCCGACTTCAATGTCGGCATAGAGCTTGTATCCATCTCAAAATCTTCTTGTACCATCGCAACTACCGATGGTCCCACAGTTACATGTGAAGTTTCCTTAGTACTGACGGTTATCTTCTCTCGCCGCTGCCTTCCAAGGTCAATTCTTTCTCCGGGTATCCCGCACATATTCGAGCACCGCTCTAGGCCGGCTCTCAGAATGTCCCAACTCCAAGATAGAACTTAGCTCGCTGATGTGGAATGGACGCTACCATTTGAAACTTTGCCATGCTCGGCACACCCAGGATTATATTTTAAGGGGACTTCAAATCGATCACCATAAAAGTGATCTTTTTCGCTCGGCTTCCCTCACCGATGAACACCTCAAGCTCGACCGTACCTTTGACCGACCTTATGATTGGTAAATCCTTCCAATGTCCCAAAGATACGGCTTCAACCGATCATCGCCAACTCAAGCCCATGGAAGCAAGAATAGTACATCACATCTCGACATGCCCCGTGTCCACCAAAATCCTGCACGACCCAGCCCACTAACGCCGAGACTATCAAAGACCGCCACTACACTACTCGCCACCGCGAATAAACCGAATGGCTTGTTCCCCATCTTGCAAAGTAGCAGGTCGATCCACCGCTTTGGACAAAGAATATATTTGTTTTCCGAGCCGAGTAGGTGTAGGCTCTTCATCCATTATCACATTGATCACCCCCGATCGGCAGCTTCGCCTGGGAGCATTGCTCTATTGCCTCCATCTCGCTTGAAGCGATCTAGCCGCCTCATTGATCAACTTCGAATGAATGGCCTTCTTCAACGGCCAAGATTCCTCCGTAGTGTGCCCATAATCATCGTGATAGGCACACCGCTTGCCTCGATGCCTTTCGCTCAGCCGGGATTCATGCATACGGGTGGATTAGGAAGCTCATTCCTTATCTCATACATTATGTCTTCCCTTAACGTGTTGAGTGGAGTCAAATCCGATTCGCGAAGAAATTCCTGGTCATATCGAGACTTGCTCTTATTATAACCCCCACTTCTAGCCTCGGCCATTTCCCTTAGGGGTTCCCAACCACTCTCCTTCTTTTCTCCTTTTTTGCCGCCTCCCCAAGACACCACTTCGTGCTCGCATGAGCATTTCCGCTATGCCTTTGGTTCACGATGCTCAACTCGATCACAAGCCCCTTCACCTTCAAGCAAACCAGCCTCAAAGCACATAAGTTACCTCTTGCTCTGGCCAACCCCGAACTTGCTCCAATATCTTGGTAAACCGCTCAAGGTAGCTCGACTGCGCCTCGCTTAACTTTTGACAAGTCGGCCCTTGTTTTCGCCAATGTACCCGCCTGCTCCAAAATCCGCCAGAACTTTGCTCGCAAATCAACCCAATTATTAATCGAGCGCCGTGGCAATGCCCCCATCCAAGCTAGAGCTTTCCCTTGCAACGCGCCAACGAAAGCCCTAATCTTCGAGCCTCATCCAAGTCACCAAGCCAATTTGCGAATTCAAAAGACATCAACCGCCTCTCGCCTTAGTTTTGCCCTGTACTCCTTAATATTTGGAAATATAAGCCCCCGTGACGGTGGAGCATTCTCAATCCAGGAGCTAGCGGTCGGCCGACGTGCTCAAGAAATTTCCATCTGTAGCCTTGCTTGCTCCCAAGCTTCCATTCAACGCTCAATTCTTCGAAATCCTCGTGCATATTTATGGTTAAAGGCAAACCACCCCTGGCCGAGGCCGTACCACGTGCAGGAGGGCCTGGGGACCCATCGCCCAGCCAGCCTGAGTAACCCCCACCTGCGCCACTGGCCTCCTAGGCGCCCAATGAGGGGCATAGCCGGTTGATGTGTCCCTTCTTCCTTGAGAATTAATGAGAATGATGAGATCGCTTAGAGAGGGAGTTCTCAAGGCCGATGAACATAAGATCCCCTTGGATCGATCGCGAGCCGACTACGAGCATGAGATCGTCGCGGTGAAGGTGAACGGAGCCTGCGAGCATGTGACCTTGGCGGTGGAGGCGAACGTCGTCGACGACGTCGATATTGGGCTGAATCCTCTCCAACTCGTGGTCCCAACCTCGAATGAACACTAGGTACAACTCTGTGGCTAGCTTTACTACCCTCTGGTTGCTCGCGCCCCTGATCCCCGTGGCGGGGCCGAGTGAGTGACGACTGGATTCATCCGACACGCTGCGAGAAACACCTGCCGCCTGACTCGGAGCTGACAAGGCCGGTAAGGGATCCAGCTCGATGGGCAATGATGGCTTACCCATCGCGATCAATTGTAGATTAAGCTGGTGCATCTGACCTAAATAAATGGCTCGTTGACGCAGAGCCTCCTCTCGAAATTCATGTGCTAACCCGATGTGCGCCGCTTTAGCACTCCGCCGCCTCGATTAAGCCGATGGCGTGCATCATGCGAGGAACATTATTTCCAACTACTTGATTAAGACTAGGATTCGGATGCACCTCCTCCCTACGACTACCACTGCCACCGTTAATCCCATTTTCCGCCATTGACGAAGCCTCAGAAAGAACAGTTATCAAGTTTACCAAGTCTATTACCGAAAAAACTTTCGTTTCCCGGCAACGGAACCAACTAATGCGTCCAAAATACTCCGGATGCACTGTAGAAGCCCAATCTGAACACTTGGCTTTCAACGTGTCCTTAAATCCTCAAAACCCAACTCTGCAATAAGAATGAACAATCATGCGAACTAGGGGCACTCTTGCAAAGGCCCTCCTGCCAGAAGAATCAGCACTGTATTCGCTTAAACGGGAAGACACCGAGCAAAGTTTCCGCTTAGAGAATATGATTGCGCGCATCTTTTCCTTCATTTCCCTAGGTTTTTATACCGCCGAGGGCATAACTGCCAAAGAATCGTTAATAATCGCCCATAATGGTTAATAACTACCCACTAATGGTCGCGCCTTCATCGGGGGCACATTAATTGGCCAATTAATGGTAATCTGCTTAAATGGAGAGTTTCCCTATTACAACTATCCTGAATCAGAACTTAATCTTGCCCTGACATAACTGTCCTCAACTGATAGCATTTGGAACTAGCGAGCATTGTAAGTCCCGCTCGTTGGTTAAGCCCCCAGCTCGCAAGCAACTCGCCTAATAAAGGCCAAGGCTTTGCTCGCTTACTCGGATGAAAACCTTGCTCGCTTGCTCGGATGAAATCCAAAAGCTTGGCACGTGACTCATGACTTGGGCCTATTGGGCCGGGCAGTTCAGTAACGTAGTCTTTTCCCGTCCAAAAGTGACTTTTGCGATTGAAAATAAAAGTAGGGTACTTTAGCGAATAAAATTTTGAAAAAATGGACCGATCCGCAATTTTTTCATTAAAGTTCACAATTTTGGAAAAATTGTAGGACGGTCCACTTTTTAAAGTATTTAATAGTTACAGTACATCCTTTTTATTTTCAACTGGAAAAAGTCATTTTTTGTGACAAAATGACTATGATACCCTTAATGAATTGTATGCATGTTATAATTAAACTTTATGAATCGCGGTACAACAATTTTATATGAATCAAACTTTTGAACCGCGGTACAACTTTTGAAAGGTTGTTAGTGCAAAAAATTAATTAATTTTCAATAAATTACAGTATAAAGTGCAAATATATCGCGGTGTAACAATTTTAAGAAAAGAATCGCGGTACAAAACTATGCAACCTTTTTGAATTTGTGAATCACATTACAAAACTATGCTAACTTTTGAATTTTTTAATCGCGTTGCAAAGATTTCTGAATCACGGTTAAAATTTTGAAAATTTTGTTAAAGTGTAAAAAATTAATTAATTTTTAATAAATTACAGTATAAAGTGCAAATATATCGCGGTGCAACAATTTTAAGAAAAGAATTGCGGTGCCAAACTAGCTAGCTTTATGAATTTGTGAATCGCGGTACAAAACTATGCTAACTTTTGAATTTGTGAATTGCAATTTGAAATAGTTGTTAAAGTGCAAAAAAATAATTAATTTTCAATAAATTACATTATAAAGCGCAAATATATTGCGGTGCAACAATTTTACATAAATAAAACTTTTGAACTGCGGTGCAAAAATAATGCAATGAAATTTATGAACCGCGGTACAAAAGCATAAAAAACCAGTTTACGTTTTCCACCTTCTTCTTCCTTCTCCGTCTTCGTCTCAACTGAAAAAATCCTTTAACTTAAGACATGCATCTATTATAGTTTCAGATTTCATGAATCAAAAACTCATGAAGAAGATGATTACACTTTTAACAATATTTCAAAAAAGTAGCTATGAAAAAAAAATCATTAACTTTGACAAACTTTTAAAAAGACGATAATTTCCCCATAATTTCAACTTTTCCTTGTCTTTTTGGGTTCCAAGGTGGGCCAAGCCCATTAGAAAATCTAAATGTGCGTGTTCCGTAGGCTGTAGCTTATCCGTCCATGTTTGGTTGGGTCCGGTTGCTGTAATCCATACATTTCCATTTACAAGCTAGCCATTCTCATGCATTCTAAAATGGGTAAAATTATGGCCGATCATTTTTTTTTTAAGTTTTTAACTCATAAAGTCTATCCATACTCTAAGGTCTATCTGTCAATGATTGAAGATGCTCATGTTTCGGACGATTAATTAATGATGTATTTCGCCCCTACCTCTGCTCGCTTAATTTGTTTGTTGATCGGTAGACCCCTCCATTCCTTAGCTCGATGTATGCACCAAAGGTCCCCGCTTCTGCTTAATAGTTCTTTCACTCTCCCTTTACTATCATTATTTTTTTCAATTGTAAAATATTATTTTTCAAAATATTGTTATAAAAATGTCATTGTTTTCTTCAAAAGCTCTGACAATACACTTTGGATTCGAAAATCACCATTATTATGCAACGAAATGAAGATCGATTTGTCTGATCAGGTCGCGGGGGTCGAGGGAGCAGTTCGTAGGTGGGTTTGGGGGCAACGCCCCCAAAAGGTAAGCATTTTTTTTATTCATAAAATACAAAACTATAAATTGATCTGTTGACAAGAATTTTTCTCGAAAGTAGAAAAAGAAGGGCTTATGACTTTAGATGGAAGAAGGAGGTTTGGTTCTTTATATTTTGTATCGCCAAGAACCTGATTAGATAATATTTTATGTATCGCGGTTCAAAAATTAATTCATTGTGGTACATAAAAGTTAATACCGCGGTGTAACTTCGATTAGATATATGTATTGCGGTTTAAAAATTAATTCATCGCGGTACATAAGTTAGTACCACGGTGTAATTAGACTAGACAATTAAACTATTGAACCGCGGTACAAAAATTAAAGTAATAAAATTGATGAATCGCGTGCAATAGACTAGGTAATTAAATTATTGAACCGCTAAAGACAAAAATTAATACAATAAAATTGATGAATTACCGCTCAAACATTGATGAATTGCATGATAGCTTAGACTACACATTTAAATTATATTGAACTGTGGTGCAAAAATTAATGAAATAAAATTGATGAACCGCGGTGCAATTAGATTAGGCAATTAAACTATTGAATCACAGTGCAAAATTAATGCAATAAAATTGATGAATCGCGGTATAATTAAACTAGACAATTAAACTATTGAACCGTTGTGTAAAAAATAATGCAATAAAATTGATTAACTGCGGTGCAAAAATATAACATTCGTAGCGCGCATACAGTTCATTAAGAGTATCGTAGTTATTTTGTCATAAAAAATGACTTTTTTCGGTTGGAAAAAAAAGTACTTTAACGATTAGAAATTTCTAAAAGTGGACCGATCCGTAAAAAATGAAAGGAGAACAATTATTTAGAAACGAATGAGTATGTTGTAGGCGATTTGCTTTTATACAACTATCAAATATTTTTAAAATGCACAAAAATAAAACTAAAAATTCTTTTTTTAGTGAAAGAAAGATATAAAAAGAGTCTTGACAATGGATGAACTATGAACGAAACAAACGTGGGCGACGAATTTATCCTTTGACTCACCATTTTTTGCTCGATTCAAATGTCAAAAGTACGGATAATTTTGTAATTTCGAAAACAGTCCAATGAAGTCGTGCAAAAAATAAAAATAAAAATTATGGGTAGGTATTAAAATTTTGGACTCAAAGTTCTTACAACTTTTTTTTGTTAAAGGTTATACTAATCTAGTAATCTTATTTCAATTTTCAATCACGATATTTGAATATATAAAGTAAAAAATATTATACATAAAATAAAATAAAAATCTATAAGGAGTTGAAAATGGAGGAATAACATAACCTTTTTTAAAAAACTTTCTCCGAACTTAATTGAAAGACCTTATTTAGTTTTTTGCAAAAAAGAAAATTGATATTTAAACTACATTAATAAGAATATACTCCCTCTGTTCCGGACAAAATGTGTACTATTCCATTTTAAGATGTTTTACTTAAATAATTCATTTTTAAAATTAAGGTATAAAAATATCATTTTATTATTAATGAGCTATAAAAGTGTAATTTAAAAAAAATAATTCAAACGGAGATTCTTTACCTAGAACGAAAAGAGTATGTCTTTAGTTTTCGCACTAGTATGAAAGTATACATTTAACATGATAGAAAGGAAGAATGAATTTCGTAATCTATATATATATATAAAGCATATGTAGTCTAAAAATAGTAATTTTTCGCCAAAATTTGCATCCCTAAAATAGTAACCGCTATTTATAACAAACATTTAATGAATCTTATAATTAAATAATACAAATTTATATACCTATAACTCCTTGAAACTAGAGCTTAGGAATTAGAACCATTGCATTCATTGTTTTGTTATCCAAACACAACCTTTCCCACATACAACCGTTAATTTTTCATTGTTGTCAAATAAACTTCAGAAAAATTATGGATGACTTTACGCAAGAAATTTCACTGAAAGGAAACACAAATACTCACAATTAATTCTAACTGAATGACTAATATATATATATATATATATATATATATATATATATATATATATATATATGATTTTATTCATGAATTTTGTTGTCTACTTCACCAGATTAAAAGTTATTAAAACAAATACTTTCAATGAAATCACAAAAGCTCACAATTCATTATAACTACATGAAATATATGAATATTTTTTTTGTCTATTTGATCGGATCAAAATTCTTAAAATAAATATTATGAATAAAATTACAAATACTCATTATTGATATTAAATATATGACTGACCAACAAAAATATATATATTTGAAATTTTGTTGTCCATTTCATCATATTCAAAATTTAAAAATCATCAAAAGTTCATCTAAAACACGAATGCACATGATTAATTATAAATGATTGACAGATCTAAAAAATATATCGATTTGAAATAAATTTTTTTAACAAATAATTCAAGTAACAAGAATTATATAATGGTAAATAACAAAACGAAACAAACAATATTGCAACATAATTTTTCCTCTAACAAAGAGGAAATGTTTCGTAAGTGCAAAGTTAATTCTCTTTAAAAAAAATGAGTCGACCATTTAATCATGAACGAATTGATTTGTTGTTGTGTTCGAAAAGTAATCAGATTTACATCAAATTGTAGAGTGCCCAAGTAATCTCACTTGGAAAGTTACCTTGATGATCCCCTTTTATAGAATTCTATATTTTCGAGGATAGAGAATGGGGAGAGGAATAATGAGTAAAGGGAGTTGAGCTGGCTGGCCCAACTGGCCCAACAGGCCCGAACTAGAGAATCAAATGCAAGGCAAGTCAATGACTTTCGAGCAAGCGAGCACATGCTTAAGCTATGTTAAAGTACCTTCGCAGTGGGGCTTAGTCACGAGCAACTCAAGAGCGAGCATGATGAAATACGCCGCCTCGAGAAGCGAGCGCATATGAGCCGAGGTCGGCTCTACACGCATAAGACCTGTTGTTAAATGCTGAGGACAGTTATGTCCGGGAAATCCTCCACCTGATAAGTGCTCATTAATGGGTTAGTTATTATACCTATTATTAAGGGCCATGAAGATCATAGGCGCTAATAGCTGCTCATGGGCGCTAATAGCTCATGGGCGGTTGATAGCCGTTATGGACTACACTACCTGGATATAAAAACAAAGCGTAATGTGAAGAAAGGTACGCCAAGAATCTATTTTCCCTAGCCTAAACTCGTCAAATTGTGAGCTAATTGTACTAATTCACACGCCGAGGCTTTTGCAGTGAGTGCCCCCGCCCCGCTTCACTTTTCTTCTCTTTCATTCAGAGTTGGGCTCGTGAGAGTTTGTAAGCACGTTGAAAGCCGTGTGCTTGATTGGTTTGAGTGGGGTCCAAATATTCTCGACGCATCGCTTGTTCCATTGCCTGAAACGTGTTTTTACGGCATTAAGAGTCTCGCTTAGTGAGATTCATTGTTTTTCAAAGTTCTATTCATGGCGGAGAATGGTGTAAACGGTGGTAGTGGCAATGCCGCAGAGAGGCACATCGAATCACGCCAGCCAATCGCCGCCGGGAGTAATGTCCTCCACCTTCATGATGCACGCCACCAATTGAATCGAGGCGCTGGGTTGAGTCGATGGCCGTAAGTCGCCGAAGTCGCTACCGGTTTAGCCCATGAATTTCGTGGAAGAAGCTTTTACGAACAAAGAGCCATCTATCTCTGGCCGATGCATCAACTCAATTTACAATGATTGCTATGGGCAAACCACCATTGCCCATCGAGTTGGAGCCACTACCAACTCTGTTGGCACCGGGACAGGCTGCTGGTGTTTCACGCACGGGGGGAAATCCGATGCATCCTTTGGTTGTACATTCCCAACCACGCGAACATGATTCCAAGCGTAACGATCGTGAAGTAAGGCCGCCATGTGGTTATCCCTAGTGTTCATTCGAGGTTGGGACCTCGCATTGGTGGTCGAGGATTCACCACGCCGCCGCCGGGCTGCTCACCTACACCTCGAGGTCGTGATGCTCAGACGCTGCGTTCTCCGCCTCACCACGGCGCCACGCAGCATGTAGCCGCCGCCACGATCACCTGTGGATCCTATGCTCTGAGACATAGGACTCCTCTCTCCTAGCGGTCTCACCATTCTGGCGGCTTTTGTTCACACGCCGGGGGGCACTCCTGGGATCAGGGCGCAGCCGTGGGGGCTCCACAAGCCATCGCGGCATGGGACCCCCACAGTGCCCTCCTCTCCCTGTGGTACAACCTCAGCCCGGGGGTGGTTTGCCTGCAACCATTAATATGCAAGATTTTGAAGAGTTGAAACGCCGGATGGAGGCTTGGGAGCAGGGTAAAGCTCTTGATGGGAATTTTTTGGGTACGTCTGCTAGTCCGTTGGCACCTTGGATCGAGAATGCTCCACCAGCTCAGGGCTTGATTTTTCCAAACATCAAGGAGTATACCGGCAAGACAAAAGCTAGAGACTGGTTGATGTCTTTCGAGTCTCAGATCGGTTTGGTGACCTCGAGGCATTTAGCATTGAAGATTAGAGCTTTCTGGGCTTTGCAGGTAAGGCTTCGCTCGATGGGAGCATTGCCACGACGCCGATCAATAATTAGCGTGATTTACTGACAAAAAGTTTGGCCGATTTTGGGACTGCTGGTTCATTAGCTAAGACAAGGGCCGACTTGTCCAAAGTCAAGCAGGGTGCACATGAATCAACAGCGAGCTATCTGGAGAGATTTACCAAGGTGCTCGAGCAAGTTCCGGGGCTAACCGAGCAAGAGGTAACGCTGTGCTTTGAGACTGGTTTGCTCGAAGGTGAAGGTGGTTTGCGATCAGAGTTGAGTATGCGCGGAACCGAAGACGCAGTGTAGATGCTCTCGCGAGCAAGTATGGTGCGCGGTGAAACAAATAAGAAAGAAAAGAAGAAGGAAAGCAAGGAAGCCGCTGAACCGGTAAAGGAAGCCGGGAAGTGGTGGTTATAACAAGAGCAAGTCCCTGTGATGATCGGCCAAAGGAGTTTCTCCGAGAGTCGGATTTGACCCCGCTCAATACGTTGCGCGAGGATATTATGTATGAGGTTCGAAACGAGCTTCCCAATCCACCCCGTATGAATCCAAATACAGCCGGGGAAAGGGACCAGACGAAGAGGTGTGCCTACCATGATGATTACGGGCATACCACTGAAGAATGTTGGCCATTGAAAAGGCCATCCGTAGTTGATCAACGAGGGGAGGCTGGACCGCTCTCAAACATGCGTGAAACGAGGAATGCTCCACGGCGAGAGGCTCCACCAATTGTGGGGTTATTAATGTCATAATGGACGAGGAACTCACCCCGACACGCCGGGCAATCTACCACTGGCCGTTGGTAGATCGATCAACGACTTTGCAAAGAGGGCTTAACAAAGCTATACGCTTACTCGCAGCCAGCTGGAGTAATGTCGAAAGCAGCGCCCCGATAGTTTCAAAGATTGGTCGATGGATGGGTTGTGCGGCTAATCTTGGGCGGATACCGGAGCATGCCGATGTAATGTATTACTTTGTTTTCGGCGGGTTGAGTTGAGCGATGATCGCTAAAACCATACCGGCTCTGGAGGGTTTTACAAATCATAAGGTCCCAGCTGAAGGGCACCGTTGAGTCGAGGTATTCATCCGCCGGGACTTGAACCGTGGTTGAAAAGATTACCTTTATGGTAATCGACTGAAGTCCCATATAACATCATCTTGGGCGCACGAGCATGGCCACCTCGATGGTTGCATCAATCCCGCACTGCAGGGCAAAATTTTTATACGCACTCGCTGAGTGGGGTGTATGTAGTCACCCGCGGCCGAGTATGTTGTGGATACTCAAAGGAAAAAGCGTAAGTTGACTTTGAAGATGGCGAGCGTATGTTACCATCAGCTTCGCGAAACTTCTCATGATCAGACCACCTGCGGGTCGCGATGGTACAGAAGATTTGGAGATGGAAGACATCACGACATTGAAGTCTGGGAGTACAATTAATGAAGCGACATGCGGATTGATCAATGCCCAAACAGAGGTTGCGGCTACCTCGCTGCCATTGGTGCATGTATCGGAAAGATTTAGCTGTTGCGAGGTCGCCGAGCAAAGTATTAGTAATCCTTGGCCGACACCGAATCGGGATTTATAGCTGAGGCTGTGATCTTCTTGGCCGAGGAATTTTTGCCGCCAGCATGCTTCGAGGAAACCCTGTAGAGGCATGTAACGATCACCGAGGTTGAGGATCGAGCCGAGAAGATGAAAAGGTGGAGTGTGACACGCCCCAAATGCGGATGAGTTCAGAGTTCACCGCCAAGACGAATGGAAGAGATAGTCATTAATCCGCACTACCCCGAGCGTAAGATTAAGATTGGACGAGCTTTGACACAGACACGAGCAGCTTTTTAATTGCTGCAGATATATTTGCTTGGCACCGTGAGACATGCAAGGGGTGAGTGACGTGGCCTTGCATCAATTGAATGTTGATCCGCCACCAACAATCCAACAAATGAATTCTAAGTTTATTCGGGTTGAAAAGGATCGTGCAATCAAGGAGGAAGTGGAGAAATTATCAAGGCCGATATTATCGAGGAGATCCATTATCCAACCCGTTATTAATGTGGTTATGGTAAAGAAATCGAATGGCAAGTGGCGATGTGTGTTGATTTCACTGATTTGAACAAGGCTTGCCCGAAAGATTGTTATCCCTTGCCGAGAATCGACAAGTTGGTTGACGCCATTGTGTTTCGAGCTCCTTAGTTTTATTGATGCTTACTCGGTATCATCAAGTTAAGATGGCTCTGCTCGACAAGGCTCTAACAGCCTTTCCGAAATGGGGGTCAGATTGCTATAAATGATGCCTTTGGTTTAAAGAATGGGCCACGTATCAAAGGATGGTTAACAAGGTGTTTAGCTCGCAGATAGGAGAAATGTCAAGCCTATAGATGATATGGTGGTCAAAACCAAGGGACGCGAGCACACATGAGGATTCGTGAAACTTTGCTAATCTCGTGAGGAACAAAGATGAAGTCAATCCGAGCAAACAGGTGTTTCGGGTAAAAGCGGTGCAAATTCCTCGGGTTCATGGTAACTCGAAGAGGGAATCGAGGCAAATCCTCGAAAAGATAGAGGCATTAGTTACCATGAAACTTCCTCGTTGTGTTAAGGACGCGAAGTTGGAAATGGCAGGTGATCGCTAGAAGGTTCATTTCTCGAGGTGCAGAGCCGCTTGCCCTTCTTCGTTCTCATGAGTAATAAAGGTTTTGAATGGACTGAATGCCGAAGGCTTTCAAGGAATTGGTGGAGTATTGAAGTCCACCCTTGTGAGTAGCCCCGATCTACGGAGAAAAATTGTATGTATTTGGCACTACCGAGCAAAGTGTAGCCGCGCTTTGATTAGGGAAGAAGGTAATGCACAAAGCCTGCTACTATAGTATCTAAAAGCCCTCACCGATGTAGAGGGAAGATATTTTAATGCAGAATTGTCGCCTGAAACTTCGAGCTTATT
>CM028380.1:70273967-70536469 GCA_013146195.2 Codonopsis lanceolata
TTTCGGAGGCAATCTGAGAGGAAAAACAATTGGATATGGCTCGATCACTAAAGAGGAGTCTCTCCGTAATGAAAGTTTCTCTAGTGAGTGGCTTAAAGCACAATGCTTGAGCATATCCCAGTGCGACAAAGTTACTATGCCAATTCAACTCAACGATGCCTCATCGAAAACGATGAATCTGCTCTTCTGCAATCGGCAGGCAAAGCGAGCGTCTATGTCGTGGACCTAAATTCTTAGGGAGATTCTCGAGCCTGCTGCCTAGTAGCTAACAACGTTCGTGACAGGATTGGCTATGGCACAAGCGTCTCGATCACCTCGACTTCAAGCACCTCTCCAAGCTCTCAAAAATGGGCTTGTCAGTCTACTGCGGTGTCTGTAGGCCATGACGAAAAGTTGTAAAGCTTGTCAACTAGGGAAAACTTTCAAGTCTTCCTGAAAGAAAGTCTGTCTTATCAACAAGCAGACCTCTTCCAACTTACGCATATGGATCTCTTTGGACCAATCACTACAGTCGGTATTTACGGAACAAGTATACTCTTGTAGAAAGTAGTTGGCCGACTACTCACAGATTCACAGGATTGAAACAATGACATCAAAAGATGAGAGCGTATGATCTAGTCACGGCTCTTTTCGGAAGACTTCAAACTCAAAAGTTTTAAGACATAAGTGACATAAGATCGGACAATGGCCTTGAATTCAAGAATAATGGTGTAGAAAGATCTTTGCGATGACCACGGGATCGGCCACAATTTCTCTGTTACGGTACTGCCGGTACCTCAACAAAATGGTGTAGGCTGAGCAGAAACGAGAAGAAACAGGGAACACTTAATCGAAGCCAAGCAAAACTATCTTGGCGGAAGCTAAACTTCAAAATATACAGGCGACCTTACAGGCGGCAAATCAAGCTGCGTGTGTTTCACTCAAAGCAGATCCACTGGTAAACAAGTTTCATAACAAAACTCCACATAAAATATGGAGAGGAAGAGCCCCAACATTGGATTTCTTAAAATCTTAAATCTTGTAAATGTTTTATTCTTCATAATGGAAAAGAATATAGAGGAAAATTTGATGCAAAAAATCGGGGCGAGGCGAGGAATTTTAAGGGTATTCCAAACATTCAAAAGCATTTCGCATTTTTAGGTAAAACTCATTTGAAAATTTTAGAATAAATGCGTGCATGTTTCTTTTGATGAATATGACTTGTTAGAGCCTAGAAAGGCTCCAAATGTTGCTAATGATTCGATAATGATGAGGCAGTACAAATAATGCATCTACTTCAACTCCTCATCGAAAAAGCCAGCTACTGCTATGACTACTCCAAGATACCCGCCACCGGTAACCCTTCACTGGCGGACTGAACTTCTGCTGCGAGTGCCGATCAACTCTTACATTGACCGAGAACCCGTCTCTGTTTTACCCCAAACACCTTCTGAGATCACTCATCCTTCTTGTTCACGAGGAAAATGAAGAAGGTTTTGAAGATCTATCTCTTGAACAGTTTTGGTGAATCTCCTTCTCAACCTACTCAGAAATTCTTAAGGGAAGAACCCACCATAAGTGATCTCCCTCCAACCATTATTGAAACAAGAGATCATCCTATCTCTTAAATCATTGGTGATCTCAACACGAGAGTTAAATGCGAGAAATAAAGTTCGAGAAGAGACTATGTTTGCATATGCATTCGTATCTGAACTTCGAGCCAAAGAAGATTGATGAAGCTATTATAGATCATAAGCTGGATTGAAGCTATGCAAGAAGATCGAACCGGTTTGAAAGATGCAAGGTGTGGAGCTTAGTTCAAAGGTCAGTCATCTAGTCATCGGCACCAAATGGGTTTTCGAAACAAAAAGAGATGAAGATGGAAATGTCACCAAAAAAAAAGCTAGGCGGTTGCTCGAGGCTAAGCGACGGGAAGAAGCAATTGACTTTGATGAAACTTTTGCTCGGTTGTTAGACTTAGAGGCAATCGGACTCTTTCTACCTATGCCTCGTTCATGGACTTCAAAGTGTATCGGATGGATATAAAGAGTGCCTTTCGAATGGTGATCTTCAAGAAAGCGGTATCTTTGGAGCGACCAAGGACCTCCAGTTGTCATTCAAGACAAAGCGGATCATGTCTACCGACTCAAGAAAGCTCTCTACGCGGCTGAAGCAAGCTCCCGAGCTTGGTATGAAACTCTATCCAAGTTCTTAATAGAACAAGGATTCGTGAGAGGAAGGATAGACACCTTACCTTATTCATCCTCAAGCACAAAGGTCATTCTCTTACAGTACAAATCTATGTGGACGATATCATCTTTGGATCAACTAACCAAAGCATGTGTAAAAGATTCGAGATGCAAAGCAAGTTCGAGATGAGCATGATGGGTGAACTTACCTACTTTCTAGAGCAGATTCAACACTTGTACGGAATCTTCATTAGCCAAACCAAATATGCAAAGGAACTCATCAAAGTTTGGTCTTGATTCGGCTAAAGGATTTGAGACTCCAATGTCTACCGGCGCCATCTTGACAAAGATGAAAAGGAAGCAGAGAACATGACCAAGTACCAGGAATCATAGGTTCACTTCTTTACCTTCCGCTGGACGACATTATGTTTCTTTGTTTGTGTTTGTGCAAGATTTCGGCGAGATCCAAAGGAATCACATTTGCTTGCGCTAAGCGTATCATCAAATATGTTTCTACAACAACAAATCTAGGCATCTAGTATTCCAAACACAACAATTTCGATCTAGTTGGATACTCGGATGCAGATTATGCGCACTGCAAAGTGAGCGAGAAGAAGCACCTGGGACTTGTCAATTCCTTGGAAATAGACTTGTCTCATGGTCTTGCAAAAACAAGGATCGTTGCAAACTCAACCCACGTAAGATGAATACATTCTTTTAAGCGACTATTGCTCTCAACTCCTATGGATGAAGCAACAACTAGTGGACTACAACATCAAGGCGCAAATTGTCCAATTATGTGTGACAACACATCGGCAATTTCGGTCTCCAAAAATCGATGATGCACTCCAAGACAAAACACATTGATATTCGTTATCACTTCCTCAAAGATCATGTGGAGAAAGGTAACATCGATCGGAATATGTTCCAAGCGAGCATCAATTAGGCGACATTCTCACAAAGCCACCGGATACCACCGAGGTTTGCTTATTTAAGGAGAAATCTTGGTACGATTGATCCCTCGCTTAATTTCAAAGTTTTATTACTTTTCTTTCATACCTTAGACTTAGTTTTAGGCGACCAGGAAGGCGTAAGTTTCCTTTACTTTAGGAAGACTTAAAGGTCAGTATTCTTACTTAGTCTATTTTAGTTAAAGAGGTTTCTAAAGCAATAAAGGGGGTCAAGGATAAAATTTGGTACTTAGAAAATATCTTAAGTTTCCGCTTTTACGCTAAAATTTTCTCGCCTTTAAATAGACCTTGAACCGCCTTTTGCAAAACTTTACGGAACCCCTTTGATAAAATATTTCTCTCTCTATTCAAACTCTCTCTATTTGTAACTGCTTTCTGTGTTCCCAAATCTTTTTGTTTCTTCTTCTTGTCAAACATCAATGGTATGTTCTTCTCTACTTTTGAAACTTATTGTTTACTGTTTTGCATTTCATTTCATAACCTAAATTGTTTTGGAATTCAAACGGTCACTTTCGAGTTTCTAACAGTTTCCGCCATTGTTGTTCTTAAAAACCTAGAAACTAACAGTCGTTTATATGCTTTCAATGTTTACTCTCTTGAAAAACTTTTGTTATACATTTCTCTGGTTTGGATACTCTAAACATTCTAGGGTTTCAAGTTTTCATTTCAAAATTTTTAAATAATCTAAGAAAACCTTGAAATTTCTGCTTGTTTAGTTCTTGAGGTGAAAAGCCCTAGTTTTTGATTGCATTTCTTTCAGGCAAAAACTTCAAAATCCAAGCGTGACAGCAGGAAAGTGTTAGACCCCGAGAAAGACATTCCACCAAGCTTGGATGTCAACCTTCAGGGATATCCCACTTTTCCGCCCGCCTCATGACATCATCGTGGCCTGGACCCAAAGCGTATATTCACGAATGTGCATCGACCTTTAAGCGATGCACTGATAGCCGCCGAGTCAAGGCATGCGAGGATATGAATGCCTCACAGTATTCTTCCACTCTTACGCCTCAACGACAAAGATTACTGACATCTTTACGGCGGAAAAAATTCTATCAAAGGATGGAACTTATGAACAAGAACGCCCTTCGAGGATGGATTAGAGGTCGTCCCATTTCTATCACCGCCAAGACCATATCCACCATCATCGGCGTACATTTCGGTGGAGCACTTGAGGCAACCATTGTTGAGGCTATTCATGCATGGGAAGCAATGAGGGGAGCGATACCCAGGGAATCACAAGGGAAGATCTTTGAAGAATCTCTTCCCTACGGGCGTCTCTTGCACAAGCCACCTTATTGACAAGGGGCTTATTCAAGAATAGTGCGCATGACATGTTTGCAACACAACTCAGCGACACGTGTTGTATTTCTTCAGACCCGTCTCAACTACGGGGCCATCATCTTTAATGAACTGAAGCAGTGGGTGGAGAAAGTGAAGAACAACCCCACTTGCAAGCGCCCATTCGTGAGGCTGATCAACGCTCTCCTCAGAGACAATGAGGAAGTCAACTCTTCCTTAAAGGAAGATGAACTGATAGTGGTGGCCAAGGAGAAGCAGCTAACCGCCTCCTTCTTCAACAAATATACAGAGTATGAGAACAAGCGAAGGCTGCAGAAAGGTCTTCCGCCGGTCTCTCTTGACAAGGTCGCTAAGCCACTACCGATCATAGTGACTCGCTTCAACATGGAAGCTTATGGCGCGACCGGCAAAACCTTCAAGAAGGCCTGCGAAGTTTGGCGAACAAGTTGCCACGTCCTCCATCAAAAGCCAAAGATCGGCGATGAGGCGGAAGCGGCTGGCGAGAGCCAAGCGAAGCAAAGAAGACAAGGCGAGAAGATGCGGTTCAAGCGAAGAAGCGGGCAGGTGGATTCGAAAGGAGATGAAGGAAGGCGAAAAAGACAAGAGTCCAACCAACCCAATTCCATCTCCTTCCAACCCATCCCTCACCCGGCCCGACCATCTTCTCAAACTCATCCAACCTCTTGCTTCCGGCCATCTACTCAAACCAAACAACCACCCTCACCCTCCACCGCACCCCCCAAACCCAAGCGTGGAGACTACGTAAAACCTTCGAGGACCGGCCAGAAGACATTCACCGCCTCTACCAGCGATGCGGTGAGTCTCCCATTCGGCCACTAAGAAAGAAAAGTGCTGGTACCAAGCCAACTACCGCCCGACCAACCAACTACCGACGCCCAACCAACTACCGAAACCCAACCATCAACCGACAGCCAACCATCTACCGCCACACCCAGCCAACCTATTCCCCGAGTCACCACCTGGAGGAATTCACCACCTCGGGATCCCTCGGGAGGAGCCTCATACGGGAGGAGCCTACCGAACCCCCTCCTCCTCCTCTTTCACCATTCAACTACTCTCTGACCCATCCACACCTACCTCACCTCACCATACGAACCACCTCTTGACACCAACAAAACCATCCAAACCAATAGACTCTGCTGCTGCCAAGTTCCTTTTTGAACTTTCCTCAGTAGCAGAGCTCTTCACCCCTGAACAACAACCTCCTCAACCTACCCTTCGCAAACCAAAATCCCTTTTCTACCCTGCACCCTCTTTCTGGTTCTCTACCAGCCCATTACCTGAATCCTCCCATATCAGTGAAAATTCGACAGATATGGAGCGATATGGACCCCACCATCCCTCCCCTCCACCTCCTCTCCATCACCTCTTCTACCGACACCTCTACCGACTCTTCCTCATCCGACTCCTCTCCTCCTCGACCCCAACAACCCTTCCGGCCAGTATCTCTGGAAACCACCATTCACATTGGCCAGGCAACAACTTCCACTCAGCCGGCCAATGATGAAATTTTGTCAAGGCTGGACGCCATATATGAGCGGCGCTCACTAAGCATCACTACGCTACCGAGATAGCCCTCTTTGCGTCCAAAGCCAACGATCGAACTGCAGCTCTTCTACGACAGTTTCAAGAGGATGTCTGGACTCGTTTTGGACAGATGCGACACGATTTCACAGACGTCAAGATCAACGTTGAAGCTCAACGAGACGAATGTGTACGTATCTGCTCCTCTATTCTACGAGCTTTTCCATGCCATCACTCTACATCTCGGCAATGGCCGCCCTCCTATTCTAGAGCTCAACAACCTAGCTCGAGACTCTGCTCACAATATTATGAATGCCCATCGTGATCGTTATCTGGCCATCACGGAGGAGAAGCAAATGAGATCTATCAACCGTATGCTGATGGAAGAGAACAGTCGTCTTCGTGAAGAACTCGACTACCGCTCTCGTTCCACTAGACCTTCTACTGATGCCAATGATAAGTACGTACGTAGAATGGAAGAGCTAGAGAGAGAATGAATGGAAAAAGAAGCTGCAGACAAAGGCAAAGGGAAAAGACCTTGGTAGATTTGTATCTTTTCTTCCCTTTTCCTTTGTATCTATCTTATATTTTGAAAACTCTGTAAGATGTAAACATCTTGTTTATAATACAGAAGATTATCTGTTTTTCAAAATTGACTTGTTTAAATTCTTGTTATTTCATTTTCTATATCTGCTTAGAATTTAAACACTCAGTTTAAATTTATATTTGAACTGTTTTTGTTACTGATCTGTGTGCTATTCTATGATTTCCTTATCCATGTATGCACTTAGATTAGTCTTTACATTTGAGGTGCTCTTCTGTTTGATAGAGGCATGTCTTTCGCTACCGTTTATATAAATCTCTTAGACATGCTATTATCTATCACATAGTCGGTTATAGCCCTCATTTGTAGTAATGATGACCAGATATAAATAGGAGGAGATTGTTGATTCTTATGTTAGATTTATATATGTTCAGTTCATTACCCTAGTTTTATACTTCAGTGGCTAATCGGGCTGCGTATCGATTAGCGTGGCAACTGTGTATAGAACTTTGCCAAGTATAGTTTTTAATAGGACTTTACAGGTTCAGCGGAAGACCTCTTCACAAGCTTCACCGGAAGACCTGCTCAAAGCTTACAAACGGCAGACCTTGTGTCCACCTGGTGTATCATGACGTGTCCTATCAATCCATGATTAAATGGATCAGTCTAAATTTATCTCATCATTGTTTGAATTTGAACGAGACATTCACGACACATCAAGCCCGCCGAAAGCTTTCAGCGGGGAAGACTTTTCGTCTGAACAGGAAAGCGGCCACCTACCTGCGTAAAACTCTCGATCGACACCTAGATTGCCCAAGTTTTAGAAGATCTCGAAATCATTCCACTGCTCTAGATATGCGTGAAGACGAATTTCTTTGACCCCATGCATTTAATGCATTTTACCTTCTGACATTCAGTCTTCATCTTCTCCAACGGATCTTTTTTAGTGCACCTGCTATAAATGCTGCCATTAAAGACTGGAAAAAAAACCAGTACAGAATCGATCGAACACTTGAAAAATTGCGCTGAAACTCTATAACTCCAAGTCTTACAACTCAGTGCATTCAAGAGATCATCAACAGATCTAGAAGTCTCGTCAACAACAAGAAGCCGTGCATCAACATTTATTTCTCTACTTCTTGTTGTTATTCATTCATTAACTATACTTCTGCACGAATTAAATATCTTG
This sequence comes from Codonopsis lanceolata, assembly GCA_013146195.2. Classification (NCBI taxonomy): domain Eukaryota; kingdom Viridiplantae; phylum Streptophyta; class Magnoliopsida; order Asterales; family Campanulaceae; genus Codonopsis; species Codonopsis lanceolata. The sequence goes on from CM028380.1 coordinate 70,281,684, forward strand.
TTGATACAGATATTTAATTCCTTAGACCCCAAACACAAGTCAATATTTTGTACACGATCCATTGGGAATATTCTTTGTAATAGATCTAGTGGAAAACATAATGCGCTATTTTAATCCAAGGTTGACTGCCTTGGTGGTGGACGTAGCACTCTTTATAGTGTGAACCATCCCAAATTACTTGTGTTATTTCCTTACTGTTTGTCTACTGTTTGAACTATTTATTGCTTTAGTTATCTTTAACCTTTATACATCATAACTTAAGTAACCTGTCAAAGGTCTACCGGTAGTCCTTATCGGCAGACTTGAAATAGCTACTTTGAAAGTCTTCCGCTACTTCAATCTTTTCATAGATTGTAAGTATCTTTCAAAGAACTTAAACAAAAGTTTTTAAGTGTATAATAAGCTATTCAACCCCCCCTTCTAGCTTATTATTGTGCCCGTTGGGACCCACAGTCTCAATCTCTTCGATTTCTCCTTCGTTTCCTTCAATGTCTCTCAGATCTCTTCTATTTCCCCTTCGTTACCTTCGATGTCTCTTAGTAGTGTTGTGAAAAGAGAGTGCAAACATCGACATTGACTTTGTTGGACTTGGATTGTGCACTTACACTGCCTGGTTAAAAAGTTAGGGGGTTATTTCCATCTTTTCGACCTTTTCCGTCCATCAAACTAACATAAGTTACCTTAAATGACCTCATTGGATTAGAATGCAAAGTATAGTCACCTAATTAAGAAAAAAAAAGTAAAGTGACCTTATTGAAAAAAGCTCGAAAGTAGGGTGACCAAATTGCTATTTAAGACTTTTGTTTTTTGGGCGGTGCTATTTAGACCCCCACAAAGCTAAAAGTATACCAAAAAATCTTAACTTCTTATTTTACCCTCCAACATCAAAACACATCCCATACCCCCCACACCGCCTCCCTCCCTCCTCCTGCTACGTGCCTATGTACGTCATCCCTTCCCCCCCTTACGATGCATCCTCTCTCCCTCTTCATCAACAGCCACCCCCTCCCACTGTATCCTTCCTCTCTCCCATGCATTCTTCCTTCCTCTTCTCTCATTTCATCAACAACCTTCTCCCATGTATCCCTCCGTCTAAGGGTGTTAGTGGTAAGGCCAAAATCATGAACTGCTCCCTCGGTTCCTAAATTTTCAAACCGAACCAAATTGATCAAGGTTTGAAACCGAACCAAACCATTCGGTTCGGTTTGAAAATTTAGGAACCGATAGAGGGTGGTTTGGTTCGATTTAGGTCAAAATCATGAATCGAACCACTCCAATCAGTTTCTAAATTTTCAAACCGAACCCAACTGATCAAGACTTGAAACCAAACCACTCGGTTCGTTTTCATGGTTCAAATAGAAATAAAACTAATCAACTTAGTTCTTGTTTGGTGAAACGTTTTGACTAAAATGCTGGCAAAAAACACAACGTTTTCTCTTTAAAAGTGTTTCAATGTAGCGCTTTAAAAATGTGTAACGTTTTAAAAATATGTTGTGGTTACAACTACTTTGTTTATGAGAATAGCGTTTTAAATTAGTTTTTCAAACATGTTTACAAGAAAAAAAAACTTCGTTTTGAAAATGTTACATTTTAAAAACGCTTCGTTTTGAAAACATTCCACCAAATGAGGCCTAGACAATATTTAAATTAAGACAAATTATATGATTTAGAACGATAATTAAAATTAAACATTAATAAGTAAGGGTGTTTAGTTGTTTACTAGGAGCATGTAGAAATAAAGTTACTTCTCCTGCAAAAATTCAAATTCTAAACAATATAAAATCATAAAAGTACAAACAATAAAAAACAAAAAGTTTTCCAACAAATAAAAAACAATCCATGACACAAGCAGTACTATAATTTAGGGATTGAAGCCCCAACAAACAATTCTGAACTGAACTAATGTATTAGTTCTCATACATAATGGGTTGGTTCCGATTCTAATTTTTTTGAAAATCGAACTATTCATCTGAGTTCGGTTTTCTTTTTTTTTTCCCAAAAAATTGGACTGAACTGGACTAAACTCACCCCTAACGGGACATATTAAATAATCACATTGATGATTAAATGAATTCATCATCAATAGCCAAATCAAATCACTCATTAAAGTTGGTAATAACAACACAAAGTTTGTCATTATAGTTGGAGTTACATAATTCAAAATAAAAAAGAAAAATTAGCAAAATGTGGGTTTTGTCTGAGTAGACAAATTTGGTAAGACATTCGTGTCCGCGGGACAGATTCGTACATGAGTTCAAAAGCCCGAAGGCTAAATCAGACCATGATTTGCACCCACTCGCGGGTGCGTGTGTGTGAGAGAGTATCTAATATACAATAGAGCTCATACCCACACATGTGCAATTGACTTAAGCTATTTAGAGGTTGAGATTAAATTATCTTGAAAAATTTAACGATTGTGATTCACCCTCACATTCACATGTGTGAGAGTAGTTATCCACTTTTAACTTCATACTATAAAGTCACCCTCTATAATTAATATTATGAGTAGTCATCTTTTTTCTTTTGAACAATCACCCTTTATAAAACATCACTCTTACATATAACTCCTTACAAATAACCCCCATCAACTATGAGTCAAATTCAAATAGCACCCCTCAACTACCACTTGAAGCAATGTACCCCTTAAACTGTAACATTTTAAAAAAAATGTACTTTCTATTTAGACATTGTCGTTTCAATTGACGAAATCATATATATTGTCATCGTGCCATAGGCACGAGTAGAAATCTACTTACAAATTCGCTCGTCTTTCTTTATGTTTATAATCACACGGATTCCGGAAGCTTGATGAAATAATCTTGTGAAAATTCATAATCCCATCACTTAAACGAACCAATAAAGCCCAATTATATGTGAAAATTCAGCCTCTTAAGGTGTCCGTGTCCACTCCCCTTTGCACGAACATTTAATAACTATGTTTCAATTCTCAAACAAAAATGAATGCATTAAGTAAGCAACAAGATTGTCACCCTACAAGACTCAAACATAAATCATCCCAATGCAAACTCACTTTACTCAAATTCTCTTAATTGGAGTCAAAAATGGTAATGTTGGAGCTAGGCCTAATAAATTCACAAAATGACATAAATGAGCTTGGTTAGCTTTACTTTACATGAGACTAAATATAAAGAGTGTCGTTATTCATCCCCCAAAAACTCATTTTTCCTATTTTACCCTCCTTATAAGTTGACCCCATCTTCACCGCTTCCCCCTAGTGCCACTACGTCCTCCCTCCCCCCACAGCCATTGCGTCCTCACTCTCCCCATCACACTATACCCCTTCAATCTCCAGCCACAGTCCCGTCTCTGTCCATTCTTCCCTGTCTCCTCTTTTTTTTTTAATTCAATTCAAGGGTTGTTCGGTCGACCATGGTCGAATATCACAAGGTTATTCGATCGACCATGACCGAACAACACAAGGTTGTTCGATCAACCATAGTCGAACAACCTGAATTAAATTGGAAAAAAAAAAAGAGACGGGGAAAGAAGGGAGGTAGGGGCGTGTGTCCACTAGAGAAGGAAGGGAAAATGGAAGAGACAGAATGAGAGAAGGGAAGAGGACGAAATGGGTGGAGGAAGAAGGGAATATGAGACAGTGGTGGGGAAGAATGTGCAACGGGTTGGGGGAGGGAAGAAGAGAAGAATATACTGATGAGTGGGGGGAAAGGGAGGAAGATGCTGGGTGGGAAGAAGGGGGGAGGATGGAGGAGGAAGACGGTGGGTGAGAGGGAGGGAGAGTGTTTGGATTGAGGAGGGTAAATTAGGAAGATTAGGTTTTGGGCATCGATAATTAAAAATTTGAGCATCGTTAGTTAATTTTGGGCATCGATAATTAATTTAGGGTATCGAGCATTAATTTTGAGCATCGATCATTAATTTTGAGATACCAATTATGAAGCCAAAAGCATTCCTCCAAAAAAAAAAAGCCAAAAGCATTCCTCCAAAGTCCACTTCTTGACCCCCTTCCCCTGTCATGTCACTGTACCTCCCTCCATTTCTCTCTTTTTTTCCTTCTTTCTTCTTCACTTCTTCTTTCTGTTTACTTTTCTTTTCTCTTCTTCACTTCTTCACAATTAATGTCAAAAACATTTCTCTCTTTTTTTCTTTTTATTTTTTCTACTTTTAGTGCAGGCCAAGCCTTGAACGAATCAGTGGCAAAAGAACACAAAATAGTGCACAATAGAAGATAGAAGAAGTTGAACCTGTTAACAAAGCAACTGAAGGTTTGAAATTAATATCTTTCATATTCTCTAATGAAGAAGTTACTCATAATGCTGCACAACAAGCAGCTCAGTCAAAACCATGAAAGCTACCTACAAAAAAAAAAAAAAAATTCTAATTGAATCACTAACACATTGTACAGCCCGGCTCCTTCTATTTCGTGGTTCCGGTCTTTTCCTTTAAGAACCCCCGAAAGTCGGATTTTCGGTGTGCAGGGCAGATCGTGCAAGTATGGAATTTAGGCGTCGACAAGGTTTTCACTTCTTTATGCGATGCCCAATTTAGGTGTCGTAAGTTCTGACGCCCCGCAATTTAGACATCGTTTCCTCCAATGTGGGCATCGTTGTTACGACCAACTTCATCTTGATGGGCATACTTCATCTTATACAACTTTTTTCCCTTTCAATTCATTAATTCTATCTTCCTTCTTGACTTTGATTTTTACTGTGAGAAGTTGGCCATTACTTCTTGACCTAGAACACAGCGGATGTCAATGAATGATCATTCACACTCCTCATATTGTAGGTTGATTACTTAGATATTGATAATTAAATGTCATGTGAGAGTTTGTTTTCATATTTCATGTCTCTGTATGTGTATCATGGTGGGGATAAAACTAGATTTCATGCTTTGGATAAAGTAACCAAATGGTGTTTCAATTTTGGTGTGAGTTGATAATGAGGATGAATAATTGGCGGACAGTGGTTCTGTTCGGTGCGTTGATATTTTAGGAAAAAAATAATAATGAAAGTGAACTTTTACGATTTAAAAAAAAAAGAAAAAAAAGAAGGTAACTGAACTAATACAATTCTAGAGAATGTACCACTCCGCAATTATTCCTATACACTTTGATTTAGGAATCATTACCAAGCTTTGGTTGAACCCATTTATTCAAGAAACATAATTTTCAAACCTAATAGTCCGAGTAGAAGCGCTTTATTGGTGCTAAAAGGTGAAATAACTTTTTGGTTATTCCCTTGGATCAGCAATGCCACTGCAACTTGACAAGCTTTCTTGGTAAGAGTGATCTAACAAGAATCATCTTTCATAGCCGATTAAAAAATCACTCCAAGAGATACTCGTAGTGAGAGAGAGAGAGATGGCTGACCGTTTCTTCCCCAACGAAATGCCGGATTTCATCCAGCAAACTCCAGTCGGCGAGCCCTCACTTGAACAACCCGGAAATTCGCTAGTAAAACTCCTCTCTCTTCCCTACAACACAGCCTCCGAAAGACTCAAACGAGCAGCTTTGGACCTCAAAGAAACAGTAGTACCTTTTCAATTACCAACATCGTCTTTTTGCCATTTTCACTAGGATTGTTCAATTTTGATGCTTTTACTTGACTGCACAGTAGTGCCCACCAGGTGTTTGTATTTTGTTTTTTGTTTTTTTGCAACAGATTGTGGGGGAGACATGGAGAACCAGCGGAAAACGTGTGAGTGATTATACAGTCTACACTGGGGCTCTTGGAACCGCCTTCTTGTTATTCAAATCTTACCATGTTACTCACAACAAGCACGATCTTACCTTGTGCGCTGATATTATTAAAGCTTGTCACTTTGCCGCTACTGGTTCTAGGTACTTGTTTCTTTTTTATCTCTGTGCGTTTGTTTTTTTTTTTTTTGGCTAAAGGGGTTTATGAAACGAACTTGAAATGTATTGGATCTACATTTGGAAGAATGTGTGTAATTTTGGGTTCAAGACTCAAATTCCTTTTATCACATGTTCAGTTGGTTCAATCCTAATTGATTCGCTGTTGGCATGTTAAGAAATTAGTTCAACATGCAAATCAATGAAAATTGAAAGAAAAAACTGAGAAACAAAACTTTAGTTTAATCCATATTATTGTGTCTTTGGAGTGTGGCACTAACGTGCAAATCTAATTGAAGGGAACCACTTGTCTTGTTATGGACCTAACTAATGGCATGCTTACTGATAGAAAACATGCTATTGAAAAAAGTAAAGTCGAGCTTGACTAGTTTTATCATTCATTGGATCGCAGCCGCGTGACCTTCCTGTGCGGACAGGCTGGTCTATATGCTCTTGGTGCTGTTGTGGCAAAGCATGGTGGTGATCCACGCATGTGTGATCGCTATTTGACTGAATTTAAACAGGTAATTGATCATTTTTACATGCATAATGCTTTTCTTTCATCTCTTTTGCACCTGATCTTTCTCGTTGAACTGGTCTTACTTGTTGGCATGCAGATTAAGCTTCCTGAAGACCTTCCAGATGAGCTACTGTATGGGAGAGCAGGCTACTTATGGGCTTGTTCGTTCTTAAACAAGAATCTGGGCAGAAACACAATACCTTGTTCCCAAATGGTAAGACAGAGACATTTTTAATGCCCTTCATCCTTAGTCCTTAATACAATGGTCATATGTCATGCAGCGAGTTGTTACAGATGATATTATCAAGGCCGGTAGACAACAATCTACAGAAGAATGTCCATTGATGTACGAGTGGCATGGGAAAAAATACTGGGGAGCTGCCCATGGACTTGCTGGAATAATGCATGTATTGATGGACATGGATCTGACTACAGATGAGTTGGATGATGTCAAGGGAACACTTCGTTATATGATCAAGAATCGGTTCCCTAGTGGGAATTATCCTTCAAGTGAAGGAAGTGTATCAGACCGTCTGGTCCACTGGTGCCATGGTGCTCCTGGAGTTGCTCTTACCCTTGCAAAGGCAGCCAAGGTAAAGTGCACAAGCGTTCCCATTTTCAGAGACTAGTCTTCTTTATATATTCTCCTCACTGTTGCTACTGAAATTGCCAGGTTTTTGGAGGTGAGGAGTTTCTGCAGGCAGCTGTGGATGCAGGGGAAGTGATATGGGACCGGGGTCTACTTAGACGAGTTGGAGTTTGTCATGGAATCAGTGGGAATGCCTATGTTTTTCTTTCACTTTACCAATTAACAGGTAATGCGAAGTTCATGTATAGGGCCAAGGCATTTGCTTGCTTCCTACATGATAGAGGTCAAATTCTTATATCAGAGGGGACAATGCATGGAGGGGATCACACCTATTCCCTATTCGAAGGCATGGGAGGAATGGCTTATCTCTTCCTGGACATGACTGATCCATTGGAGGCTAGGTTCCCAGCTTATGAACTTTAAGTTCTTTCTGTAAAATAATCTTAAATTTTTCTTGTAGCATCTTGTGTATGAGTGTACTTTCAACTTCTGTGTATATGAGAAAAATTAATGTCTTCAAAGTTTGTCCGCTCAAAAATTCTCTCAATTTGAAGCGACTATGTTTGAAATTAGCCATTGTGTAGTTTTTGATATGATCTGCATAATTGCTTTATTTTTTGACTTCATGGGCCTTGCATATCATTAACTGATCCATGCTGAAACTAACAAAGAAATTGCAATTTTAAAAATGAGGCGAGTGATTTTATTGTCAAGTCTAATTTGAACTAACCTAATTTTACAAGAGAAAATTATTACAACTGAGCATCTGAATCCAAACTCTACACCCTACAGCTTGATTAGTTGATTGGGAAGAAACTAAAAGGATCCAGCTTAAGCCAGACCGACAAGTTTCTCACTTACTTCCCATACCTTACGGGCCTTGGCAGAATCACTTGCTTCTTGTGACAATTGGTTCTCAAATGAAGCTGAGTCCTTGTTCCAGCTCCAGTAGACTCCTGACTTTGTCAAGCTTGGATCACTCACAACCTAGATAGATCAGCAACCATATTTAAGTTAAATGTATATACTCAGAATGCTAATTTTTACTTATTTGCTTCTTCACTGTGAATGCTAATTTTTACCTGTGCAAGACGCTTCCCGGATTCTTCCTCAGACACAAAGCCCTTGGTGATGTACTTCTGGAATGGAGGGAAGAGAATTCTGAAGAGAGGAATGTGCTCCCTAAACAAGCCTGTGGTGGCAATGCAACCGGGGTATAGGGAAGCAAATGTGATGCCGGTGTCCTCGTGGTAACGGCGGTGGAACTCTTGCATGGTGAGCATGTTGCAGACCTTGCTGTCCTTGTATGCCTTTGCACCATCAAATTCACCACCGTCGATCATGGCTGAGCTATTGAGCCCATTCAAGCCCCCAGAAAGACCCCTCATGTCCCCAAGGTTCGCTTTTGGAGGTACGTTCCCAGCCAAAGTATTTGTGTTACCTAGAATATAGCGATGATAATTTAGTTAGTACCATGGCATGGGTGAGACATGATAGTATGTAATTATGTACATTGAGGCTCAATTGTGGCTGCTATTTGTCTTATACCTGTAATTGAGCCAACAATGATGTGTCTCTTGGATGGGTAATCAGATTTCTGCAAATCCTCGAGCAACAATCTTGAAAGAAGGAAGTGTCCAAGGTGATTAGTCCCAACACTAAGTTCAAAGCCATCGGCGGTAAATGTAGGTTCCTTGGCAGTTGGCAAATACACAGCTGCATTGCAAACCAACACATCAAGTGGCCTGCCTGATCGCCTGAAATTGTCGACAAATTGCCTGACACTGTCTAGGGAAGCAAGGTCCAAGTGTATCACAGTGTAGTTCTCTTTGGCCATTCCAGCTGATTTGGCGGCTCTTTCTGCCTTGAGGAAGTCCCTGCAAGCCATAATTACATGCCATTTTCCTGTTTCGGCTAAAGCCTTAGCTGCGGCTAGTCCCAAACCAGAGGAGGCCCCTGTGACGATGACACTGCCCTTTCGCAAGGTTTTCTTCCCATCAGTAGATGCTCGGTTAATTGCTGGAGTTGTAACTACAGCCTGCACTTTTAGCGCTGCACCCGAAACCCTCTGCAAGAAGATCAAGATCAATATCAATATCAATATCAATGGGTAAGTTGGAATTTCCAATGATTCTACATTTCTACTCCGAGTTTTTAACTTTTTAGTACCTTGGTCCTCAGTGCAGATGAACTGAAGTCACTTTTAAGGATGTCTGCTCCAAAAAAACTGGAATCCTTCAGGCACGTCTTTGCCTTTCCCTGCAAAGATAGAAGAATATTTACATAATTTGAGTGTTATTTTTTCCATGAAGAAAGTAAGTTTTTGTAACAAGAGAGATGAGAGCGAACCTCCTTGTGGATGGCGGAGAAGGAGGAAAGCAGGGAAGTAGCCTGTAGTGCCATTGGAGCTTTAGAAATACTATTGAATTGATACTTTGGTTTGATGATACGTTTGGTGATGTTGTGTGATTATTATATATAAACGGAATGAATTGAAGGGAGGGGCCTTGTAGCTTGCTGTTTTTAGTGACTGAAAGCGATGAGTGTCTGCTGACTGCTGCTGGATATTGTAGGACAGAGTGGATAAGATAATTGCTTTTGGATGGGTCTGTCGTATTAATTCAGAGCAACCAATCAAAATTTGAGTTTTAGATTTCGTATGATATTTTATAGTACTACAATAGTATGTTTCCTTTTTTATTATTTAATTATCTGTTTAGGAAAGTGGGGCTCCCAAAGGATATTAAGGTGCTCTGGCCGAAGCAGTATTCTTCCTCCCACCAGAGTCATGGGCTCGGGAATGGAGGAGACATGCATGTATAGGATTAGGATTTTTGGGCACACGCCAAACTCTATGCTTCCCTGTTTTTGGCTTTGAATTTGGTGAGTCAATGGTGATACTTGTCTATAAATATCAAAATTTGATATCTATTAATTATTATTCATGTGTATTAAATAATCATTTCTAATCATAGGTATTAAAATAAAGAGTATTAAAATTAGGTGTGGTACTAAGGGAGAGATATCAAATTTGGTACTTTCTCTAGTATCACACATAATTTTGATATATTTCACTTTAACCATTGGAAGGCCTAATACTCTTATATCGATATCAAAATTTGGTTTTGATCCCTACCATTAGACTTGCCCTTATAGGGGGTAAATTCGATCACGTCCTTTCTCAAAGTTTTTAATTGCTTCCATCCACTTTGGTTTTTTTTTAATTGAAAAAAGACAATTATTGAGGTGAAAAGACTAATATATCCTTAATAAACTGAAGGTGTGCTGCAGAGATCACTTACTTGGTACATCGTGTTGCATCAATTTTTACACCGCGCTACGTAAATTTAAATTACCTAATCCGCGATGCGTAAATTTTTAAATTACCCAATTCAATTGATTCATCGCGCTGCAAAAATATTTATGCATCGCGCTTGCAAATCATTATGAAACCAAATTTTTCTCTACCTTCTTTCCATTACACAATCAATAAATAATTCAAATTTATATGCATCTTTCAAATATCTCAAATCCAAATCGATACATCACGATTCACAAATGATGTATTTTGATTCAAAATGTATTTAGATTAAAAAAGGTGTCCAACAACGAAAAATAAATTATTCAGACATTTCATATAACACTTTACATGCATAGTAACACAAAACACAAAAAGTAAATCTATTTTAAATCATACAAACACAATGAAGAAGAAGACGAAGAAAACAACATGACATGATTAAAGTAAAAAAGTGAGAAGTTGGGGTGATAAAGAAACAATTATGTGTAATCACCGTCCTTCTTCACCACCTAACTCCCCACTCTCTTTCATCTTCATACTTTTTTTTGCGTCTTCTAACGAATGAATTTAATGACAATGGAGAAGAAGAAATTTATAGGGTTATCTGAATTTGAATATTATAGGAACAATATATTAAAAATGGATTTTGGCAATTGAAAAAAAAAACGGTAGAGTGAAACGAATAAATGTTTGGGAAAATGTAATGAGTTGACCCATAATTTCTGGTTGGTTATATTTGAAACAAATTAATGTATTTCAAGAACAAAAAAAGTTTTTACTTTGGCTTTTTTATTAAACTTTGATTAATAACGTCATACTTATCAATTGATTGTTTTGTTAATATTTGTTGTAGTGATGGTCAATTTGTAACATAAAACAAGAGCAATGTGATTTTCTAAAGAAGAATGTTGGAGTTGGTTCCAAAGTAATGACAGTGAGTATGTTTCAAAAAAATGAATCGATTGAGTAGCTGTAGAATTTTGAAGGGGAGGTTGCTAAAACTATGTACTCAACTGCCTATTTAGCCATCATGATCCGGAAATTGTGACTGCACTCCGTCCCTACCCTAATTAGAGTCGGAGATAATGATGGTGGACTGGATTATCCCCTCCCTTTTAGCTATAGAAACGATGAAGAATGCTTATGCTTCCAACATTAACTGTCAAAAACTAGTCTGAATCCATTCATTTTCACAGCCACACGTAAATTAAATACATACAGATTACAGAGACAAGAGGATTACAGGTGAATGAATGGTAAGATATTAAATATATATAGATATATATATCTGTTTAATTTCAGTCATTCTCTTAACTCTACAATTCCCGATTACACAAATTCATCGGTTTCTAAACTCGACCTGTATTCTTCTCCTTCCTTTTTTTTTTTTTTTCTTCTCCTGAAAATCTACTCTTTTTTTCAATGCCTACTCGGTCCGCATCTTCTTCATCGGTAACCGAAATTCAACAGGCAGAAGCACAACAAAGAAAATGGAACTCACTAATATTACAAATCTCCAACATCTCTGTACAAATTTCACCAACTTGGAGGAGAACCCGCATCTTCTTGGGCCCACTAAATCAAGCTTTTGTACCTCGGCTTTCAAATTATTCCAAACCCTAAATACGAACCGGCAATCCAAAATTCTGGAATGTTCTAATTTCCCCTCGAAGGCCAGCTGTCACAATCACCATACCCCAGGCCGACTTAATTGGATTCATCACACTGGACAAATCCACACTAGTATGAGGACTACGATGCTTGGTAGCCAAAACAAGTTTTTCTTCTGGCCAAGTAGCTGAGATTCTATCGAAGAAATAACTATTCGATACATTAGAGATGATTCCATGAAGTGGGCTACTGGTACACCCAGAAGCCAATGGTGAATTGAATTCACCATTAACATCTTCTGGTGTAGGAGGGTGATTTGCTGTAGAGACCTCATCCAAGTGATCCACACTAACCCCGTTGGGTTCTCCAGAACAGCTATCTAGGTATCCCCATGACGTGTCGCACATGCCAGGCCAAGGGATAGCTGCCGATACATCTTGACAATGGAAATGCTCGTAAGACTGGGTGACTGTCACGCCTTTGCTTCTGCTAGCTCTAGAATCACCTTCATGTTTCCAGACATATACATGGGAATCCTCACTGGCACAGACCGCATATCTTCCATTGGCTGTGAGGGATGCCGAAATTTGGCTGTTTGTATTGCGAAACCCTGTAATGGAACCACACCACTTACATACATCATCCAAAAATTGCTTCAAATCACAATTGCACGTACATGCTCTTCAGTATACCAGACGGAAAACAGAGATATCTCAGTTGCATATAATTACCTGTCTTGTGAATACAAAGACCTAAATTCTGTTTGCAACCAGTAAGAGATCATAAAGAGGGGGACAATTCAGAGAATCACGAGGGTCATGAGGAACTTCAACCAAAATGATCAAATGGTTTCAGTGTTTCACGGGCTCACAAGGGTATCTGACACTTTCCCTCATGATATTTTCAAGCTGCACAGTTTTGATAGCTTTACAAAGTAAAATCTTATAACTACGACGCAAGTCAGTATCAATATTAGTAAAAGAGCCCTGTTTATAAGGTGAAGATGAGATAGTGACTGAAAGACGGTATGACAACTGATTGGCACTGCAGTACAAACTCTAAAGCTGCCTGTATGACTACGAGTCTAAGACGATGATGTAGCCATGTACTGTAACTTATGTTTTAGAGGTTGTATAAGATTCAGCAAGTTATACAAGGCATAGATGCTTTTTCACAAGAAAAAACATCTGGCTAAATAGCAGGTCTAGAGCTATCTGTCTTGGGGAAAACGAAATCAGGTATTTTCTTCTTTAAATGGGGTATTCACAACTCAGGTATATAAATGGGGTCACTTAAGTTGCATGAATCAATTTTGTCTAAAAGCAACACACTCAGAGAAATGATACGAAAGAATGCCAAATGGCACTCACAGACGAAGGTGCTATTCCTTTTAAATAATTTCACATCCACAGATTGATCATTATAATTACTCAGTCCTCAAGTTTTCTGACTAGGATAGTCTTGCAGAGTTGGAGAGGTTCTGTTGAATAAAAATTAGTCACGTGGATGCTTCTAAATTTCCTAGCCAGTAGCTTAAGGAGTTCTCTTATCAAGAGACAACCAAGGATAAGGCTTTCAATACACGGCTCGATGGTGTCCCCAAGTCTTGGCATCAAGTCTTGACCCCCTGCATTTCTCTCACAGTATGTTAGTATGCAGTATGCTCTATCTTTGGCCTGGGTAAATTTACGCAACTCAGTCGTCTCTCCACATATGAGCCACCAAGTGAGTAACAATTGAGAGGAACGTTGAGCATGATAAACATTTGCTGGTTCTAGCTACAACAACTTAAGGTTTTAGATGTGTTGGCAGTTTAACAAGCTCAAACAGTTTGTAAAAAGAGTATCTAAGTCGTATAAAATTTACAAATATAATAGCCTAAATATACACATTCTAACAGTAATTATTGCTTTCACCATCAGTAATGGCACGCAATGGTTTATGTAGGCGGTTCCATTTAGTTGAAATCACTTTGGAGTATCTAAGTCGTATAAAATTTACAAATATAAGAGCCTAAATATACACATTCTAACAGTAATTATTGCTTTCACTATCAGTAGTGGCACATAATGGTTCATGTAGGCGGTTCCATTTAGTTGAAACCAGCTTTGGTTGAGTTGAGACCCGTCTAAGTACACACGTGATTCACTCAGTTGTACAGCAATCAATTCAACAACTTCTTTGGTGATTTAAAATGGGAAGGGCACGTAGCCATTTGTTGGAACAATTTGTTCCAACCAATTATTTTGAACAAACAGTTGTATTTTTTTAAGCAACAGCTGTATTTTTTAAACAAATAGTCATATTTTTTGAGCAAACATACGTATTTTTTAAAATAACAGTTGCACATTTTTAAAATGAAAAAAAGAAAAACAACAATGATCCAACCAGTTGCGCTTCAAAACTTCTCAGTCATTAATTGGATCACAACTGGTTAGAACAAATGGTTCCAATGAATTGAACTATACAACCAAGCAGAAGTACAATGCTTATGGGATCTTAGTTCATTGTGTAGATCGGTTGAGTTGAGTGTCGTCCTCTATATACGGACATAACTTTCTCAATTGACAAGCAACCATATAGGTCCTCTAAAACCACAAGATTAAATTATGCAGCCTAAAGCAAGTGTAATGCCCATGTGATCCTTACTTTGATGCTTTTTCTTCACTTCTCTTTCGCTCTACATTTCTACAACTGTGAACCTGCAATATTATCTTAAAATAATCCTCCCCTTTTTAGCTTTAAGTCTGTTAGCAATACTAATCATGTCTGCAACGACACTTCGACCATATAATAACTGCAACACCCACAACGTAACCAGAGTACTACTCACACTACACATCGACACCCACTGATATCTTGCCCTTTCAATCCAAGTACCTCAAGTCCAACCCCTTTATTAGACCTATTCTTAAACCCTGCAGACAGCAATGTAGCTAAAAATTTCCCACAAAAGTCGATTATAACAAAGATCTGGGTATTAACGCTCATAGGTGCTTCCACATGCTTGTTTTACCCCACAAAGGATTTTGATAGGACCACAAAGGAAATTCAATAATTGACGGGTGTCCCAAGTCAAGAAGAGAAATTAACAAGAAGTTGCTTTAGGTACAGCTGAAACAAGAAAAACGGGTCCTACAGAAGCATACTGCAAGTGCTCAAATTACCTTCTGATACATGAAACAGAAAGTAATATTAATATCTCCGCCAACCGGAAAATGTAAAAAGGATAATGATAAAGAGAAAATAATACAAAAAATTGGGCATTCAAGTCAACATCACAAGCAACGAGAGAGAGAGAGAGAGAGAGAGAGAGAGTCCTATCAAATTTAAGGTAGTCATATTAAGTTAGATAATCAATATTGCTGAAAAAAGAGATGTTCCATGATTTGAGTAGCAACTATCAAACAAGGAACTAAAGCATTTGTAGTGTTACCTTTAAACTTGTGAACCAAATCAACACCATCAACAACCCGGATTCGTGAATCTGCAGATGTGATAAGCACTTCTGAGGAGCTTCCGGGAGCAAACTGTAGTAGGAAACCAATCAGTAATCAACAACACAAGGACATGCTTTATATTTTTAAATTTTTATTCACTATACACAAAATGTACAGACAATTAAGGAACTTGATCATGTTCTTTTCTTTTCCCACAATGCGAAGTATCATATCCACTTGCAAATAAAATGATTAATTAAGGAAGACACTGTACGTAACCCATGCATTTGTTGTAAGATCTTAACCATAAAAAACCCTGCTAAACAATATTTTTTTATTAAAAAAAAGGCACAGATATACTCCCCCACCCCCAACACGCACGCGCACACAACAACAAAAGCAGAAAAAACTTGTTATCATAAACGCAAGGAGAACCTACTTATTACTAACCTGAAAGCCAGTAATCTTTTTGTGGTGAGCTTTTTTCTTTTTATTCTGCAAATTAATTTGACTTTTCTGCTGCAATTTATTTTCTACAATTTGAATAAAATTAATAAGTATTAAGAACATGGACACAAGCCAGAAAATTTGAAGAAAAAAAGAGGCGGAGATAGATTTATCAACTCCTACCAGCAGTGTTGTACAAACGGCAACTGCCTTTGTATGAACCAACTAATGCAGCCTTCAGAAATCAACAAAAATTCCTTCAGCAACAAGTGGAGTTTCCATATATATAAAAAATCAACCTTTCCCCCTTTATTGCTGAGGGTAATACAAACTTAAGAAATGGTAATTGGAGAAGGAGGTGGCCCAACCTGACCATCTGGTGTATAGCAAGCGGCAGTGACCATCTCATGTAGATCATTCCAATCAACAACTTGTCGATCGGGAATGCTCCATATGCGAACCTTGGCATCTAGTGAGCCACTGATGAAGTATCTATCATCAACAGGATTAAACTGGATGCAAGTTACTGTGTCGAAGGAAATCCAGAAAATAACAACATAATCAGCCGCAAGCCACCAATTAAAGTAGAGAAGAAGCAGTTCTTTTGCATAGAGATTAGAGAAGAAGCAGTTCTTTTGCATACATATTAGAGAAGTCTTAATTTTAAAAAAAAGAATGCTTCTTTTAATTGATTGCAAAGGGAAAATATGAGGTTATTTTAGCATAGTAAAATAAATACAAGCCCAAACGTACACAAGGATAATCTTTCACATGTATACATACACAAGTGTGTGTGTGTGTGTGTGTGCACGCGTGTCTGAATGCAGTGCATTAGCTACAAGAGATATGACCCTTCCATCCTAATCCAGTAGCCTTCTACCGCTAGAAAAAGCAGTTAAGCCACATACAGCTACAGAGACTAAGAAAGGCAGATAGAGAAGCATATACAGATTATGAATTCTTACCATAGTCACTGTGCGAAAAAATCTTCAAACATGACTTGCTAGACAACTGCCACAATCGCACCGTTTTGTCCATTGAAGAGGAAAGCAAATGCTGACATAAAGGTTAGATTATTGTTAACATGAGGAATTAATAAATAATTTCACCACAAAAAAAAAACACTGCCTCAGTCCAAAAAGCAAACCACCTAATATATATTTAAAAGCCAGTATGGGATAATATCAAAGAAATATTCAACATACATTTATTCTGTTTTAGGTAATAAAGTGTCAATCATTAAAATGTTATCAATCTCAACGATTAAAATTTTGTAAGGACCAGGAAACTCATAGAATTTTTTGGTCAAAGTTTACTCAAACTGAACAAAAAAAGTCAATGGACTTCTCTTGGGACGAAGGGAGTATCTAAATGGACTTAATGGTTTCCAATATGGAGAGGTCACATGAGTCATTCTTAAAGAAAGAGTGGAAACTTTTCTTGGAAGCTACACCGAGAAGTCACCCCATTTTACTTAATCAGCAGTTTTTTTACCCAAAAAGTGGAAATGATTGTCTACTAGTCAGGAAAATTGTATAAATATTTGATTAAATTACTCTTCCCTGGCTGTTGAAGTATCAAAAGAGTAATACTAAGCTTTCAAAATTATTTCAACTTCAGGTTACATGTAAGCTACAGGTACTGTGCATGAAACTGAGTCTTAAAAAGGCTATTGTAACATATCCACAACCTTTTGGATATCTGCAAGCTGTAGTATAACTGAAAAAAAGACGAATCTTTGTCTTAAAGATGTATACCAGATTTACTCAGACAAAAAAACCACCTAGATTGTTTATGATAGATGTCATTATTCCCAGGATTTCAGAACCATGGACTGCATTTGAAGCGACGAAGACTCTTCACTAGACACTGGAGAATTGAATAGAGCCAAACACATGATATTCTTTGTACTGGTTCTTGTGTGTGAAAATATTGCCAGAGCAGATGAAATGCACTTTTGATTATTAAAGGTTTGAAGGAGAAGAAGAAATGCTTTATGTGGAAGTTCATATTCACCATATTGTTTCTTATACCTATTCTTTTCCTTAACTTTCTCTTTGTCCGTTAACCATTACTGATTAGTAATACAGGGCCCACCATAAAAGGTAACCATGACACAATGATAACCACATTTTATGTGGCCTTCTCTGCAGCGTATGCTGTATATTTATGGGTTTATGGTAACTCGGTAATGAATTTAAACTTCATGAGATTTTCTTAATGAATACTATCCAAGTATAAAGACTTTAAGGTCCTTGGTTCTAATCCCCATACCAACAAGGGGTCACACTTACCTATCAAAAAAAAGAAAATGGAGTTTTACGAATAAGCATAAGACGTATGAAGCAGTTTCATTTATCATGTAGCCTTTTTCTCATTCTAGGATGAGGGTAAGTCTTTTATTTATGGCTGATGTTTCTTACTATAATAATATAGTTATTATTATAGGATGAGGGTTTGTTCGGTTGACTTGGTTGTGCCGTATATGAGTTAATGAGCATATACATCCTCACATATTATCCACAGCGTTGGAGGAGACGGTGGAGAAGAAAATAGATTTCCTGATGGATGGAGAGGGAGAGGGAGATAAAGATGATAGATTTCTTGTTGATCACTTGAAGATACTGATGAAACGAACTAGCTTCTTTACCAGAAGTGTATGATTGTATGAAGTTTGTCTGTCTTGGATTTACATATGTGCTCTGATGTACACGCACAAGAATGCTCCGTGGCAAATATGGCAGGAAACTGGAGAACTGTTAATTTGAATGGATCTCAAATTCTGTAAATACTGGCATTTCAGTCACATTCTTTACACCTGATACAAATTGGAAACAATCTCATACTATACTGCTCATTTTCATGCATTACTTAATTGTTAGTTAAGCAGGAAGTTGACGACATCGAAGATCCCATACTTGCAACGGAGCAAGAAATTGGAGGCATCAAAGCCAAAGGTGGACACCATGCAATTGCTTTGACTTTGCAATCAACAAAAAGTTATTGGCACTCAACTGAATATCTTCTTTTCTCGATTTTTGCTGGTTCATTTTTTTTTATTTTTTCTGTGTTGATAGGTAAGTGTGACCCCTTGTTGGTATGGGGATTATTTGTTGGTTCATAAGTCATGACTAATCCTAAAATGCATCTTTATGGGCATAATTTCACCTTTTTGTAGTGATTCTGGATTCATGATCCTTACTACTACTGTTAGTTACATCATAGAAGGTACTGGTTGGTTGCACAGTCTCAGTCACAAGAGACTTCCCAACTTTCATTATGTGACATATCTTCCAAACTCTGACAACCATTTCAAATTAGCTTGTGTTATGTGTTGACCTCCGTAGTCCAGATGGATCAAGTTATAAATAAATAAATAAATAAATATATGTATATATATATATATATAAAAGAAAAATATATAACAAGCTCAGAAAAGGTATATTCACCCTCATGAAGTAAAATATTTAATTATATGGCATCTGGACCTAGAAATGGATGTTAAATTGGATATCAGCAAGCAATAATTCTCGAGTGAGTCTCTATTTTACTTAACTCCTTCGGCACGGATTGCAATGACACGTGGTGAACTTAAGTGGAGTTACAAACTACAATAAAATTCTTAAAAAGAAACTCAAAATATAAAAGTCAATACTTGATATGCAACACAAATATTACTCTCCTGGTTCCATTTATTAGTCTTTTTAAGCTTTCAACGACGGGATATCCTACTCTTAAGTGGCAACAATTAAGAATATTTTACTTTCTGTATATTATACTCCCTTCTCTTCTTATATATTGTCTAACTTTACATTTTTTGGATGTTTCAAAGTTTTCAAACGCTTAGTTCCAAATGGAATTATCAAATGTCCTATTACGCCCCTAACTAAATAAAGTATTGACAAGAAAAACTCAATAAAAGTAAGGAGTATTAATTACTACCAATTTTTTACATGAAAGGATGTTAGTGGAAAGTAAAATATTAGACGATGCATTTAAAAGAAGTAAGAGCTCATAAATATGTGCGTTTATGTCTATGGGACAATACAGATGAAACGGAGAGAGTAATCATCCAAGTATAAGTGTGTCTTCTGAACAACATCTAATAACACAACGACAAATTGCTTCTTCTGTGTCCTACAACAGCTCTACCCAACCATAAAAATCAATCACATCAGTTTCAATTTGTTCTAGTGCACAAAAATCTAATGCATATCTTAAGCAGAACTTTACTACGTTTCACAGCAAAACCCAAATTTACACGACCGAAATAAGAGATTTTGCATATTTGAAAAGTGAGTCAACATTCAAGTATTCAACCTTCAAAAAAAAATCGCATTTCTACAAAGCAATAGCAAGGATAATAGCCAGCGTAGCAATAATCAAGTAACACAGAATAACAACTTGAAAATGCATAACCAGCCTTAGCAACTAAGACGTGATTTCTCATTCATGGCAAGAGATGGTAGGAGCTAATAGAAAATTGAATAAAAGTCATATCACCAGAAAAATGTAAAAGCACTTGGAATAGGAAATATGCCATCTAACCTGAGACTTGGACCATGAGAGGTCGAGTACATCATCCAGATGGCCTTGAAGCGAACACACAGGCTTTTCTGAAAGTGCAAAAATTGTCTCTGGCATCACAACATGGTCCAAGCACACTGACTTTCGGCTTATAGATAATCTTCCTCTTCTCTTCTTTTCAGGGTGGCCGTCCAAATTTGGTGACAATGAAGTGGGTTCTGGTGACCCATTGGCCAGTAATAGTATATTCAAATTCCCATCTTCCGGCTTATCAAACATCAGATCACCCTTCCTCTCTGAACTGCCAACCTGCCACACATGAATGACACAGTCCTCACCAGCACTAGCTAGGTATTTGCCATCCAAGCTAAATTTTATGGTCCAAATAGACCCAGTGTGAGCTTGTATCTCCTGGCTCTTATAAAGGGCGGTGAGATCCTTACATGACTTCCCATATTGTCGAACCCGAATTCTCTCTGGCCCGTGAAAAGAAACATCCTGGCTGTCATCAGTGGCAGAGCTAGATCTACGACCACCTTTTTCCGACGAGGTATCTTTGTCATCACTGCTCCGTCTCTCTTTATGACCTGTCACAGAACTAGCTACATTTTTAAAACTCCTTAACCAGCTCCCTTTCTTTTTCAATTTTGATCCGCTCCCACCACTGCTATTCAAATTCAAATCAATAGTGTCCTTATTACCAGCCTCCACGTTCTGCCTCCTCATCAGTTCTTGAACAATAGGAGAATGCCCAACGCATATCTCAAACTCTTCCATTGTCAAATGCCTTCCTGTACCGACTTCCTTAACCTTGTCCCAAGTTCCATCCTCTCTGACCTCATTAACCACAAACTCCTTCCCATTATCAAGATTCTTAATTGTGCATACAGGATCAATATCCCTACCAATCCCATTACAATCCAAATCTGTAGCCTCTACTTCACCAGCACCATTACCATTACAAGTGATAGCATCAAGATTTGGAAACGTGGACTCAGTTCTGTTGATCTCTTCGTTGCGCTTGCTGTGTTTCCCAGTAGGCGGTTTATTAGGCAAAATGGCATTAGCAGTAGAAGCAATATCGTTGCCATAGCCATTGCCACTAGGGAATTTATCTACTACAATATGGTGATTTAGATTATGGTTATTTACAGTTGGTACGGCAGTCTCATTAACCACCGCAGACGCTGACGAGATTGAATCAATTGAAAGAATTTCAGGAGAATAATACGAAACAGAAACAGAAGAATTAGAATTACACTGTTCATGATCAGCGGACTTTGATCGAACGATTCCAGAATTGTTGAAAGAAACGCTCAAGTAATCCGCGGAAACCGACTTGCCAAACTTACCCCCACTGCCGCCGCCGTCGGCGGGGGGGTTTTTTTGGCGGGAGAGGGAAGGATCGCCACTGAGGCCCATCTGACGGAGCAACCGCATACGGCGTTCTTCGACGGATGAGGGTTGAGAGATCCAAACGTCATAGTTATTAGAAACGCCCATTGGGAATTTAGGGATTGGCAATGGGGAGACAGCCGCTGCCGGAGCATTATAATCGGGTGAACCACAATAATTCGGATCTTTGGAAACGTCGTCGTTGTCGTCACCGGAATTAGAAGAAGAGGAAGAGGAGGAGCAGGAAGAATTGGTGGAGGAGAGAATGCGATCAAGGGACTCGTAGAAACACTCGTTGTCTTCGTCTTCTTCGTCGCCGGCTTTGCTCATCGTTCGGGCATTCCCATCGGTAAATGAAAATGCCCGGCTCCGACTCCGAAACAAATACTCTCTCTCTCTCTCTCTCTTCCCCCCACTTCTTATGTATATATAAGTATCGGTGGGGTTTGGATCTGTGTGCGGAGTGAAAGAGTGGGTTTTAGAGAAACAACGAGAGAAAGGAGCTGGGAAATCGGGGAGATCGGACAATATCGATCGTCAAAACTATATGGGCGATGGATTTTTTGGAACTCAGATCCGATGATAGATTTGTGTTGTGTGTGTGTGTGAGAGTGGAACGAAGCCCTATGCGGTTCGTGGGAAAGGACAGACCGGGGAAAGAACGGTGTCGTGTGGAGTTTTGGGTCTAAGAGTGGGAGGGAGGGGGAGGGGGGGAGGGGAAGGGAGTTTGGTACTTGTGCAGTTGTGCTATAGTTATGTGTGTGTGTGCGCGCGTGTGGAAAATAATGGAAATAAAAATAAAAACATAATTTGATTGTGGTTTAGCTAGGATATTTATTTTTAAATTTTCGAATAAATATCTGAATACAAAGAATGATAATAAGTCAATAGGTGGAATAAATAGGGAGAAGGCCGTTGTCATTTAGGCTCCGTTTGTTTCACGAAAAATGATTTTTGAAAAATAATTTCTAGAAAATGATTTATGAAAAATGATTTATGTTCATTTTTAGGTGTTTGATAAATCTTTTCAAAATATACTGGAAAACATTTTCGAATATTTGGCAAACGCACAAAAAATATTACGGAAAATAATATATAAATAAATACAAAAAGTATATTATAATATTAATACACATCTTGAATATAAAATAGTGTTAAATTTTAAATAATTTTCTTTCAAAAATCATTTATTTATTATTAATGGTGTCAAATCAATAAGGTTCATCTTTTTTCAATCTCACAAATACAAATGCAAAATTAATAATTGATATGAAAAAAAAATTAATGGATAATATTTGAAACGTCCTTAAATAATATAGTGGATACTAATTTTAGAACGTAGTGAGTATTTATTAAAATTATAATTTATAAATAATGTGCACAAACTCCATTTTTATTTCTAAACAATTTATTTGTTGAGTGAAATATTGTGCATGTATATAAATATGTGTAATTGTGGAAGGGCGCTCGAACATTCGGAAATGACTTAAGAAAAAATAAATCTGTAAGTCATTTTCCAGAAAAAAAATGTTTCATTTTCCGTTGACTATATTTTCCTGAGGTTACCAAACATCAAAAAAAAATTTAAAAAAACGTTTTCTGAAAACCAATTTCCGTAAAACAAACGGAGCCTTAGAGGTGTGAGCATGGAGAGAGGAAAAAAAGTGTGAGCGAGTGAATCATACTAATAATAATTCTTGAAGTTTTGTTGGTGGGTATTTTTTTTTCAATGAATTCAAGATTTTTGTCAAGTTTGAATCCATGTTCTTGTTTTATAGTTAGGGTTATTGGGTGTCTCCTTATAACAATTGTAACTTTCTACTCGAGATATTATGAAAAAAAAAATTCACTATTGTGTTTTTGTAATTTCTTATTTATTCGTTCGCTAGGAGCTTATTGACTTATTTTTACCAAGAAGATGTTTCTCATGTAGTAAAACAATTATGTTTACACGAGATATATATTTTAGATGCATAATCCACTCCATAACAATTACTCATATGACAGCTTTTAGTAGTTCAAGTATTGGTCCAATATCACTCTAATCAAATTCAATTCAACAATTGGATTTCTCTTCACTATGCTTGAGCAACTTAGTCAGCTCGAGGCTTGCCAAATTTTAATCCGAATTTAGGCTGTTGGAAGCACATAAACGAAGCTATTTGGAAGAATATTCGACATGATGCACATGCTACAATTCACCAGGTCTGGAATACCTTTATTCTTGGATTGCTGCATGATCTAAGGAACCGTTGAGTTTCTCTGCAGGTTCATGTTACATAGCGTGCTTGGAATGACACAAATCACCCCTAGGTTATGTAAAATGTAATGTCGATGCGACCTTTTTTGACGGGACCAAAAAATCTGGTTTTGGAATGGGGGTCAGGGACGATCTTGGTCTCTTTATTAGTTGCAAATCAGTTATAGTAGATGCCTTGAAGGATTGCTTCGTATGAGGGAAGGGAAAGCCATTGGCCTATTAGAAGCTTTCTCATGGATTAAAGAGTTAGGTATTGAGAAGACAATCTTTGAAGTTGATTCTCAAATTACGTATCGGGTGTTGAAGAAGAATAATAGGGACAATTTTAAATTTGTTATCATCATCCAACAGTGTCTGAGAATTCTTGACACTTCCCCTTATTTTGTTGTTTGTTTCGTAAAACGAAATACAAATGTTGTTGCATACAAAATCTTTACGAAACGCAAATGTTGTTGCATACAATATCACTAGGGTGTCTATTAATCATGTAAGCCCTTGTGTTTGGGTTGAGCCTTCTTTTGTGGTTGGCCAACTAAATCTTATTTGTTCTGAATATGGTAAGATTGCTTTGCTTAAAAAAAGAGAGTATTGGTCTTAGTTTTGGCCAAAACCTAGTGTATATTGGAAAGGGTGTGATACATACTTATTGTTCAATGAGGTCTATTGTTTTAAAATAGTTTTAATGAGACAGTTTTGACCTCCAACCTCATATATATATTTTGTGTAATTCGTGTAAAATTGATCGAACCATCACATTAGTGGAGAAGGTTCAACGCTTATAAGAAAGTACCATATGCGAAAAATTATACACTAGCGGAAAATGTAAACATGTTCACTAAACTGGAAAATTTAATATTTCTAGCTTTATTTTTTGAAGCATCAGTTTTCAAAAATTAATTTTCAATTTTAACAAACAGACCTAAGGCCATAGCTAGAGAGAAAATATTCGGTGGATCTAAATCATCAAACTAAGGGCTTGTTTGGTAGTTGGACAACGATAAGTAATTATTAATCAAAGTAATATTAGTGTCTTCGCTATTAATCATCACTTGTATATCGGGGGTAGTTTTGAGATTATAAATGTTAATCTAAATTTTTTTAGTGAGAACGCTAATAATACCAACCTCCCCCTTGGTATTAATAGTGAGGGGATAATGACTTTATCCGAATAACTCGTGCTATTAATCCTGACCACCTATTGCGTATCAAACATTAAACAACTCGATTTATTAATCTTATGTGACATTAATCTTGACTACCAAACGACACCTAAAAGCTTATGTGAAATGTGATATTCAATTACTAATAAAAATCAGTTGGATAGCCTGGACAATGTTTTAACCAAAGTCATTGGAATTTGAAAATGACAACTTCTTATTGCATTATTTAGTGACATTAGTTTTTCTTCTTAGATTTTTTTCCCCGTAACTTCATGAGTTTTTTTGTGTCTTTTTTATTATTTTTTCTTCAATTATTATAAACAAAAATATAAAATTAACCCAATAAATCACTATACCATACAACCTAAATATTTTCATAGCTAGGGGTATGTGTAACTATGTGAACTTGGTCCAGTTCGATCTATTTTTTTTACCAAAAAAGAGAAAATCGTAACCCAATATGTATAAGAACTAATACTTTGGTTCGGTCCCAAACCAATCCAAGATGTATAAAAACCATGATCGGACCAATACAACAATTTTTAATTGACTAATACAAACAAATAAAAATATTAAAAATATTTAATAATAGTATATTTAACAATTAAAAATGCTGGAGTCATAAATTCATAATATAACAATCCGATGGAAACAAATTTGAAAAAGTGAGTAAAAACTAACAAATAGAACAAATTTATTGAAGGCTTGCAAAACTCAAACAAGATAATAACCTAGGGTTTTGGAAGTTTTGTTTCAACGGAATGCTCTCTCTCTCTCAAAAGTGTCACGTTAAAGTTAAATTAATTATAGAACCCGAAAATATCCCATAATTAACTAAATTCTAAATTAATTACACAAACTACTATCATCTTCATGTTTCCAGCACCACTACCCCACGCGAGATCACAATGGAATGTTCTATTTAAAAACATAAATCAGTTGGATAATACAAATTTAAGGTGTCAAATTAAATGTTTTTACAAAATCAAAGTTGCAAATCAAATGGATATTCAATGGAAGGCTCCAAATCAATTTGGTATACTAATCTAAGATCCCAAATCAACCCTTTGTAGAATCCTGTTGTGGTTGATTTTCTTAGCAATGTGTTCAATAAGGTAGTTTTGGTGGAAGCATTATTGGGCAAGAAATTGCTGAAGGCGTTTGGGCATAAGGAGTTTGTGGAGTTCCATAAGATTGTGATTAATGGAAATGAAGAAGAGGTGGCAGTGCAGTGTTGCGAGAGAAGAGAGGGTCCCCAATGGAAACCAAGGTTGGTGGTGATGGATATTTTAGTAATTTTATGTCTTTTAGAAAGAGCATATTAGTCTTTTTGAAGGTTTCCGTCTAACATAACACATGAAAATAACTTGAGTGACTTTATTGAATATACATTTCTAAGTATAATGATCAAAGTGTGAATTTTTTTTGTAGAATAAGCTTAACAGACTTGTTGTAATAGTAAGGTGACCAAATTGAGATTTAACCCTTAATTAATTAATAAAAAGTAACTATCAATATTTATAAAAGAGGCCCGATATTACGAGCTTGAGTTCATGGTAATAATATCAGCTCTAGCATATACAATGTTGGATCAAATTTTAGTGAGATCTCTAAATTTTAGGCAAATGGTGTGGAATCAACATCTAAAGGGTAAAATAGTAAACTGCTATCTTGAAAATAAAATCACAGATTCTGTAAATCTTCCTCCACCGCCTTTTTCGTATCTCCATCTTCCTATGTTTTACATTTCCTTCTAATTTCTTTCTACCTTCTAATTTCCTCCACCGTCAGACTAATGGTGTTTGAGTAGTGTTTTTGTTACTTAAATTTGATGGGTGTGGACTCTTTTGATTTACAACCCCTCTTACTCAAACTTGTTATAATATAATACTATTATCTTCAAGGGTAATGCTAGGGCCACTCTAATAGCACTTAATTTTGGGTACCAAATGATGTGGAATCTTATGTGTTATATTGTTAACATAACTTTTTAAGTTATAGTGGAGCCCATAAAATATCAAATAAGATGACACATTGGAAACCACATCATTTGGTGCATAAATTTGAGTGTTCATTGAGTCGCTCTAGCATTATTCTATCTTCAATTACATAACCTCTCGAGGTGAATTTTTCATTATGCACCTACAATTGCACTATATCAAAAGACTTATTAAGAAGAAAACTTTCAGCCTAACCATCAGGCAAAAGCACATACCTTTAGGACAATATCATCTACTCAAATCTAAGATAATATGCCTTCCACATTGAATTTTGCCTCTAACATTGTATTAGAGTATAATTGGGTATACTATCACCAAAGATTCATACAGGTTTAAGACACATCCCAATAGCTGACTTGTGAACCAAGTCCCTAACCAATCCTTTGGTCAAATGATCGGCTAAATTATGTTGAGATCTCACAAACACAACCGAAATCACCCCATGAGTAATCAACTCACGTAACGCGCTATGTCTAAGGTCCAAGTGTTGCGACTTCCCATTATATACTTGACTATAAGCCTTAGCCAAAGTAGATGCACTATCACAATGGATATAAATGGGTGAAATTGGTTTTGGCCATAATGGAATTTCATAGATCAAATTCCTAAGTCATTCCGCCTTTTTTTTGGCTGCTGCCAAGGCAATGAATTCTGACTCCATGATCGAGCTAGAAATACACGTTTGCTTTTTGGAAGCCATGAAATGGCACCTCCCCCAAGCAAAAACACTTAACCACTAATAGAAAAATGATCTTCTACATTGGTTATCCAACTAACATTCGAGTATCCTTCTAATACTGAAGGACATCCCATATAAGACAAACCATACTGGTTGACTTAAGATATCTTAGCACACAATTTACCGCATGCCAATGATGACCACTCGGGTTACTCGTATACCTGCTTAACTTGCTAACCGTATAAGCAATATTTGGTCTTGTACTAGTCAGAACGTACATCAAACATCCTATCACCCGAGAATACTCAAGCTATAATATCGGATTACCCGTATTAGGCATAAGCTTCTCATTAGGATCTATAGGAGAATTTGTTGGAGTAGAATTCTCACAATTTTTGAACTTCTTTAACACTTTCTCAATGTAATGAGATTGTATCAAAGAACTTGCTATATACACACTTATTGGATTGGTTAAGCTTAAAACCACTAGACAAGACAACCTCATCAAACTTATGGTGTCATTGTTTAGGAGTTTGCTTGAGCCCGTACAATGATTTAACAATATAGTATTCTCGAACTCATCCATCTTTGAAACATAAATCCCGATTATATTAAATGATTAATGATTTTACTTAAATCATCAACAAGCAAGAATTGACATAATTACCACAAGTTATATCTCATATCATCTACCTTTATAAAAATGATTTCATTATTACTTGTTGACAATTGACTCACCAAATTTACAATATTATTTCCCAATGGTTGAATTTTTTTCCCACCTAATACCGCGTTGATTTCGCCACATACAAGGGTTTGAAAATAAGATTACTAATATTTTTTGTTTAATGAATATTTTATTATATTTTTGTCTACATGTATATTAATTGTTTTAATTCAATAGTCTCTGGTGTCGTTTGGTAATCAGGATTAAGGCCAGATATGTTAATAAGCCGAATAATATGATATTTGGTACGTAATAGGTGGTCTCGACTAATATTCCCATCGCTAATTATACTAAGGGAGATGGACATGGTATTATTAGTGTTCTCACTAAAAAATATAGATTAACATTTTAAAGCTCAAAAGTCAAAACTACCTTCGATATATAAGTTAGCATTGATAATAAGGACACTAATAGTACTGAGATTAATAATAATAATAATGTTTATTCTTGTGGACTAGCAAACAAACCCTTTGTTATTTAAGAAAGTAATAATTTTTATTTTATTTTAGCTCATGTAAAAAAAAAAAAAAAGAGAAGTTCCATTCCTAAAACTTGAATTACATATCTACATCTTATTTTAAAAAAATAATTACGTGACAATACGTAACTTTTGGTGTTATTTAAAAGAAATATAAAAGAGTAAAATTACAATGTTACAAAGTTTGATTTTTCAAATGAGATTTTTCGTTCTTTTTGAGACTGAGAGAGTGTTAGTTTTACCTAAGACATGACAGTATTACTTCGAAGCTCCCAGATTATAGGTTTCGGGTCTGCTCTAACTAATAACTATAGTGAAAGGCGAAACTTTATTCACTATAGTGAAAGATGTGAGATGTTCCCTAAAGTTGAGCCATATTAATTAGAAGAGAACCGAGAACTTAATGAGTAGTGACAATTAAAATAACATATTTTGCTTTAAGGAATTAGATGGGATATAGGAGGGACTCAAAATTACCAGGTTCCTATATCCGACAACTCTTTAACTGAAATTAGTTTAGGTTGGTCTTGTGTAATACATAGATACTCCTTCCGTTTCTGATAAAAAGTATATTATTTTATTTTGAGATATTTTTTTAAAGAATTTATCTTAAAAAAATAAAGTATAAAAATGTCATTTTATTACTAATAAACTACTAAAAATATTTTTTTAAAAAATTAACTTTCAAACAGAGATTATTTATTGGAATTGTAGAGATTATTAAGAGTAAATGTACTTGAAGTTGTTTTAAAGCCGCGTATTACATGTCATTTTAGTGTAATCTTATGTCATGATGACTACGTTAACAAGCAAAGTGTAGAGTTGAATTGAAAGAATAGAACCAACCAGCCTAGCTAAACAAACAAAGTCTAGAGCAGTGGGGAGTGCCCTGTCCAGCAAAAAAGGACTTTATTTCCTACTCTGCTCCAATAAAGGCGCACCCATTACCAATCTACAACTCATTTACTACTACTCTCTCTCTCTCTCTCTATTCAATTTCAATCTCTCTCTCTTTCTCTTCGTATTTAATTACTTACCACTTGTACAGACGAAGACACCCAGAAACAAGCTACTACTTACTACCAGTAGCATGTATTGTGAATTTGTGATCAATCTCACGTTACCCTATGTATTTTACCATCTAAAAAAATAAAATTAAAAATTAAAAAGATAATAATTTAGAAATTGATTTGATGAGTACAAACTATATAAACGGATTTACCTTCGATGTTCATACTTTGAGTAACCCACAACTCTTCTTTATAAATTATAATCAGCCAAAAATTAATGATTTATTATTAAATTTTAATTTTTGGAACAAATTTAGTACTTTTTTCGTTTTCAAATTATCGTCGTCTTTTCTTTTTCCGTCCGTTCTAAAACAATTTTCCTTTTTAAAAACTTTCTATTTAAAAAAACACTTTTATCATTTTAGTCTTTTTTTTACATACTTTAATTATGATCACATACTCGAGGATATTGAAAAAAACCACACATTTCATCAATATTTACAATATAATCAATTATTTTTTTAAAATGATGTACTAAATTAAATAAGATAAATAATTTAAAAACGAAGGCATTAGAACATATCAAAGTTATTTGAAGGAGAAACACCGACCGTCCAAAGTTAAGGCAGTAGTATTTTATTCCAATTTGTTACTGGGTTTGACTTGTTTGGTGCTTGCAAAAGTTTTCGATGGGGTGGGTTGACCGGCCATATGTCTTAGACAAAGTCAAATGGGTCATACATATCATTGACCAAGCTTCAATAATATAAAGTAATTGGCAAACAATCCCCACTTTCGGCTATGTTGAGAATGTCTTTTCATTTGAAAGGTAAGCTTTCGTTTTCAAGGCTTTATTTTATTATACACAAACACACTTTTTGTGTTTATTGGAATAGTATTATTCAACCCACTTCATTTAATAACCCTCGATCTCAAAATTATTATTTTATTTTATTTTTTCGTCAGTTTTAAAATGATTATTTTTTTGAAAAATTTCTTTTTAAAACAATATTTTCACCTTTTTATTCTTATTTTTTCATCTTACTTTAAATATGTGTCATATATACATAGGTTTTAAATAAATTATACATCAAACTAATATTAATAATTCAGTTAAATATATTTTCTTAAACCATATATCAAGTCAATTTAAACGATAATTTAGGGACGGAGGGAGTAGATACTAGATCTTATAGCATGGTGTCAATATATCATATACTTTCGCCACTTAAAATAACAATTATTAAATAGAAGGTATGATTTAGAAAACTATTATAATTGAGGTTACATTGCTTCAAATGGTAATTGAAGGGTGCAATTTAAACTTGACCCATGGTTGAAGAGAGTTATCTATAATTAGAGTTGTTAAACGGTTCGGCCCGGCCCAAGTCCATTGGTCTCGATTAACGACGGGTCGAGCCGGTCCAAAATAGTGACGGGCCTCGTAGAATTCAGGCCCAGCCCATGTGCACTTCGGTCTTCTAGGCCTTTGAGCCTATGAGCCAAAAAAACTACTTTTTTATTAAAAAAAAAACTAACGAATTAGCTAATAAAAGTTATATAACACATCAAAAGTTCAAAAAACATATATTTACTAGTCTAACTTACACAATTACAAAGCAAAAATGCAGCCAAAACAAATATAAACAAAGGTAGTAACTTCAACAATTGAACGAAGCAAAACTAGAAAAACTATAATGTTACAGACCAAAAAAAAATAATACATGTTCTACTTGAAGAGTATTTTTTTTTTCAAAAAAGTTATAATCAAATTGAAGTTCATCATATTGTCTCCAATTTTTTAATACTCCCTCTGTCCCTAAATAATCGTCCTAGTTGACCCGGCGCACAGTTTAATAAAAAATAATTGATTTGATTATTTATATTGGTTTAATGTGTAGTTTCCTTTAATGTCCATGTGCATGTGGTCCATAATTAAAGTAGAGTGAAAAGTAAGGGTAAAGTGGTAAAAGTGATGTTCTAAAAAGGTAAGTTTCAAAGTGAACAATTATTTTGGGACGGACGAAAAAAGAAAGGATTACAATAATTTAGGGACGGAGGGAGTATGTGTTTTCTGAGAATAGACAAAGTTTTTCGTGTTCTAGTTTGTAAAACCATACTAACTAGCAAATGTTCATTTTTTGATTTGTTCGACACAATCTAACATTTAAATTTAAATTTTTATTAAATTTATACTATTAAGACTTTTTATTAGCTAATAATCAGATAGAGATACTCAATTAAATAGATCAGTTTCGATAAAATTACTAACCACAACCATACTAAACTAGATTGGAACTTGGAAGATCAACTTCATTTCGTCTTTGTAAGTATCACTTCCATCAACTTAGAATATGAGTTTCAACCAAAAAGAGACTAATGATTTGGAAATAGATCATATTGAGTTATAAATTTATCTAACCAAAAGAAAAAAAATTAGTCTAAATGAATGTCTGATAGTTTTTTCTTTTTAGATTTATATTTTAGTTTTTAATTTTATAATTAAGTTTAAGTGTTTAACTTTATGATCGGATCGGGCCAAACACGACCCACATACTTAGCGGGCCGGGCCAAAGAGACCCGTCTTTTTCCGAGCATTCTAAATTAAGGCTCAGACCCTTGAAAAGTTGGATCGATTGGACTGAAATTATGGGCTGAACTCAATTTTAACAGGTCTATTTGTAATTGATCAATTACCGTTAGATCTCATAATCGAGATTAATCCCAACCGCCAAATAACTTGAGTAAATCGACCAAACTCTATTATAACAAATATTTTATACGAATGAGCTTATTTACATCTAAGAAAAATTCACCATTTAGGTTTATTTAAAAAGACAACAAGAAACGATTAATTGAAAGAACTAAGTTGCCCAAATAACTTGTACTCCTAGTATTTTTTTTCATGACAAATATCTCCGGCAACATGAATAGGCCTCATGGAAAGCTACTAGTATAAAATAAAATAAACCACCCACGAAAAACCACATAATTATTAATCGAGTGGAGACCTGCATATAATAAAATAACAGAACATGCACCACGTAATACTTTTTTCATTTTTTTCGGTGCTCAATGCTCTGAGTACATGCATGCTATGTTTCAAAATTACAAAAAAGTTCTCGAATAATGGATGTCCTAAAGTAGCAATTTGGCCTAACGTATTACTCCCTCCATTCCAATCCAGAAAGATGTACTTTGTCTTGTAAATAAAATAATGTGGACATTACTTATTAAGTCCTTACATGAACATTATCATCACACAATTAACTAATACTCCCTCCGTCCCTAAATTATCGTCCTCTTTTCCTTTTTCGTTCGTCCCAAAATAATTATCCACTTTGAAACTTACATTTTTAGAACATCACTTTTACCACTTTACCCTTACTTTTTCACCCTACTTTAATTATGAGCCACATACACATGGGCTTTAAAGGAAACTACACATTAAACCAATATTAATAATCCAGTCAAATAAGTTTTCTTAAACGGTGCGCCGGGTCAACCAGGACAATAAATTAGGGACGGAGGGAGTATTAATCAAATTAATTTTAAGCTCTTTAATATGATATATGTTGTTGAGCTTAGGTAAACCATTAACATTCAATATTCATTTTCCTACTATCATATCTTTTGCACCTCCACCATAGGTGACCTTACATCTATTGAATAATATGTAGTTTGTCAAGTTCTCTCTTGTACCTATCATGTGACGTGAACAACAATTATCGAAGTACCAAGTACCTGTGATATGGGATTTGAGAGATGTAAAAGAAGTTTAATAGTTCAAAGCAGCTTTTGGAACCCACATGGTTCTGGAAAAAATTTACACATGATGTTTTGTTTGTTTCGACAGATGATGTTCCTAATGTGCTACCCGATGAGGTTCCTGGTGACATTTCTGATGATGCATCATTGGTTACGTCATCCTGTTCTGGGCAACAAACATTTTTTGGTATCCAACGGAATTCTTAGCAAGATCAGCCATTCTTTTGTGACAAAATGGTATGATATGACCTGGTTCATAGCAGTAATGACACACATACCTCCTCTTCCTAGGTTTAGAATGTTTTACAAACCATTCATTTTGTTTTGGAAAAGAACATGAAGAAGATTCACCCCCTTCGTTTACAAACACTATGAGTTTAAAACCTAGTCCACTAGTGCACTTTTGACCAACACTCTCAAGTTTGGTCTTACCTCTATTCCCTTTGGACAAAGTCTCATTAGTCTTTTCAAGCTCGGATCTTGATTTTTCAATTTCATCATCTTTTATGACGAGAAAAGTTTCCAATCTAACTATAGATATCTTATGTTCATCTTCTCATTTAAAAGAAAATGAATTTGTTTATCCGTAATTTTCATTTTGGTACACTTTTTTTGCCAATTAGCATTTAAAGCCTTGTATTCCTAAATCAAATTAGTATCCTCACAATCAGATTCATCATATTTAACACTTTCAGTGTTCTCAAATATTGAGGAGTTGAAACACAAAAGATCTAGCAAACTGTCAAATGAGGTATCCGATGATGTATCATTGACAGCCTCATCGTTATGAATCTTACCAGATTTTGTTCAAAGAACATTTGTCTCTTCGAGAGCAGAAAAAGTAATTAGATCTTATACATCTTCTTCTCTATCATTATTACTGTTTGTGGAGACAAAACTCAAACTCTTTTTGCTTGGTGTTGGCACATTGATTTGCATAACAGTCATAGCTTGAACACGCACGACATTGAACATAATCAAGGTTTAGGGTACATGCTTGCTCATCAATGGATTTGATGTAGGCTAGCATGTTATCCTTCCATTTTGAATAATTAATCAAATAAAGAGTAAAAGGTTGAAAATCAAAACACTTTGAGAATACATCGGCGAATCAAAAGAACTCGAAAAGTGTGTGGCAAAACAGTGAACAGCGAAGCAATGGGTCTTCTATGATGTATCATTCAATGGCTCATTGACTTCATGGCATCACTTCTTTGTGCAAAACTCTTTCCGAAAATTTTCTGTTTGGGTAACAAATGTTCAAAGCTGTTCATTTCTTTTATAGAGCTCTAGGAAATCTATCTTCAAAGCAAAACAACTTATCAATGCAATGTTAGGATTATGAAAAAAATTATTAAGGAAATAAACATCTAATTTCTATAAATTAGAGATTGACATATTAGAGTTTTTAAAGAAGACAAATACCAAGCTTCCTATCAATTACCTAAAAAGGCAATAACAATATGTATTCTAAATGAAATAAAACACGGTTAAAGTGAGAGAAATAACCCACAGTTATTTTTTACCCAAACAAATTTTTTTTACCTATTTTTATTTAATTAGAAAAAATGAGATTGCAATCACTTTAAACTACATAAAAAATATTGGTGAATAAAATATGCATTTTATAATTTTGAAAACAAAAACTTAAACTCTCGTTGTATATATTATTAAATTAACAAAAAAAATAAGAGCGTACCCCTTTCGGTTTAGACGCGAGAGTTGTTAGTTATATTAAAACTTTTTTGATGGATTGAATATATGTTGACACCTATAAATCTCCCACTACGTACAATTAAAACTCTATCAATCTATCACCTAATTTATTATGTCTAATTGTTCAATGTACTATCTTAAGAACATTTAAATAGTATTATGTATTTAAACACTAGGACAATCATACTAACATAAACATATTATATATGTAGTATTTGGGCAAGTGATCCAATTCGATGTATCCGCTCATATGAGCTCATGAGTCCTAGTTTTTATATTATTATTGGTAGTTAGTGTTTTAATCCGTTGAAATTTGAGATTAACCTAATTTGACCTAGTATTCTTGTAATAATATAAATATGAAAGTAAATGGGTAAAATCCTATAATACTAGATATTAGTCTCACCAAATACTCCATCTGAGTCTAATTATCTTTTGGGAATAGTGGTTGATTTGTGTTAGAAAGACTTACAGATTATATTATTCATGAGGTAATTCGTGATCCTATTTATATAGTGTGAATTCGTTTCACATTCATCAATACACACAATGAAGGATTATTGACCAAAAAAAGAGATGAGATTTTAGTGACATCAATTTTACAAAAAAAAAAAAACAAACAAAAGACAATTATGTCAATTTTTTATGAAGTATTTGTAAATATCAACATATATTATGTAATATATAAGGAGTTATTAATTTATATACTGCATTGAGTCTCTATAAGTAATCATATATGTATTATATTATAAATTTAACGAATTATTGTTCCTTAGTCAGGACGGACAAAAAATAAAGTATTAAATGAATCAAGTTTTAACTATATTTATTTTTAGGTTTGAATCTTAATTGGTCATTCTATTTTTGATCAAAATTCATTAAGTTCACTTTATTTTTTTTCCTCAATTTAATCACTTTATTTGGTTTCAAAAGTCAATGAGATCATTAAAGTCATTTCCGTTAGTTAAGTTGTATGAAAATTTTTGGAAAGACAATAATATCCCTTACATTTGAAAGATGTGTTAACAAATTCAAGTCACACAATAAGAAATTATGTTTGAGAGGAGAAGGAGACCCTCAAAACCCCCAAATTTAGTAAGGATATTTTTTGATTTTCCTAAAAAAATTAAACTTTTCATCCAAATATATGGATGAAATGATGAACGTACTAATTATGTGAAAGTGGAGTGATTAAATTTAAAAAATAAAATAAAATAAACTTAATAAATTTTGACCGAAAATAAGATGACTAAATTAAAATTAAAACCATTATTTTTGTTTGTACTTTTTAATTCCCCCAATCCGGCAATCCCCCTTAATTAAAGAGCAATGGACGACGTGACAAGACTTATTAGGCGTGCTTAGTTTTGCTCCGTCCGAGTTTGCAGCATATAGTAATTAACAATTTAATACGGAGACGGAGTACTACTCCAATAATTAAATTAATATTCGCCCCTAACTAATTTTCATTCCATAACCATAACGTGCTTAGTGAGTAGTGACAGACATACCACGTGGCTTGGTTCCACCACAGCCTGTTTTTAAGCTTGAAAGCGATTCGCTATAAATGAAGGGATTATTAATTAGGCTGTAAATTATTATTTTTAAATTTAAAGTCACCAAATTTCTTAATTTTTAAATACCGACAAGTGGGTTAATTTTTAAAACTATTAAATGAATCCTTTCTGTATTCGCACGACTTTTAGGAAGAGATGAAAATCTTAAATAGGTGGGATTTGGTTAAGAGAATAAAACTTAATGGTCTTTTTTTTTTTAACCGATGAAATCTAGCTTGAATAAATTATGGTCGTATTTAGATTTTTATTTACTCGATCGACCGAAATCTAAACGATAGATTCAATGCTAATAATGTTTTACGTCTACAACAACCAATAGGATAGGATAACAAAGTTACTGTGCTGCGTATTAAGAATATTTTAATTATTAAGCTTCTTGTATTTTTCCTAACCAAACATAATATCCTTCCATGTTGCAAACTTTAATGTATATATGTCACAAATTATGACCAATTTACAAAAAAAAAATTACATTAAAGTATCATTGACTTTTGAAAAAGTTTATAACAACTTATTACTTCATTAATTCTGGGTAAATAGTTCTCGTTTGAAAGTTAAAATTTTTAATAAAATAACACTTTTAATAATTTGTTAGTAATAAAATGACATTTGTAAGCATTTATTTTTTAAAATAAACTCTTTAAATAAAACATCTCAAAATAAAATAAATGATTTTTTTTCCAGAACAGTGGGAGTATATAAGTGTAGCTTGCATAGTTGCATCCCTTGTCAAGCCGTAGTTTTCCCTCTTAACCTTTTTAATTGAACAAATGACCGATTGAGATCTTAATTTTTGTAATTATCATTTTATTCTAAAAAAGTATAAGAAATTGTGGGCCGGTCGCCTTTATCAAGTTTGTAATACCTCGAGTCATGTGTGTTATTTTTTTCAACCGAAAAGGTCATTTTTGGCGAAAATACTACGATACTCTTAATAAATCAAAAACGTGTTATAGAATCACTTACTTAGTGCATCGTGCTGCATCAATTTTTACACCGCCGTGCATCGATTAAATGACCTAATCGAATTTTGTATCGCGTTGCATCAATTTTATGCACTGCAATGCATCAATTTAAATTACAAAATCTAATTTTTGCACCACGATACATTGATTTCGATTGACTAATTCAATTTTGTATCGGGATGTACCAATTTTATGCGTTGCAATGCATCAATTCAAGCAATCAATTGATACATCGCAATGCAAACTAATTTCAAATGCATCTCTCCTCGCCTTTTTCTTCATCATCCAAAATCCTTCAACCCATATGTCCATTTAGTATCGTACTTCTTCATCTTCTGCACTTTGTTAGAAATGACAAAGCATCATACTTTAATGTTCTCTATTGAAATCGCTAAAGAAGAAACTCATTTAATTCCCCTGTGTAATCTTTGGTGAATGAGTTTCAAGAAGTCAACTTGAAGATTTTTTAACAAATATTAGTATTCAAATATCTATAAGTATGATTCTTAAACAATGTTGAGCTACACTTTTTTAAAACGGGCAACATCACTGAACCGTTTTAACCGACTCGATAAGTTAATATTTTTCGGGTTGAAACGAGTTACTCATTTCGACCCAAAAAGTTAACCGATTGCGTTGGCTCGGATGATTTCAAATCGGGTTGAATGAGTTAATGATTGAGTTCTGAATTTTAATCGTGCATATGTTTGGTTTCACGTATATTTTTTTTCCAAGGTATCTCTTGGCACGAAAACTCAAATTATATTTGTGTAGGGGTGATAAAATGAGTGTTATAGATAATTATGAGTTAGTTTATTATTTATGGATAACCATGAATAATAGGTTAACCCATAATTATCCATAACACCCATTTTAACACCCTTATACTTGTGTTTAAGTTGGTACACAAGGTCGGTAAACTGTTGGTTCTACATTTTTATTTTA
This sequence comes from Codonopsis lanceolata, assembly GCA_013146195.2. NCBI lineage: Eukaryota > Viridiplantae > Streptophyta > Magnoliopsida > Asterales > Campanulaceae > Codonopsis > Codonopsis lanceolata. The sequence continues at coordinate 70,320,632 of CM028380.1, forward strand.
TATTTTTGTTTTTCATGCTATCCCACCATTAACCAATATGAAAGAGCGATTTGTCTCTCATTAACTACCAATAAATAAATCATGAAAATTGTTATTTCCTATATTTTATAAATGAATTAAAGTTTTTATTATTGTTAGTAATTTTCTAATATTTTTTTAACCTTTAAACTTTCAATCATTTAATAACATCAATTTTTTAATACGTGGTCATTGTTTCTTTTCTATTTTTCTTGGGGGAGTGGAGGAGGGGTTACGTAAATATAATGCCTTTAAGGCTCTTTTCTTCATTCTTTTTTCTTAATGGGAGCCACTAACCTAAGATATTCATGATTCATTATTTTTTCCATTTTTGGTCGATAAATAAACCCTAATCAGGTCAATAATTCTGTTACATGTAAAACTTAGTAAATTTTTAGATAACGATTGGTCTAAAACTCTAAATTCTTACAACTAAATTTAGACACAAAAACAAAATATATTCGTAGTTAGTTGGGTGAAACTTAATTTTTTTATTAGTTAACTTGAAGTTACAATTATACTAGTTTATCAATAATAAAGTACTGAGATTCAGTGTTTGCTTTACTGGTTAGAGTATCCCCAATACTAAATCTTCCTACACATCTTGTTAGTTGGGTCTCATTGCCACCTATACACTTTTATCATCTTACCCACTTAAAAATATATCTTTTCAATTATATAATTTTCTTACAAAAAAAAAAAATGATCACACACAAATAGCTGAGAAGATTCTTTTTATTCTTCATCACCAAGAAGATTTTTTTTTCTCTCCCTACATGACCTTCCTAAGAAGATGTCCCCCAATGTATAAATTGTCTTTTTAACAAGAAGAAAGCTAAGAAGACAACATTGGTGGTGCTCTTAGAGCACTTAGTACTTACCCCCTCTAATGTTGGTTCCGGTGTTGAATCTCGTTGGGAGGTTTGGTTAGATTTAGGAAATCAAATAAAAAATAAGTAATACAGTAGTTTGGTTCCCTTGAAATAGTACACTTAATAATATTACTCGTAATTGTATTTATGTATCAATTAATAGTTATTAATATATCAAAATACGAGTTTCAACCTAGTCACAAAAAGCTCCTAAGGGGGTGGTCCAATGGTAGGCATGTGGCTCACAGGTTTGATCTCTTTCCATGTCCTCATTAGGAGGAAAAAAAAAAAAACTTTGTCACAAAAAAGACGAAGAAGAGAATACTATATTTTTATTAAACTTTCAGCAAACGAAATGTACTTTCACCGACAATCTCAGAAAATTTAAAATTTAGCTTCAATTTTTAGATCATTATTTTGTTAAAACTTTATTTGACCAGTATGTATATTCACACCCCCCATTTACTGGAAGTACAAAATTAGTTTTGTTAATACGAAGAAATGAAATTCAAAATGGAGAAAGACGAAGATTTGAATCTTCTATTCCATCACTGTCAGACTTTCATTGAATCTTAACTTATACGTGTCCTTGTTATTTTATAGATTAAGATTTAATAGGAAAAAGAATGGATGTCATGCATCGCGATACGAAATAAGGCACGTTTATACAGCGTGATGTACAATTGATGCATTGCGATGCCTGATATTATACATCGCGATACATGAAATGTTTTTTTTTCAATTACGAAAAAAAATATACGAGTATAAAGCGGTTAAAATAATTAAAAAAAAATAGCTAACAATTTTTCCAAGATTTTATGACCATGTACACAAATTGAAAGGAAACTAAGAACAGAGGCCATCCATCATTATGCCTGCTCGGGCTAACTAATGGTTTGATTTGGACAAACGAAGGAGGGGCTATTAAATTGTCCAACAGCTGCCACATGTCACTAAAGATCTATGTCACGTGACAATCATAATCCTATTACTAGTACTTTTTGGTACTACTGTACAAAGCAGTAGTATTTAGTATTTACCAACAGAAGAATAATTAGAATAAACCCCCCCGCGGTTTCATGGTTTCTCGGTTCAGTCCTTTAAACTATTTTAGTATTTCTTCAACTATTCAATTTGTCACCTTGCACAATTCCGTCTGAATTCTGCGAAATACCTCACGTATATAAAATATAAAATATAAACCATATGCCCTGCACTTGACCTGATTATTAATACCGAAAAGCTGGTGGCTGGTGCATAGCAACAGAGTAGCTGGACCCAGATCTTGATTTAGAACCATGGATGTACAATGGGCAGTGGTGAGGGTCAATAAAGAAGGAGAAAAATGCAGTGTTGCCCATTTCTAGGAGTAGGCGGCTAGAAAGGGGAAGAGCATATGGAAGCAATAATCAATGGAAGGAGACATGTCAATGCAAACACCTTCTGGCTTTGTTTAAAGGTTTGCATGTGCTTTGTACTATCTAACTTTGATATAAAATGGGGCAAACATCAAACTTAAAACTTTAACCCATTTATTGGTTCCATGACTTCTTTCAAGGGGTAGCCAAAACAAAGTCTTTGTTTGACATCAACATGGTATCAAACAAACTACACAATACATGATGGCTCACTCATATTACAACTAAATACGTAAAATCAAGATCAGCAACTCATGTCTTACAACCTCTCCTAACTTCCACAATCTCAGATTTCCCAAAAGTATTAATGTTATTTTAACTTGGATGAAAGATAATTATAAGAAAATACGCTCCAACCGAAAAGTGAAAAATAAATATGGAAAGGAAAAGACCCTAAGTGTATGAGGCTCAAGCCATTGATTCCGGGATCTAGGAAGAGTCTAATGTTACGCAGTAAGCAAGAGACAACAACTCTGTAATCTGTATGCTATATATTCAGTTAAACATTGAAACCAAAAAAAGGGGAAAAAATAAATAAAGAATCCATTGAATCATAAGTCAACCGACAAACCTATACCTCATTTGTTGGAGTTTATGGCTGACTGAGACCTCCTGTCCTGTGTTAGTTTCAAAATGCTTGCAATGCAAGTATAAAGTATTAAAACAAGTGATCTACAGTTGGGCTCAGACTTGGCCTTAGGCTTGGACTCATATTTGACATATAGGCTAGACAAGAATCACATTACTTTGAGCATTGGCATGTTTGGGCTGAGATTTCCACACCTACTAATGCATTGATTTAGCTATTTTGGGGTTAAGCTCATGGGCTTTGTCCAAGGGCAAAGGCTACAGTAAGCCCTGTTTGATACAAACCAAATGAGGGGAGTGGTGAAGATTCAGGCCCAAGAGTCAGTCACAGTCACAGTCACCTTTCGTGCAGCAGGTTGAAGCTACAATCTCTTGCTGCACTGGGAGTAAGCCCGTATGAAGAGAGTTTGGAATGGTGAAATTGGATTGCAGCAGGCAATTATTAGCAGTGCTATCATCCCAAACCATGCTTTCTGGTACAAAACTAGTTTGGAGGTCGCTGAACCAGGCGTCTTCGACTGTCCCCCACACTGGTTCAAAGAATTCCAAACGGTCTTCAGCTTCATTCTTGCATGAAATATCATTTGACGGCAATTCCCCGTGACAAGTGACATCAGTGTTAAAATTGTGTCCTAAAGAGGAAGGGATTTCTGGTATGTCAGAGGCAAGTACATGATCACAGGGTGGTTGTACATTTTCAATGGTGGCACATGACGAAGATGACAAAGAAAAAATTGAAGTTGTTGAGGTTTGCTTTCCATGAAAGAGATGTGGGAAATTGAGGCGAGCTTTCTCTCCTCTCAAGCTAAAGGCCTCGTGATCATAGGCCAAAGCAGCTTCCTCTGCACTCTCAAATGTTCCCAACCAAAGTCGTTTCCTGTTGTTTGGGAGACGAATCTCTGCCACCCATTTTCCCCAATGACGTTGTCTTACTCCTCTATATAGCTTGGCCGTGGACGTTTCCATGGGACGAGGTAGAGGCTCATGGTCATGGGGGTGGGGTGCAAAAGAGATCACCTGTTGGTTCATCAATGGTGATAACTGATGGGATGGTGGAAAATTCATGTTAGTTTGAGCATTATCAAGAGCAAATGGAAAGACGAATCTTGAAGGAGGACCAGGAGAAAACTGAGTAAGAGAAGAATTTCTGATTCGGGTTTGTCTTTTTGGAGTTCTGATCTTTTTAAGAGCCCGTCTTGACGTGGTTGTGTGGTGAATTGGCATCAGTAACTGCTTATCTTTGGTGATGAGAGATGGTTTCTTGTCCTTATCTTTATTGGAACAGGGGTTTGATGCAATATGCTCGTGCATACCTTGACTATCATCACCATTCTCCAGTTCCATGCCTTTGTTGAAACTGCAGAAAATACAATTCTTTGTGTTCTTTCAGAAAAAAGCATACGAGAAAACCGTTCAAAAAATTGGATCTACCTCTCAGATGATCCACAGCCTAAGAAGTTTGCTCTTCATTTCCTCTGGATCCACAACTACAAGGCATAGACATGCATAGAGAAACACTATGCGTGTTTCAGAAATGAAGTATTAGATTCAAAGAGAGAATACAGGAACACTTAAATATCAGGAATTTGCCTTGAGATATAAGAGATTGAAATAGGACAGGATGCGAATGAAGAGAGATAATGAGGTGTTGGGCTGTAAGAAGCATGAGAGAATACGGCAAGTTGACTTGAAGATGCAAGGGAAAGTACGCTGTCTTTTGTTAGAAGTGAAGGGCTCTACGAGTTTCTCTCCCTCTTTCATCCTTGAATTTTCAACTCCTTTTCCCACCAAATTTAACAAACCACGCCCGCCTCCTCTCTGTCTGTCTGTCAGTCTCTCAAAATCAGTCGGGCATAGACAAAAAGAATATGACCTTTCACCCTATTGAAAATAAATTTATGTTCTAGATGTAAATAAATACAATAATAATCAATTTCGTCTTTTATATGATCATGGATCATGGATCATGATCCTTCAAATAAATTGCTACATCAGGAAAAAAGGTCCCAAACTTAATACTACTCATACATAGGAGTACTAGCTAGCTAGGAAAATGTAAATAATTTTGAGTAAATGCAACATTTGCAACTAAGTGCATGCAGTCCAAGTTAGACCATTGGCAGCGTTGAGAATAAAAAAATAAGTGTGTTGGATCTGCTCTTTCAAGTCCAAACCACCCCAGATTACGCATGGAAGAGTATAATTAATCCTAATTATTTTTCTTATAATTAGTGGTTATACTTTTCCTTGTAACCCGAAAGAAAAGTATTTTGCGTTAGTGAAGAGGTTTCTCTCAGTTCGCATGCCTAAGGCTTTGACTAATCAGCAGGTGAGGACTTCATCAGCAGCAGATATTTTGTCAATAATCAACAGCTTTAATATTTACTAGTATTCCGCTGTAGAACTGGATTAATGTCACTCGCTTTCAAAAAATAAAAAATATATATATATTTACTAGTATAATTTAAAGTCAATGCCAATAGCTACGTAATGTAGCAGGCACAATCTCTCTCTCTCTCACACACACACACACACACACTCAAATTATCAATTCTTAGAACACGTGTATCTTGCCTTTCCACATGCTGAGAAATGTTAAAAGCAAGCAATCCAAAACTAATGGAAAAGCTTAGATGCTCTATCTGCCTACCACTTCTCAAACACCCCGGATGTGGCATTTGTTGATGTTTCTTGTTTCAAGATTTCAAAAGACAAGGGTTTGATTTATGGATCTACTTGCCAAATTGCAGGAAAGTGAAAGCAAAATTGCTGAATAAATGAGGTTATGACTTGTGACTTTGCTGCAGAGGTGTTGCAAGTGAAAGCAAAGTTGCGAATGAGTCCGGGCTAGTTCAACATCTCACGTTAGTACGCTGAAAAAGAAAAAGTAAAAATAAAAGTATCTTCAGCTTGACATGGTATGATCAGCTGTTTTGTGATTCTGTGTGCTACCAGATGAAAGTTAGCATCTCACCAAACCAACCCCCCACCACCCCAACAACAAAGCACCACCACCACCACATTCGCACAGGTAGGGCACACACGAATCAGGCATTAATTCATACCATTCAATATTCATACTCACATTTATAAAATATTAGTGTTGGGATCTGAAATCCACAATGAAGAGTGAGTTCCTCGTACCCTTTCGTGGGCTTCTCATAAATATCCAGGTACTTGATGCTAGGACACACACGAATCAGGTATTAATTCAACCATTCACACTCACATTTATAAAATATTAATGTTGGGATCTGAAATCCACAATGAAGAGTGAGTTCCTCGTACCCGTTCGTGGGCTTCTCATAAATATCCAGGTACTTGATGCTCATTCCGATAAGCCATACATGACATACGCTTCTCTCAAGTTTCGGTAAACTCACATTTTAAAGGAGTCGTGGAAGCTTTGACAACAGAGAAATAAATGATATTGTATTTCATTCCTATGTTTCACCGAGGGTGAATGCCAACAGTTGTTTCACCTTGCTAATAAGGAAGATTGGAGTCTATACATCAATTGGTACACGGCAAAAGAACAAAGACAAAACATCTTATATTATTGACTTTTATAACACACAAAGGAACTTCTTGATAGTATTGAGAGACCAAAAATTGTGGAACTTCTATAAACAAGAAGGCCTAATTAAACTCCTAAAACACTAAACCTGAGAATAAACAGACAATTGGAAAATCATATGATAGCAGAAAGACCAAGCCATGGGAGCTACATCAGTGGATGGAAGATTTGAATACTACCTTCTTTATCAGCCTGCTCATTTATAGTTTCCTAGACCTATACTGGCCTCTCCACCATATGGCTCAAAGCTTCCCCTGGCCTTGGAAAATGAAATATAGTAGAACTCCGAGAGTATGGCAGTGAGGAAAACGAAAGCAGCTCCTGCTGCAAAGACACCCTTTCTCACTGTCTCGCAAGAGGGCGGCTCTTCAGCGAAGAAAGTCCTATACTTGGTGTGGTATGCATTCCTCACCGAACCGGCTAGCAAGCAGACCTCCGCAATGAAAAATGTCACCCTGATACATGATTGTAAATCTTTTATAAGTAATTTGTGTTGTTAATATTGATATACAGATGCAAACTTTAACATGGAATAGCTAAAATATAGGCTTGCATAATAGGCAAATGACATATGAAGAGGGGTTTCCTCCCCTTTCATCCAAGTGGCAGAAAAGAAAGAATAAGAAAAAAAAAATCGTAACAAAGAACAGAAAGTGTGATAAAAGGAAATTTTAGAAACATGCAATTGTCAATGTATTGCAATTTAAGGATCCCTCACTGATACTTGTGGTGTTGAGAATGCTGTATCCAAGCAGTATTTTAAATAAAGGATCCCCATACTGGATTTCTGAATCTTGTCCCTATGTTGCACGGACACGGATACGCGGACACAGGACACGGGGATACGTGATTTTCAAAAAATATAGGACACGGGTGCGGGGGGTTAAAATGTAAATGTTCAAACTATAAGGACCAAAATGTAAATAGTAAAAATAGAAGGACAAAATTATAAATATTAAAAACTATAACCACAAAATAAATACTTCCAACATACCTAAATATTAATATTCAAAAAATATCTGTTTGTTGATTGTTGACTTTGACTCATGTTGAGTACTTATTACACTAACAAAGTAACAAGTGCCTTAGTGGTTGATGACTTGACTGGAGTGGATAGGACTCACATAAACCAACACAATTTAGCAAAATATTACTCTTCGTCACTGTCTCACAGTCTCACAGAAACCAACACAATTTAACTGAAGATAAGAGACGAAGACATAGACGATTCTGACGAAGACTCAAAAGTTTCGAAGAGGAGTCAGAAGAATCACTGAATCACGCAGATCGCGCAGCACACAGATAACAGAACAGAGAAAGTCGCCTTCGAAGGGGCAAGGGGCCCGGCCAGCGGCGTACGTCCGGTGGATGGTCGGCGTCGCCGGCGACGAGGGAATTTGAGGGGGCTAGGGTTCAGAATTTGAGGGGGCTAGGGTTCGGGATTTGAGGGAAGAAGTGACTCAAGTGAGAAACTGTTCAGTGTTCATGACTGTCGATTACGTCGTTACAAACGATATTAGTAGTCGATCGAAAATATAGCCCAACCGCGTCTGATTTCCAAGGTACGTATCTCGATTCTCTAAGCCTCGCACCAGTGTCCGTGTCCGTGAAGTGTCCACGTCCCGGCCGTGTCCGACTCGGAATTCGCGAGCAAGCTGCCGTGTCCGTGCAACATAGTCTTGTCGATTATGTTGAAGAGTATTTTGCTGTTTGCATACTGGTAGACTAGGGCTGGCGATTAGGTGGATTGGGTCGGGTTTAAATGGGTAGCGGGTCGTGACCCATTATAACCCAAATATTAAATTGGTCGAAATGGGTAACGGGTCAACCCATGGTGACCCACACTTTCCGACAAAAAACTATACATTTATATAGCAAAAAATAACAGGTCGAAATGGGCAGCGTGTCCGAACTGCTTTAACCAGACCCAACCCGTTAATTTTTTCGGTCCGAAACAGGTAACCCATTTCGACAAAAAAAATAACGTGTCTGGGTGTGTGGGTTATCGCCTTATCGGGTTTTGGGTTACAATTGCCAGACCTATGGTATAGACTACGGAAAAAGAACATACCAGCAGATAATGAAAAGAAGAACGGCACAAGCCCTCGAACCTCCAGGGCTCAAAGCCTTCCCACAGCAGAAGCACCGGCTTGCCACCATTATAAGCACTTGACTTGCCATGAGCAGTACAAAAGCACCAACCCCAAAGCCAGTTGAAATGTCGGAGTCATAGACACAATAGTTATAATCCTTCTCATTATCTTGAGTTATCTTGGCCTGTCAAAGAAAAAGAAACAATCATAATTAGTTCATTCTGAATAATGAGAAAATTCAGCAACTATAATGGTAATAATTTACAACAGTAACAACAAAATTGGCCCTTGAAGCATCAGAGTTGTATCGACGGCCTCCTATTCACTTCCAATATGCTGGATTTCTTAAATACCAAAAAATGAATAAACTGAACTCAAGGTAAGTGGATACTAAATTGAATGAAACAACTCCACATTAAAAGCAATATTACCCAATTCACAGAACATAAATTCTGAACCAAGTATAATTTCATACAACAAATGCAAGTTCATAAGCTCGGCAATCATTTTGACGTGTTTAAAGCGAAACAGTAAGCTTCATCTAGTAACTAATAAAACGAGACAAAAAGACAAAAGAAGTGTAATAGAAGAAATAATTTTAGGACTTTTAACATGCCAAAATTAGGATGCAATCCACTGAAATTTCTCCTCATTAAAGGAGATAATTCATGAGCAGCCTACACAAGACTTGCACTGTTATTCAGTTGAGGTGTACCAAAAAAAAAAAGAAGCTAATTATTGTACCAACTGCTTGAGACGTTGTAATGCAGTTTCGTGTAAACAAATAGCCCCACCAGTCAAAAAAATATAAATATTAAAAAAATTACATATCAATTTAATGAGGAGAAAAAATAAAATAAAATTAGATCTAAGGAAGAAATGTATCATACATTTGTTATATAGTGTTCATTAATACCAATAGGAGATGTATCTCACATTAGTTAAAAATTGACGTTGGATATAAAAAAATACAATTATTACCTTAAAAATGGATGTTGGTTTTAAAGTGATGTTGGTTTTAAAAATGTTTAAATAAAAGATGTCTACTTTTATTAATAATAGAAGAGATGTACCTTAAAAATGGATGTTGGTCTTAAAAGTCTTTAGATAAAATATTTCTATCATTATTATCAAATAGAGATGTATCCCACCATTGTTAGAAAATGATGTTGATATTAAAAATCTTTAGGTAAAAGACTTTTAATATTACTACAAAAGAAAAATGTATTTCATGTTATATCCGTACTCCGCGCGGGCTCTATAACTGGTGAGACATAAAGATTGGAGCTTAAAGTCTTTCTGAGAAGTACTACCGAAATTGAAATTCTTGTCAAAAGTGCAATAGCACTGCCAAAAGCACGAAACTCGGGCTATAAAATAACGAGAAGCCAAATCTTCAAACTAGAAGCCCTTTTTATCCCACCACAGCACAATGTCAAGCAAGTACATGAAACATTAAGGCTCAACAGAAGAAAAAGAATTTTGCTCTTTCATGTCTTATGTGCCTAATGCTCAGTTAGGGTCCAAAATAATACAATGGATAGCCAAATGGAAAGAAACTGAAACATTTTACAGCCAGGCACACACACTCTATCTATCACTGTACTTCAGAATGAGTTTTGTAAAACATGAATTAGTAGATTCGTCTCATTTGACTTTCCATATTCCTTCCATTTCCCTAGAAATAACCCCACGCCATAAAAACAAATACTCCTTCCGTCCCAAAAAAATTACTAATTAATACTCCTTCCGTTTTGGGCAAAGAGTCTACTATTCTATTTTGGGCAAAGAGTCTACTATTCTATTTTGGATGTTTCACTTAAGGAGTCTACTTTCAAAAATTAAGACATAAAAGTGTCATTTTATTACTAATAAATTACTAAAATTGTAATTTTCTTAAAAAGTTTGACTTTCAAACCGAACTCTTTGCCCGGAACGGAGGGAGTAATTAATAATAATAAAAAATGCTCCTTTATCCTCTTTGGATTGTCCCAAAACATGAAAACAATAGTCTAATTTCAAAAAATAGTAACGATTTTAGTGCAATTAGAAGAAAGTGCAATTAAGTAAAGCTACGATTTGAGTTTGACACGTCAAATGAGACCAAAATCATGTCCAATTTGTCATTAAAATTAACTTTCTTCAAATTCGTGTCCAATTAGTCATCAAAATTAACTTTCTTCAAATTCGTGTCCAATTTTTTAAAAATATAAAAATTCTAATTTTCACATAAATCTCACAAAATTCATGTTCAAGTTGTCAATAAAATTAATCAAAAAATCACAAACACACGCACACACTGAGAAGTTTGCATCAATCACCAAACCAAACATACTGACGAACAGTACACAAATCAGATACAACCACTATTACAATTGCATCAATTAACAGGCCTCGATCGAATTGACAAGTTGTATACAAATTAAATACCACAACTACAATTCAAAGCCGTAAATCAACGAAAAAGACTAAGTAATGTCGAAGCACAGAGAGAGAGAGATACTGACGGTGCTTCTTCTCTGCTCAGCAGCGACGGCCAGACCGAAAGCGATGATATCGAAGATGGCGACCAAAACCAGTAACAACTTGGAAGCCATTGGAGCGAACCTGAAAGCTCTTCAGTTCAGACAACCCTAGCAGATCTAGATCTGTCTCCCCCACCTCGCTTTCTCTCTCTTCATATAATAGGAGCAGTTGATTGTTGATGAAGCTCGTTTATTAAAAGATAACACCTTAAATATGACGTCTCAACAAATTCTGCTCAAATGAGGTTATGGTACACTCCTTTCTACGTAACGTACTATTACAAGCAGGGCGGGGGGGGTTTGTTTTCTGGTACGGAGTGGAGTGTCGGTGACGGAAATACAGGGGAACAGAAGACTTAATTTGAAATCTATATACTGTGGCGGTTAGGATGAGATCCGACGGTTCATTGTGATGCTTGTGGTTGTGGCGAACGATTTGCTGGCGAGCATAGTGCGACAAGTCAACTTTCTGTTATATGTAATTAGTTTTACATTTGTGTGTTAATCAACGACGTGTATATATCTTTTTAAATTAAATTATATTCTTCCTAAATAATCATTCTAGTTGATCTGTCGTATAGTTTAAGAAAAAATAATTAACTCGATTATTTATATTGGTTTAATGTATAGTTTTTTTTAAAGCTCATATGTATGTAGCTCATAATTAAAGTAGAGTGAAAAAATAAGGATAAAATGGTAAAAATGATATTCTAAAAAGTAAGTTTTGGGACGGACGAAAAAAGAAAGGAGGACGATAATTTAGGGACGGATGAAGTACATAAATAAAATAAAGATAATAAACAAAATAAATAAATAAATAAATAACACGATGAAAGGAATAAATTATATTCTTATAATTGATATCATTTAATCTAATATTTTATGAATTATTTAAATCATTTTCTTGTTCATAATTTTATAGAGTTTAATAATTAATATTTTTTGTTATTAAAATTTAGGATATTGAGTAGTATAAATAGTAATTCAGATGTATATTCTTCTCTATATGACATATAGATTTATTAAATATTTAAAATTTGTGGTTGGTATCTACTATTATAATTTAATCGTATATATTTATATGATTTACCAATAAGTTATAATTAATTGTGGTTACTTGCAAAAATAAATTTTGTTTTGATATTATAATTTCAGATACAATGAAAGAGACACAAAAGTTTCAAATACAGATAAGTCATATATGAAGATTTTCATAGTAGACTTTTTATAATTAATTGTGGTTATATTTTATTTTGTAATCACATGTATTCAATGAATATGTTTTTTATAGCATATTTGTTCCTATTCCAATGTTATTTGCTCATTTTAATTAATCAGTAAATTAAGTATACATCAAAAAAGATTTGTATTTACAGATTTTCACATGGGTGGCTACTCATATTAAATACTACTACATAGAAACTTGGTATTTTATATAAAATGTGCATATTTGCACATTTTCAATAAATCTTGAGAATTGTGTAATCAATTAATTAGATTTGTATTCTCAATGCATGCTAACTACTAACAATACTCAAAGATGACTTTCCTTTTTTAACAAGTGCATTTTAACGAGATTTTACCTCTTTTAACTACCTAACTTATATATATATATATATATATATATATATATATATATATATATATATAGATTGTATTGTCACGCTATTGGGATTCTTTCGTTAAAAAATGCCTACGGTTTAATAAATAAGGATAATATAATTTTTTGGTCCCTGAACTATCCAAAAATTATGTGTTTGGTCCTTGTATTTTTTTTGAAATGCGTTTGTTCCTTAAAGTAAGTTTTTACTAAGAGATTACCCCCTTACGGGGTTACTGTCAGTTTTGCCGTTAAATTTTTTATGAAATTCCGAATTTACCCTTAGTAATGTTAGTGGTTCAAAATTAAAAAGAAAAAAAGGAAAAAAGAAAGAATAATATAATTTTTTGGTCCCTGAATTATACCAATACTATGCGTTTGGTCTCTGTATTTTTTTTGTAATGTGTTTGGTCCTTAAAGTAGGTTTTTGGTAAGAGATTGCCCCCTGACGGGGTTACCGTCACTTTTACCGTTATGTTTTTTTTGAAAACCCAATTTTACCCTTGGTCCCTTGTTTGACCAACATCCCCTTTTTACAGATTTTCTTTTGTTGACTGATCCCTTGAGAATGTATTACTATGATGAGCTTGTTGTCTACGATCGGGGAGAAAAAGAATGACGCCTCCCCGCTCGAAAAGGAGGTCCCACCGGAGATGAGGAAATCGCCTTGTGATTGTGGTGGAGGAGGCCGCGTTTTGGAGGTTCGGTTCCGACGGAGGTTGTCAGAGGGGCTGCGATCGCCGCCTATTGTTACCATTGAGAGTCCCCGTATGCGAGATGGAGCATCACCATCGGGGGCGCCATCGATGATGCGCAGGAGTATCCGCCGGAGGTGAGGAAGATGCGGTGGGAGAGGTGGAGGTGTGGAGAGTCTTGGTCATGAAGCGACCTAACGGCGAATACTCGCCCGGGGTAATTCGGACGATTTGGCCGGAGAAAGGACAGATCCGTGCGATCTGGTGCAGCACTGTTCATCCGAATCGTCAAAGCTCGCGGACTCTCCCAACGAAAGCCCCAACGTGAAAATCCGTACCTCCGGCCATTTCGTAAGGTCCAAACCGAGTTCTGCACGGCGACTCGAATCCCGAGTGGATTCGGTATTTGCGCTCGGTGGCCACAACAAGCCGGAATCATCCAGCCTCCACGCTCGAGATCTCATATGGGATTCTCCGTCGGAGAATTTTCTCGGCGGCGTGCTTCGATCTCTCCGACGTTCCCGTGATCCACCGGATAGTCGCTTGCTCATGATAGTACCGCCTCGGCGGCGATGATCAAAATCCGGCGAGTTTCCGGCGATATACAACTTCTCGCTTCAGAAGTTCGAGTTAAAGCACGCCTAGGTTTTCAATCAATACGAACTAGGCGAGGCTCCATGAACCATCATCGTCGTCGATTCTTGGCATGAAGACCTCGTATTCGCCGGTTGGGATCTTGAGTGGGAATTTTAGGGTCTCGTGGATTTGCTACCTATGAAATCAAAGGGTGGGGGTAAAGGGTCAGCAGATGCTTCTTGTGTCGCAAAGTATGGAAAAATGGTCAGGGTGGCGGTTCAGAGATCAAGGCGATTCTTTGCTGCTTTCGGCATTTCGGCATTTGAGGATTTGGTGGTGGCAAATGTTTGTTGCATTATTTTAATGGGATTCTCTTGTGGGTTGTCCCTTTTTCTTTTTTTCTTTTTTCATTTTTCATTTTTTTATTTTAAACCACTAACATTAATAAGGGTAAATTTGGGTTTTAAAAAAATATAACGCAAAAGCCGGGTAACTCAGTAAGGGGAAATCTCTCTTACCAAAAACCTACTTTAAGGACCAAACACATTACAAAAAAAATACAGGGACCAAACGCATAGTATTGGTATAATTCAGGGACCAAAAATTTATATTATTCAAAAAGAAAAAAAAGAAAAAGAGGATCGGTCATCTCCAGCCATCTCCATCTTCCATCTCTTTTCATCTACAGCCCCTGCTCCGGCCAATCTCCATCTCCATCTCTGGCCACTTTCTGCTCTGGCCATCTCCACCTTCTACACATTCCTTCCTCCATTTTGCTTCCAAATAGACCGACCTTTCTATTGCATCACTTACTCTTGTTTGGTGAAACCAACACTAGTTTGTGAAAATTGATCACAATTCCGTATCTCTTTCTCTCCATCTTTAAGAGACAAAAAGACAAACAACTGGTGTGCAGTTTATGTGCTTAAATGCAGAATTTCCCAACTGGCCACCAACACCACCACCTCACCCGAGCTAACTTAGTCATCACTCACTAACTTGGCCACCAACACCACCACCTCACTACCAGAAACCTCCAAAACACTCGAACGAAATCGAGACACCAGTACCAAGTACGCGGTCTACCGACGAAGACAACATAGTGTTTCTACTAGTCCCTTGATTTGCATTCTCTCCTCCACCAATTCTTCGTGCTCCTCATCTTCTAATTTCAGCGACGACAACGATGAGGTTCCTGATGGGAATCCAAAAGTGTAATAAATTTAGTTGGTTTTATGCTTATTTTAGAACAAAACATTACACTTTTGGTTGGTTTTGTGTTGATTATGATGTAGGATCACCAAAGGAGGAAAATCTTTGGATTTTCGGAGGTCACATGCCCATGTGATGTCAACTTTTTAAAGAAAATTAGACAATGCTTATTATTGTCTAAATTTTTATGTACTAAATCAAAACATTAATGTGCAAGTAGTGGGTGGTTTTGATAAGTTAGTGGTAGTTTTAAAACTACCAAATAGTGGAGTTAGTGGGGAGAGATAATGTTATTTATGGATGTGTTCTCTGTTGAGTGGGGGATCACATTTGTGAAACAATTTGAGGAAGAGTGGTGATCAACTTGTAATTTCTTTAGGAGTTCTTAATCTGCTGGAAACTACACATTTTCTTAATTTTACGTAAGTGTTTTTATTAATTATGTTTATTAGCTAAGTAACCTTTTCCAATGGGAGATTGAGTCTCTTCCCTTTATTTCCGTGAGATCTAATTGATCTAACTCTTGTGTGAGTTTTAAATATTTATTTGTACTCCGAGTTACACGTAGGATGATTATTGTACTTAATTAATGTTTAATGGCCAGAATGTTAATTAATATAATAATCTAAAGCTAGTTAAGCCGTTGATCCGTAATTGTCCTCGGATTTAACGAAGTGGCAAGTAGTACGTTTAGGCATCACAAGCATAATCGGACCGGCCGTTGTTACATGATATTGCTTCAATACACATGGCTTTGAATCGGGTCTCACGTCTTAAAGCAACCGAGTTATTAAATCTTACGTCGGGGTTGTAACTCGGTTAGGCGGTAATGAGTCTTAATTATCAATTTTGAGTGTTGGGCGTTCGTCGGCGCTTTTAACCGGTTTATTTAAAATTCCATAAGACATTTTTGCATCAATGACCGGAAATAAAGGACGAGATGAAATTGACTCATTGGCTGGGACTTAAATTTTATTGAGTTAAAGTAATTGTTAATTTGTTAGCCTAATTAAAGTTGCTTATTTTTAGCTTACTTGTCGTTAAATTTATTTTCTAGCTTAATTTAAAGTCCAAAATTGTGTTCTATCATTTCAATAGAATTCCGTTCGGATACGATCACTTACCTTATACTCGTTATTAGGAAGAAGGTGAATTAATTTTGACGATTTGACATTCGTCAGTTCCCAAAGATCCAATTTTAGAGATTCCCAATGATCTTCCTCTTCTTCGTGCTCCTCATTCTCGGCATTTTACCCCCCTTTAATGCTCAATGTGATTTCGGTGGGGAAAATGCTGAGCCATATACGAGATTTCTTGCGTGGCTCGCGAATTTCGGACACCCACTTACCCCAAAATGAAAGCCATGGAAGATGGGAAATTACCAAGCTGCATTACAGGAGTCCATTCTCTTCTGGTTCCTTCTCATCTTCCAGTTCACTCTCCCCTCAAAGCAAAGTCACAGATCCGACGGCAGAGGAATGTGGATTAGAGAGTAGTAGTGGTGGTGATGGGTTTGTGGAGGAGAAGTGGAGGTTTCAGGTGGAGACTATGCGGATGCTCGTCTCCAAACGTCATAGTTATTAGAAACTCATATTGGGAAATGTCATAGTTCTTTTTTTCTTTTTTTTAAATTTTGAATCACTAAGGTTAAATTTGAAATTTCATAAAAAAACTGACGGCAAAAGTGACGGTAACCCCGTAAGGGGGTAATCTCTTAGTAAAAACATACTTTAAGGACCAAACACATTTAAAAAAAAATACAAGGATCAAACGTATAGTTTGTGGATAGTTCAGGGACCAAAAAATTATATTATCCAATAAATAATTATGGGCCTATAAGTAATCAACGTTAAATTGTGTTTTATGTGAGACCGTTTTATATGAATCTTTATTGCTAAGACGGAGTTTTATTTTTATTTTTTATAATTCAATTCATTAGTACACGATGAATTAAGATAAAAGGACTTACTGAGACATTCATTCCTTTTCTTCTTTTTTTTTTTTTTTGTCACGAAACAAGTGATTTTGAAAGTTGTAGACTAGCGATCTTACGAGGAAGAAGAGAATGGTTGGGGGCAGTGGGTTAGAAGGAGGGATCACTATCGAAAAAAAATATTTTAGAGCGTGGAGATATACACTCATTGTTATCGTTTGTAAGAAAATAAAATAATACTATTATTTAATTTAACCAAGTAATGTATATGTTATTATTTGAATTCTTCCTTTTTCATGTAACCATTTACGATATAAACTTATAATGTTAGTTCTTTTTCCTTATAAGTTTAAGGCTTAAATCGTAATTTGATCATCCTACTTTAACAAATTATTTGTTAAGCTCACTCTATTAATTGTTTTCTCAATTTGGCGATTATACTTAGCATTACATCTTACGTTTATCACTTTGTCAAAATATTTAGATGAAAAACTTAATTTTTTTATAAAAATCCGAACATACCCTTACTTAGACCATAAAAATTTAGGGGCTCCCTAGTAATATTAATAAACAAAAAGGTGATTTGAACCAATTTAAAAGATCAAATTAAAAAAAATGAGTCGCGCTATATAGACCCCTACTTCCTCCAAGTTGACCCCCCACTTTTCTTTTTTTTAATGACACAAATACCCTCAATCATAAAGACTATTATATCCTTACGGCTAAAAGTAGACCCACTTCCTCTTTTCTTAAAACTAAAAACCTTTAACTAAACCCCCATCACCAAACAAATATACCATATTCTTCCTAACTCATTCTTCATCTCATTCTTCTTCCTAACAAATATACACCTTTTTCTCAACTCATTCTTCTTCCCCCAACAAATATATCTCCTTATTCCCAACATATCTTCTTTTTATTCTTCATCATCTTCCCCTTCTTTTATTCTTCCCTTCCTAAAAACCTCCAACCTTTATTAAAGATAGAATAGGCCCATAAGGTCCAATTACGATGTAAGCCAAATTGGGTCTTAGTCTTAAATAAATAGAGATGTAATAAATGATTAAAGTGTGAGATTCAATTCAATTAATTCAATAATATCAGTTTTCTCTTCTCTCCTTTGCCCGTATTAGCACTTCTTTTCTTTCTCTCACCTCCGGTCACCACCGTCAATGGTGGTGGTCCGGCCATCCTTCAACCGATCTAACTCACATACAATTTTAACATGGTGAGACTTTAAGATCTTCAAGACCTTATTTCGCAATTCATCTCTTCTTCTGCAAATCATCTTTGCTTCAAAAAGGGCAAAAGAGATAGATGAAATATGACGGACATTCAAGATCCCCAATTCCCTGTGAGGCAGCCGACGTCGCTGTGATCTAGAATCTAGCATCGTCTATGGCAACCAGAACTACCATTCCATTCATCCTGCGCTCGCCTTCGATTCTCCTTTGCCTCGGATCTCTCGCGTTCGTCTTGAGATCTATGACGATTGACGGAGTTACGATGTTTATCGTGTTTGGAGTGGCAGTGGTGATTGTCATCGTCTTCGTCAAGCAGATCGAGTACCCCGGCATCGTACATTGACCTTTACCCCTGATCGACAGTAAATCAACAGCCCTTATTTGATCTCCATTTCTAAGACAAAGAGTCCAGTTTATGTTTGGGCTAATTGCAAATTAGTCTATCATTCTATCCATCGAATCCCACTACTTTCAGGTTGGTATTGGTTTCCTTCTCTAAGATCTGGCCAATTATAACGCTGACGTACAATCATTATGGTCTGGCCAGATATCTATGTGTAGATCTGGGCCGACGACGGCAAACTTGTTCTGGAGAAGGGGGTGCTACAAATGGCAAGAATGATCCAAGTGCTTTGCCTTTTCTCCTCACAGATTCTTTTCGAATTGAGTCTCTGTTTGAACTTCTTTATTTGACCAAAGTCAAATAATGACTTGGTTGATATATTTCTTTGTGGACGGTATTCGATTCGCATTCTTGGATTATGAATGTATTCTTTGCGAACAGAAAAGTTCGATTTAGGCCACACCGTCGTCTTCTTGTCTATTTTTTTGGACCCTCTACTTCCACACCGGATTAAATGGGGGATCTTTGTGAGAGATATCATGAAATTTGGTATGTTTCACGTGTCTTTGGCTACATTCAAGAGTTGTGCACCTTATTATCAACATGTTTGTGTAATCTTTGTTGGTATCCAATTAGATCAAGAATTTGGACCATTAATAATTGGACTTATCTACATTGTTTTTGCTTTCACCAATAGAATGATAACTGTACTATTTCTTCAAGATAGACCATCAGTTTCCTCTGGCGCTCTATTTGGATTGCTTGGTGTGATGCTTTCTGGGCTTCTACAAGTGGGTGATCCGTTTATGGACTTTCGTACAACTTGCTTTTCATCTTATTAAAGATTGTTTCTATTAGGCCCAAGAGACCCAACTCATTGATGTTCATTTGTTTGTATCTCTCCAACTCAAACATTTCACAATAGTTACGTGTTCGATTTGAGGGGGGAGTGTTAAAGATAAAATCGGCCCAAGAGGCCCAATTACGATGTAAGCCCAATTGTGCCTTAGTGTTAGAGAAATAGAGATGTACTAAATGATTAAAGTGTGAGATTTAATTCAATAAATTCAATAATATTAGTTTTCTCTTCTCTCCTTTGCTTGTATTAGCACTTCTTCTCCCTCTCACCTTCAACCACCACCGTCAATGGTGGTGGTTCGGCCATCCTTCTGTCTATCTAACCCACATACAATTTTAACAACCTTAAAAAAACAAAACCCTAGGAATTCAACATTAGGTATGAAGAAATCAAGCATAAAGCAAAAAAAAAAAGCCAATGTGACTCAATTGGTAATCATTTAAAACCTTTTTTTTTTGTTTAAAATTGTCTAAAAATCAATTTTTTTCTTGAAAAAAAGGTCTCGTCGTGAAATGTTCGGACATGAACGACGAAACACATAGCAAATGTTCGGTTGGCTCCAATTGAACATTTCTTTACTGTTCGGTTGCCTCTAATCGAACTTTTGATCAAAGTTTTAAACATCGAACAATTTCACATTGTTCGGCCCTTGTCAACTGAAAACAATGACACTTTTCGGTCGAGGGGGTCCGAACAGTCTCATTTTTTTCGGCTAACCAGGGTCGAACAATGTGAAATTGTTCCATGTTTCAGGCTCGACTTTTTTTTTCTTCAAAATTAATAAAAACCACATAATTTTTAAAGCATTGACACTAAAACTACCCTCAATCAACAAAAAACGTAATCCTAATTCATATCTCAACAAAATGTATATACAATCCTTCTTCAATCTTGATTTTTTTAGACTGGGGTTGATGGGTTTTCATGGGGTGGGGGGTAGAGAGGGGGTTTGTGTAAATAGGGTGGGTTAGGGAGGGAGTTTGTGTAATATGTAGTTTAAATAACTTAAAGGGCAAAATAGGTAATCAATGGGCGTATATAGAGAGTTTTGAAGTATTTTTAAATTGGGTGGAGGGTATACTTAGAAAGAGGATCAAATTGGAGGAAGAAGGGATCTATATAGTGCGACTCAAAAAATATACTCAGCCTAAAACTGGAGTTTTCAATCAATACTCAACCCTTTTATCTCGATCTCCACCCCTGCTTCTTCACCGCACATGGAGACCCGCTGTCGACGACTTCCACATTTCCAACGCCGCACTCACCGACGAAGGCAAGGAATCTTAGGACACGATACTACCAAAATCATTAGTGACTGCACTGCTTGATGAAGATCCAATTTGGTGAGATAGGTTACTTTGTTAACCTGCCACTCCATCTACTTGATATGTAAGTCGAAAATCTTCACCTGTAATGTTATCGTCATCGTGGCTACCTGCCTCCGTCGATCTAGGTACTAGGAATGAGATTTTGGTTTCAAACATCTGTATCTCAAATGGAAATCGAATCAAATTGGCCCCATTAACGGTGTAACAAGAATGAATACTATGTTAATTTCAAGATATGTATTTCTCCTTCTAGATTTATTTTAGGTTTTATCAAATCTATTGAAATTTTAAAATTTCTTCTTTCTGTAGTCATCAATTGTTAATTTCAAGATATGTATTTCTCCTCATGGATCTGTATTTCTCTTTCTAGATTATCAATTGTTGAGACCAGTGGCGGCAGACGAGGTAGACGAAAGAAAGGGAGGGAAGGAAGAGGGATCCCGGGACTGGTGGTGGTGGCCTTTTTCCTCTAGTAACTTTTGCTAACTTGTTTGGATGTAAACATTAGAACTTTTACTCAACTTAGTATATGTTTTTCGTTTTTGGTCCTTATCCATGAAGGTTATTGTTGTAGGTGCTTTTTGCTAGCTTTGATGCAGATGCATATTGCTTCGGTTTCTACTTGGTTCAATTGTGGTTGGGGTTTTAAGGTGTGGTCGTCGTATGAGCAAATGACGATCGGGTTCCAATCGGGATTCTCACATAATGTTATGGTTTTTTTGTTATCTGGCAATGTCTATTTTTGGGGTTGATGTCTTAGTAGCAACATGCTCTTGTATTTATTTTTCTAATCAAACAAAATATCTTGTTTGTAAGCAAAAAATTTGGCAGTCAGTAAATAGAAGTTTAGATATTTAAAAGATTTGAGGTTTTTGATAGAATGGAAAAGATTTGGGGAGTAAGTTTTACCATTCCCTTCGGAGAAGAAGAGAGGCTTGCAAGGAGATCTCTGTTTCAGAGTATATTTACACACAACCCTTTGTAAATCATGTTTTTGAAAGTTAAAACTCTAAATATTATTAAGAGCATTTGAGTTATTTCAAACATTTCCGTCCATCTAACTAACAGAAATGACCCAAGTGACCTTATTGGGTTGATTAGCCAAATATAGTCACTAAATTAAGAAAAAAAATAGTACAAAAAAAGTGTGAAAGTAAGGTGACCAAATTGCGATATAAGTCTAAGTTTAATATCATTTTCTTTCTTTTTTTGCGTTGAGTAATTTAAAATTTTATACCAAGAGCTATAAAAGAATAGAAATAGTTATTTTTGTAATATACTCTACCGTTCCGGGCAAAAAATTCACTATTCCATTTTGAGATGTTTCACTTAAAGAGTCCACTTTAAAAAATTAAGGCATAAAAATGTCATTTTATTACTAATGTGCTACTAAAAATATAATTTTTTAAAAAGTTTGACTTTCAAATGGAGACTATTTGCGCGGAATGGAGGGAGCAATTATCAACTTCAATTGTTATTTCTCGCCTTTATCATAGAAAATTATTTCGTCTTTTTCATGGACCTATTTTACTAGCTTAATTGTCTCAAAATATTCCATCACTTAAATTTTAAATGCATATTTATTAAATAGTTTTTCAATATCACTATACTATTTTGGGATGTTTTACTTTAGGAGCTCACTTTCTTAAAATTATGTTTATCACTTTCATAACATTTCAACTTGGCAAATGATATTACGAGCTAGTGCTTGTGATATTATTACGCCGTTAGATGATTAAGTTAGTGATGATTTGAAATGTTCACGTTATTACTTAAAAAATATTTGATCTAACGGTGTAGAGATTTAAGTAGATTTGATCTAACGACAATAACATTAAAGCTTGTAATCCATCCATACATCCATCCATTGATGAACTTGCATAAGAAATTTCACTGAACTGAATCACAAATACCCACAACTAATTCTAACTAAATGACTAATTTGTAAATATATATATATATATATATAAAATTAGTTTGATATTAAAATAAAAGTTATCCTGTAGCATTTTTGTAATTATAACCAACTTTAATGGTAGTTATATATTCCTCAATAATTAAATTTTTTTAAAAAATAAAAATAAAAATGGCAACTTGTATTATATGTTAGCGAATACTCGGTATATTTGTAAGAATATGTTAACGTAATCAAACAGTGGTAATAATCCAATTTGCAACCAAATCTGATGTCATTATTAGTAATGAGTTTTGCGGAATTAATTAATTTTATGGCTGGGTACTTTCGAGTTTCGGGAGTCGGATCTTTTATTCCAAAATTGTATTTCATCTCCTATTTCACCATTAGATTCTTGTCACGTGTCAATCGTAAATAAACAAAATCAATTACTAAGTTGATTGTGTTTCCATAACAATAAAAATTCATGAAATCTAGCTCAATATTTCCTTTCGTGAAGATTTCTTATTGACACGTGACAAGAATCCGACGGTAGAATAGGAGATGAAATACAATTTTGAAATAGAGGATCCAGACTCCGAGTTTCGAGGCCGTCATGGAATTATGGTAAAGAAATCCAAAGACGTATGTTCCATGGGATTGAATTGATCACATACACATTTCACATTTCACATTTACAGGGAATCCTCAATCATTTCCTTTTGGAAAACTAGAGGATTATCTTTCTCAAATTCAACAACCATATTAATAGTTTGACCTTTTCCTTGTCTCCGAAACATTTAATGATATACTCAGTTTTCTTTCAATCGACTCATCAATTCATACGAATCTCTAGTGTTATTAAAATCAATTAAATTACAAGGTGTTTATGTGTAGTCTAGTCTTGTCCAGTAGTTTGTTATTATCTTACTTAATTACTCCATCACCATGATAGCAGCAGCCCAAATTTAGAATGGATTTTTTAATACACTAATGAAATGTATATATGGATAGAATATTGAAAAAATGGAAATGACTAATGAGATAATCAGAAGAAGAATGTAATGATTCAGTGTCTACTCTGTTTTGGTAACTCAAGCTAATCTTATTTTATGGTCAATATGCATGGATTTTTATAAACATATAAACAATTCCTTTCGATCTTCTTCCTAATTCCTATTCTTCTTCTTTGACAAACACTTTTGGTCGAATTTGTTGTAATGGGAAAAATGGGTATGAATGTGTTTGCAATAGTGGTTGGATTAATCAAAGGCTCAACAAAATGGAGAAAAGCTGCCATGTGGTACGTATACCAAACTCTTTTTCTCTACTTAGTCAATGTCAATGGAGGCGTTGACTGACTAAATTACTTTTGGTTTATAAATCCAGCAAGAGGTTGATCAAGGAAGCAAGGAATCATTTGATAATCCAGAAGAAAAGGAGAGAAGCTATGACAAGGCAGTCGCGCATTGATATTGCTCATCTCCTCCACAATGGTCTCCAACACAATGCACTCTCTAGGGTCAGATTTCATTTGCTTCATTCTTGTTATATTATTTTTTTCCCATTTCTATCCCAATCAAGTTTACAATACATTCATCTTTACTTTAACAATTTATAACAAATTTTAGGTTGATCAACTCTATAAAGACCAATGCAGATTATCAGCGTATGAGCAAATTGAGCAATTCTGCGATTGCATTGACACCAACCTTCCTGATATCAGCAAGGGCTGGTAAGAACATTTAGTTTTCAACAGCATCCAACTGTTGTAACATGTGCATAAGTGCTCACCTTGGATTCACATTTCCCGCCCGTTTCACTTCCTGGTAACACTACTGGTATTTCTTTGGTTGCAGTGAATTATCCAAGGATGTTAGGGAAGCAATCTCGAGTTTGATATTTGCTGCCTCAAGGTGTGGTGAATTGCCAGAGCTGCATTTGCTACGTTATCTGTTTCAGCAACGTTTTGGCCACGAGTTTGAAAGGGTTAATGTTCAGTTACTTCCTGACAATTGTGTTGACTCTGAACTAAAGCACAACCTAAGTCCAAGTTTTGTACCTGATGATGTAAAGCGCCTAATGGCAAACGAGATAGAAGAAGAGAATAGAGTCTCTTTGGTGCCTCTGATTCATGACAAAACCCTTGTCCCTGAAAACCAAAAGGTAGGTTCTAAATTCAATACGATTCTCTCATGCAAGCCACTCAAATACACACAAAAAGAATTACTTTTATACTTGTAGTGTTCCATATTTCTCACATAATCTCATTTACTTGCAGCTTCAACTGTCTTGGTTTGGTCACAACGGCCAGTGTAAAAAGAAAGTTGAGTTCAGGAATTTGGTAACTCGATCTGTTGACGATAAGAGTACACGAGCTTCCAAATTTGAAGATAAGGCTCGGAGAATTGGCTCAAAAGTTTCTCATACCGAAGAACCTCAATTAAGTCATGTTCACCCGAAGCTTCCTGACTATGAAAATTTAGTAGCTAAATTCACAGACCTCAAGGAAGATTATAAGCAGAAAAGAGAGTGGATGTGGTGTTAGTACAACTGCAAGTAGGCAGTACCCCCCTTCCCTCTTGTTCTCCCAGTTGGTGTTTCACTGTTTCCAAAAAAAGAAACAGATGGGATGTAATTTCTGTTCTAAAATCCTTGGAAGAGACATTTAAGTAAAAACAGCCAAGTGCGTATTCTTTGTCAAGCACGTCTTCTATGCAGATTCAAGATCCATAGTCGGGACTCTTAACACATTGCAAGCACATTGAAGGCATACAGTGTTTTCAGTACTAAGGGATATTCAAATAGCAGATCTAATGACACAGTAACTCGAGTAAATGATCACTTAAGAACTGCCCTTGAGGCAACACTGAACTATACCCAATTAAAAGTAAAATGTTTTAAGGACGCAATAACGGTGAATCCTGGTCCAAAAATCTCACAAAATCTCATTAACACACTGAAAACAATGCGCTACAATAAAGAATCATTACATGTTTCGTAATACAGATATAACTTTAATGCTGATTACAAGGGCACAAAATCGTATGTAAAGTATTGACAATATCAGTTTTAGATTAAATCTTATTACCTGTTGTTAGCCTCCTCTAAGATAGATTGAAGAAGGCTCTTCATATGCAAGCAACACCCAGGATTTTATTACTGAACAAAATGTATAATTCTTCTACCAGGCAGCCACTTAGCTACATTTGCTGGACAGCAAAATCATTTGATTGGAAGGTTGGCACCCCACTCAAAAGTCCAAAGTGAATGTGATTAATTGACTGGAGAGTTTAGGCTTTTCCGACCAAACAATAAAAGCTTTCTGAAACCTTTGGTAATTTTAGGAGAGCTTTCACCATTGTTCCATTTCCTCCTAGAGTGAGTAGGTTCAGGGCTCATTTCATTGCCTGAAGGCGGAGTGGATTTTCCAATCACAGAAATCTCAGGCGAGACAGTAAATTTTTTCCTCATCCCAGCATCCCCATCAATGTTGAAAGAAATGAAGTCTAAAGCTTTGCCACCTGATGTGGGCACAGGATGAATTGTCGAATCAGGGACAGATCCACCAAGATTTTCAGAAACAATTGTTTCTTCTTGAGGATTTGGAGATGCCATCAATACTACTGTATTTCTAACTTCCATAGGATTCAGTTTTGCTGATTGAAATGAACTCAAAGTCTCTCGTTGTGATACCTCATTAACATTTTTGTCAACTGGAGGTATGTTATGTGAATCCTCATTGTTTTTAGGATAATCAATCTCATATGAGGATGGGGTTGCTTGTGAAATGCAGAGCTCAACCGGAAACGCTGACGTGGCATCAGTGGTGTCGGATAGAGAACGAGGCAATCCATTTGAATTCTTTGGCTCGGTTTTCTTACCCAAAGATTTGACCTTGTTCAGACTTGGTTTCTTTTTTTCAGCCCCAGCTATCTTTTGTGTTAAGGAAGTACCCACACCACCTTTCTCCTTTGTGGTTGCTGGCTTAACATGTTTTGATTCAATGGGTGGCAGCTTTGGAGTAACACGCGCAGCTGCAAGGCATTTAACGGTGGAACTCCGATGAATCGGTTTCTTAGACTTTTTTGTGTCTTCAGAAGCATCTGGGACTTTAAGTTTTTCATTCTTCACGAAAGCCATGGTGGTCTTACCATCTTTTAAAGGCTTCTTTGATGCTGCTGGAGTAAAACCACTTGAAGCACTTCTTTCTGCAATTCTCTTTTGACGTTGAATCGCTAATTCCTCCATTTTCTTTCTTTTCTCTTCTTCCTATCAAGACAGAGTAGTAAGGAAACAAATTGAAATCGCGATAACAGGAAAGATATCAAAGAAAGGGCACATGAGATAATAGAATATAAGATATTCAGGGATCCATAAATATAATAAAAGCATTATTGCATTATATGGTCAAGTCTGTTTTGATATACTTTATATTGTTGAAGCAAATAGACTTTGAATATGCTAAGAAGTATAATGGGGTGGTTCCATTTTCATGGTATGTAAGAGAAACCCCAGAGGAGTTGTGTTTCTTACCATCTCAGACTTGCTCTTTTGTACCATACTTTTGGTTCCAGAAAATTTCTTGCTTCTTGATATGATCTCAGATTTGCTATTTCCAAGAGATCCAGCAGAAGCTTTAGACCTTGCTTCTTTCCTTGTACCATTTGTTTCAGGAGCCTCATTAGCTCTTCCTTTGGTTCCCTTAACATGGGAGGGCAGCTTCGTTTCAACGCAATCAGAGATTTCCACATCAGAGTGCCTCCCAACAGCTTCAGCTCCCATATTGTTTGTTCCATAATCCATTTCAGGATTCCAAGTTGCCATAGCTTGCTCAGTAACTGAATCTCGCTCTGGCACCATGTAGATGTCATCCGGTTCATACATGCTAGCAGCTTCAACCTTCTCTGGCAATTCTGAAAGGCTTTTCTTTAGTTCAGTGGCTCCATCAATGTCTGAAACCATGAATATATCTGTCCTCAATTGAGGATCAGATGACTCGTTCACCCCTCGAGCTTGAATCACCAAAGACTCATCAACAAAAGCGTCTTTCATACTTCTCCCGGACTGGAACTGGCCTTCAACAAAAGATGTAAAGCTACTAAGATCAACCATATTAGTTGGTTTACCTGGTAGGTTTTCCAACAACCAATCTCCCTTTTGGCTTCTAATGGTGCAAGATTCAATGGAACTTTCAGATAAAATACCCCGTGAGAAGTCCTTTGGCTCTTCAATTCTCTGGGTAAATAACTCGTCCTCATATGTGCTCTCTCTCTTAATCACTGATCGAACACCAGTACCAGTTTCGAAGATTTCAACATGGTTTTCATCTTCATTATAAGCACTCCTCTGTGTCATGACAAAAGAATCAGTTGCAAGCGTACGAGGCTGTTTCTCAGACTCCACATCAAATGCAAATGGGGTTCCTTCCCCAGATCTCTTGGGGATAACAAGCTCCTGCAAGCCTACAGGTTGCAAATCCTTACCATTAGAATTTGCATCCACATCCCTCAGTATAAGGTTCTGGAAGATATCCCAGTGCTCGCTTCTTTTTCCACACCCAGGATTATTTTCTACTCCATTATCAAGATCCTGATTGGTAAAACCATTTGAACCAAAAACATTGTTAATCTGCTTGCTCCCATCTTGTTTTTTCCTACTGTGGGAGGTTGATTTATGACGTCGCTCCAAAGATCCAACAGCTTTTTCCACCTGCTGCTTAATAGAATCCCCATCAATGAACCCATCTTCCTCGGTTGAATCAACCTCAGATGCACTCTCTCGTTCTCCATCCCTCTTTGAAGTAATGTAATTAATATTGCGGATAACAACCTTTCTGGTGGAACTCTTCACTTGCCTTTTTTTAAGTGGCTTCTCAATTGAAGAATTTTTCTTTCTGTCCTCTCCATACTCATCTGAGTCACTACCAGAACCAGAGTCACTTTGATCAGAGTTACTGTCTTCTTTCAAAGTGCGTGTTCCTTTTCCGCGGGAAGGTTTCTCTTTACTTTTGGGAAAAGATTTAATATTACGACGACCATCAGGATCCCCATGAAAACCCTGATCAGAATCTTCCACGTTTTGAGGCCAAGCCATATTTCCTTGATAATATGTAGGGGCCTGCATTCCTGGGAAAAGGTACCCTTGATACGGGGGCATTTTCTGAAAAAAGGGACCCTGGAATTTCTGCATGTAATGAGGAATATGGCTTGCCCATGACAGTGGAACTTGAGCATTCCCATCTATTGATTGAATTGGAGATGATGCTAGCAAGCTGTTATCTGCACATAATTTAATAAAACACTCAACAACCATTCTCAACCAGTCAGAGTTGTCTTCAGTTCATATGCCACCAGTTTCACAAGTATGTTTGGTTTCATTTATCTGAACAATAGACCTTTCATTTGTGGTGGATGTACAGGAAATATGTAGTCTTGACATGACAATGTTTGTGTGGATTCAACTGAAAAATTGAGTTGTACTTCCATTTTCATAGCTTAAAATTGCTGCCTAAGTATACACGAAAGCTGATAAAAAGCAAGCTCTGGTCTTGAGCATAAATCAAATGCAAGATCATTAAACTCTCGCACTCTACTCCTTTATAATTGCTGTCCATGTTAAATTTGGTATTCCCTCACACTAGTGTGGTTGTTGATATTAATCACACTTCCTATGAGTGGACTAAGTGGTCTATATTGAATGTGCCCTAAACATCTCAAGTACTTTTCTCTAATTTAATCTCATACTGGATGCGACTTTTACAGTCTCAAAAAATGACATATCCCCATGGCGACATATATCACTACTGGGTCATGCTTATGGAACTACATATTCTATTTGAAGCCAGTAACTGGTGGTGAGTACATTCATAAACCCTGCAGAATGGAATGGAGTTGCTAGACTGACCAAATGAAACAATAAGCAGCAAGGTGTCCTTGGAAAAACATGGAAGGACTAGAAGAAGGGAATAGAAGCAACTAAGACTAGGATATAGCTGGCCAATGACAAGACCAAAAATAGAAAAGAGAAAAGAAGAAGAGGTTAAGATCCAAAGGAAATATATACAACAGTACCTTGGTTTGTGTCAATACTTCCATGACTGATGGTCGAGTCAGATGCTGAGGGATCCATAACGCCAGGTTTCCTACTAGATAAACCATCATTGTGGACATCAGTCATGAATTCTCGATTAGGATCAGTATCTTCACCAGAAAGTATGATTCCAGATGCTCCCATGTACGAAAATTCCGAATGAGAGCATGCTTGCATCGCTGCTACTTCATCCCTCCAGACGCGATCAGCATTCTTTTTCTTGCACAATTCCATAAAATTCATGCAAGCTTCCCTGAATATAAATTATATTGTTTTACCTCAAGACCATTCACCAGATTAAGAAGGCAAGCAAATGAACTACGGAAATTAAGCAAAAAGTAAACATTTGGAAATCAACCCCCTTCCCTTTCACCTGGAGCCACACACACACCAAGACGAACAAAATGGGAGAAGAAAGTAACTATGGATGAAATGGTATGGAGATCCAAATGCATAAGAAAATGAATGAGAGCAACTCCTGAAGCAGCTGTAATTGATATATTCCATACCTTAAACGCGGAGATCCAAATGCATCAGCAAAACAGATCAGGTCATCAAGGAAGTCCATCTCAAAACCAGCAACTAAAGCGCGGGCATAAACCATCGCCTGTTCTTTCCATAGTACTGCCTTCCGAGTTTCCAGAACACGGAGAAGATGAACCCTGAGAATCACCAACAGAGAAAGATTTCAAAAAATAATGTATGATTATGGCTACAGCATAGCTACATTAATTACTTTTAGACCAAGTACAAGACCACGTTACTTGGAATTTTCTTCATGAACAGCATCATCGGTTCCGTTGGAATCCTCTTTTGACTAAAATGCAGCCAATGAAGGTTGCAAATGTTTAGTTAGCTTCAAGAAAAGCATCAACAAATTCGAAAAAGTTGCAGAATGATGAAATACCTCAGAGAAAGAAGCTGACTTGTCAGTATTCCTCTCAATGGCTAGCACATTTCCTGTCATTACCAAGTTCGTGAAACAGCTTGCATACTCAGTGCATCAGTCAAAGCTATTAAACTAAGATAGAAGATAACTGTAAATCATGAAATGAATCTTTCAGTGACAGGCTTCCTTCTATCTCAATAAAACAAAGAAATGCTTATAGAATTCTATCATCACAAAACAATTGGGGGATATTAGTCCTCAAAGCAGTGATGGCATCTTCATGATCTCACGACATTTTATCCTGACACTAGAATTACAAGTAATTCACAGAATGCTACTCAAATTGATCTATTTCTTTCGGTCACTTGTGAAATTAACCATCTACCAAGAACATATGCAATTACTCGCACATGTATACCACATACATCACAGAAGAAATAAGCAAAAGGAAGGAGAAATTCTAACAATCCCAACTTGTTTTTTCCCTACCTAAGTTCATTCTTCATCACATCTTCCCAAATATACTGATGCATTGGAGAAATTTGAAATACAAAATGCTGTGACAGAATATATTACAAAGAGGCTTACTAAAGGTGCATTATTGCACAAAATTATTTGGCAGAAAAAACCAGACAATTACTAAGCTGAAGGAATACAACTAACTTGTTAACAAACTCCAAAGACATATTATACTATACAGAATCACTTCTCTTCAATACATACTTTTGGACTCTGTAGCTGCAGTTTGTTGTTCTTTCAACTGAATTGAGTTCTCAATTTGTGCAATCTCTCTCTCAATTGTCACAAATCTCTCGAGAACTTCCGGTGTACTGATAAACCTAACAAATCTGATCAAGCATAAATAAGCAATAAGTATTAGTACAGAGAGAGAGAGAACTAACAATACAATAAAGTGAATCAAGGTTCCAGCAACAGACTATCCAAGTTTTTTTTAAGTTCTGCTATAGATCTAACTAGAATTCCATGATTAAAGACTGTGATTGGTCAGGTCCATAGGCCATACTACTACCAGTAAAAGATAACTCCGATAAAAACTCTCTCCAGACCACTCAAAGAGTTCATGTTTTAAAAGCCTAATAATTAAGGGATATATTAGTAACAATAGAGTTGGTCTCATATAAAAACATGTTTTTTTGCATTGTCAAGATGGTTATGACCTGTGTAGAGAGTAGAGTTGAGAGATTATGGAGATTGAAAACATAAGTTTTTGAAAGTAAACTCTTCAAGGGGAATATCCTAAAATAGAATAGTGAACTTTTTGCCTGGAATGGGGAGTACCTCACATGAAAGACAAATAAATAAGGCTAGAGCAGAATTGCAAGCTAACTGTGTGGTCTGTAGCACATTACTTTAGAGTCTAGCAAGTAACCAGCAGACAACTGTCTGTTAAGTACTAATTAAGGGAGGGCTCCTTTTGAACTATCATTGCATAAAATTTGTGCTAAACTGGCATGGAATGGAATATGAACACTGATGAGTACCAAATGAATACTAAGAAGCAAGCAAGTCAGAAATTATGCAAGTTCAGTTCCTTTTTCGCTACAAAACTGAGATAGCAATCTGGCAGGGGTATACTGAAGTAAACTGAAAAGGAGAAACAGAGAGTAAGGTTCACGAAAAATTGCCTTTCTACAGTGGATTTGGTGAACCAAGGAGCATCGGTGTCTGATCGGAGAGTAATGGAGTATCCACCTTTTGAAATCTGATCTTTAGCGAATTTCAGATGCGCAAGAAACGGTTGCAATAGTCCCGAAGCTAGTTTCTCATTGGCGTTTCCGGAAAAAATAACCAGATCACATCTACACCATTTGAATTCAATTCAAGGAAAAGCAGAGAGGTGAAAAATTGATAGAGCGTAAGTGAAGGTTGATTTATGCATTATGCGGCGAAAATAAAAGAAAGTTGTGCACGCACCTGGTTCTGGTTGGAGTGAGCTGAAACAGAGCATAGTCCAGACGTGTCCTTGAATCCATAACGCTCGCGACGAGTGTGCGTGTGTCAAAGCTTTGTACGATTACAAACTGTATAGAGTTTTTGGACGTGGTTCTTTGTCTGATTGAGCATTTGATCGAACAGTAGGTGATTCCATGGTTGAGAATTGAGATCCGGGAGAAGGAATTTGATTATTCAAACTACGCCGACACTCGCTCGCGGAATGGGAGGGAGATAAAAAAAGAAAAAGAAAAGGAGGAGATGAGAAATTATGGGTTGTTGCGATGTCGTTTCAGTGTTTTTGATAAATCTTGTATCTTGTAAACGTGTAGTTGAAGTTAACGGAAGGAACAAGTGCAGGCATTCTCTTGCTTTGCTGTCACTCTCAGTTGTAGAGTGAGTGAATAGCTGAAGAATAAAACAGTTCCACTGTCACTGCCGCCCACTCAATAAGTATCAAGTATCCTTGCCAATTACTATAGATCTAGATCTTCCAGAATCTGAACCTGAGTCTGAGCCTGAGCCTTTGTCTTTGCTTTGTTTCGGCCCACCACAAGGATTGAACTTAATAACTTGGGAAGCAAACTTAGTTAATGGTTGAACTAATACATGTTTCATTCATTTATTGTAAGACCGTCTTTATCATCAACCTATCAACACATGATGAATCGAGTCAAGTGATACATATACGTTATCTTTTTTAAGTTTTTACCTTATTGTAAATACCAACTCATTTTATTTCTTAATAAAATTGATCATTTGGCCTAACCTATTTATTGTCTGCGGACTTCTTATTAGACAATAAAGGTTTTATGTATATAAGTTGGTTTCTTTTTAATTTCCAAGTGAACTTAAAACAATTCAGATTAAAATTCTTTAGTAAAGAGTTATAAAGTAGCATTATTTAGGAAATGTTATTCACGTGATAAATTAAAAAGTTGAAGCATTAGTGTTACCCACATGGTCTGCCCTTGCTTTGATTGTGATGGGATAAAAGAGAGTCCAATTCCAACTTAGATCTTGTGAATATTTATTTTACCAAATGGTTTAGGTTGGTTTGGGTCACATGTAGGCTGTAGCGTTCATGTTATTCATAGCACAACAACCTAAGTACCTAACCTTATCCCCCAACGTAACTAATTCCCCTAAACCCCTCTCAATCTATTGTTTAAAGAGGGTTAACTTAACGAATTTACTTGTAAAAAAATTATGTTTTCAGTCTCTATAATTTTTTAACTTTACTTTTATCGTGTATTATAATATTCTTGATTATGTAATTTTAGTATTTTTATAATTATAACTAAATCTAATGTTATTAACATATTTCTTACTAGTTAGATTTTTCTGTATATTACTTAATAATTAAAAATTTAAAACATAGATATTTAGTTGAAACATAGGTAATAAAATTTAATTAGAAACGAATGATACGAGGACACAAGTGGAAATTGACGTCTACTTCAATAATATGGATCCATAACTTCGGCTGTCTGTTGTTCATGCATCTTATCAACTTTTTATCCAAAACTCTTGTTTGTTGACGAACTTCTTTCATTTTTTGTGGTGTGCTAGCCTATATCAATCGCACCATCACTACTATATGCTTTGTGGTATTGATAAATAAATAAATAAAAAAAAAAAAAAAATATATATATATATATATATATATATATATATATATAATGATAAGTGTAGATTTATCTTTCCAAAATCATATTTTTAAATTATTGACTTTTGAGTTACTATTCTACTATTTCTCTCTTATTTTCTCCATATTTTCTCTAGTTGTATTTCTCTTTCTCTCTCATGTCTCCTCCATATCTTCATTCTCATCACCATCATCTCCTTTTTTTAAATTATGTTTAAACATTTTTCTCTCTTTAAACAAAAAAAAAAGTAACTAAAACAAAAATAATAGTTCCGAAGTCAAGAAAAAAAAAAAAGAGGTTAGTAAAATAAAAATAATTTATGGAACAAGCCACTATAAAAATAAAAGTTACAGAATCAACAAAATAAAAATAATTTAATGTGGAGGTTAGTAAAATAAAATAGTTTACGGAACAAAAGTTTAAAACAAATTCTTATAAAAAAGTAAAACAAAAAATACGTTAGTAAAATAAAAATATTTGATGGAACAAAAATAATAGTTACGTAGTCAATAAAACAAAAAAAAACAATTTAAATTGAGGTTACTAAAATAATAAAAATAATCTATAGAACAAATTCTTAAAAATAGCTACGTAAAACAAAAGTACATTAGTAAAATAAAAATATATGATGGAACGAAAATAATAGTTACGGAGTCAATAAAATAAAAATAATTTAACTTGAGGTTAGTAAAATTATAAAAATAGTTTACGGAATAAAAGTTTAAAACAAATTCTTAAAATAGTTATGTAAAACAAAAATATGTTAGTAAAATCAAAATATTTGATGAACAAAAATAATAGTTACAGAATCAATAAAACTAAACAATTTAAACTGAGGTCAGCAAAATAATAAAAACAATTTACGGAACAAAACTTTTTCGTAAAACTAATTCTTAAAAATAAAACAAAAATAATAGTTACGAAGTTAATTAAACAAAAAATATAATGGAAGTTAGTAAAATCAAAATAATTTAGGAAACAAAAATAATAGTTAATTGTATAAATAATTTCGTTATTTTGATTTTAGCTGATTTTCTTATCATTGACCATGCTGTACGGTTATACAATGGAACAAGACTAATCATCATAAATCTTGGGGATCATATAGGTGAAACAAAATTTTTGAAAGGAAGCAATTTTGGAAAAAAAAAAGTTTTTATCCCAAAATTGTCATTAACTCCATCCGATGTAAGATTGTCTTTCAAATTCCAGATAAGACAATTTTCATTACTGATATCATATGCAATAACAATTAACAAGTGTCAAAGTCAATAATTACACGTAGCCGTAGGTCTCTTTTTGAAGAAATTAGATATTGATATGCGGTGAAAATGAAAAACCAACTAATAAGACAACAAATGTTGTGTATACAATTTTTTTTTTAGAATCTGATGTGCATATTTTGGATCCGTCTCAATAGTGTTTGGGCCTCGCTTAATGACCCACTGTATTTTGCATGATGTCCAAAGGATTGGGCCGGGCCCATGCGCAATGAGCTAAATCAATTCCCTCATGTATAAATAACCCTTCTAGTTCATAGAGTGGGGGATCTCTTTCTTTTTCTGATTTAGAATCACACACGCACTTTGGGGCTACGCGCCCTCTCTTTCATACTTAGTGTACTGATAAACACGCCGGAGGGTTTTTGGCGAGGGCCCCCCCCCCCCGCCGACTCACAGTGTTTATTTTACAGATAATATAACCAGATATCCACTACCGATGAAAACATGGCCGCCGGACGGAAACTCCGACGACCCACGTCCACCGCTACCTTCGGCACCCCCGGTATAATGTTTTTTTGGATACGTCAGTTGGTTTCGTTACCGGGAATCGTGTTATTGATACATTTAATGCGAACCAACACCAAACTGAAAGAAAACGACATATGTGAATTCGCCTTGGCCCGATGATCAAGCTGACACAAGAAACAATGTCATCGGAGCTCTAACGCCCCCACAACAGCCACCAAATATGTTGTATGCGGTACCTTCCAATCACGCGTCGGTTGCTGATGACTTCATTATCTCTTCACAAGCCGGTTATACGTTGGTGACCCAAAATGATGTGATGTGCATATTTAGAATCATCCTCTCTGCTGATACCACCTATGACGTCCACAATCAGGTGTTCTTTTCTAGTCATACCTTCAGTTTTGTGTTGATTTACATACATGATAATAAGTTTTGCTTTGCAATATTTTATATCTTAACTTCTGGATGCATGTTATTCGTTTGGCTTTAAAACCGCCAGCATTGAAAGGTACGAACATTAATGTTTAAAATGATGCACATCATATCGTCATCAATACACTAATTAATTTTTTTAATGCAAAAGCATGTTAAATATGAATTTAATGCAAAGTAAATACAATATTTAGATTATTGTATTATATTTAATTGTAAAATTAAAATGTTATAATTACGTTGAAGTACCCACTATAATGATGCATGCTACGATGTACTAGACCGATGTATGTAATTAAATATGTTTTGCGTTTGCGACCATATGTGCCTTATGGTTTTTAATGATCCCTGGTCGGCATGAAAAAATAAAAAATGTTCGCCCATTTATGAAAATGTGATATAACATGATGCATTCATATGCACAATTTGTTAATGTTTGATTCTAGTCATGTGAGTTTTATATTTACTCATCGCACTCACACTTATTGCTGTGAAGGATTCTTTTTTGTTATTTCGACTGAGCAATAACTTGTTTAGTTGAAACTAACTTATGCTTCAGTTAAATTCTTTTGCCTACTTTCTTATGCCTTTTGATCGCTAAACTCTATGCGGGATATTAATGATGGGTAATGCTAGGGCCACTCTAATAGCACTCAATTTTGAGTACCAAATGATGTGGTATCTTATGTGTCATGTTGTTAACATAACTTTTTAACTTATAGTGGAACCCATAAAATGCTAAATAAGATGACACATTGGAAACCACATCATTTGGTACCCAAAATTAAGTGCTATTAGAGTGGCCCTAACATTACCCATTAATGATTATTATACTTGTGCCTGCAATGTAAAGTAATCAATAATATATATTTATATATATGTATATTTATTTATATATTTATATATATACACAATTGATGATTATCATTATGAGGTGAGAGGTACATAATGTATTATTTAATTTTGGGATAATTTCATAAAGCATAAAGCAAATTGAATGTGCTTAAATCACCCATTATGACGAGCAATAAATGATATTATGACAAACATTCATGTCATATAAAATTGCATTAAATATGTTCATTATATCTTGAATTATTTACTCAATTGACATTAGGCAATATATAAATAAATATTATAAACGAAATAATTTATTTATATTGCAATTTGAATATTCATATATTAATAAAAATTATAAACAAATTAATTTATATATATTGATTTATTTTCTTATGAATCAAAATAATTATATTACTTATTTTTTGGCCGTGAAACGTGGAAATGTGATTACTTTCTTGCTCGAATAAATTAAATGCATAAAATGTGTTACACTTATATTTCGTGGGAGAATATATTTGATTCATTTATGATGCTCATAAGGTGTCAAGAATAATGTACATGTCAACAGAGCCTAGGCTTTCCCCAACAGCTCCACTATGCTTGAACACACTACGAGACCAAACAGTATTTACCAGAGATACTTCTCGACTTCAAGATGAACCTTTGCATTCAAGAAGTAGGGGGCTACACCAAGGAAGGAAAAGAATGATATGCTCCTTCCCGAGAGCCACACTTTTCTTAGATTTTGTTCTACGCATTCATGCGCTCTCTACTTGCAAACTCACGACCAGATGATCAGCACCTACCTGCGCTCATGTTCCCCGCTCGAGTTTACTCGCGACTGAGCTTCATATTGTCCTCCCGCTCGAGTTTACTCGCGGTAGAGTTGTACACATCGCCTGCATGCGCTTATGCTCCCCGCTCAAGTTTACTCGCGGCTGAGCTTCATATTGTCTTCCCGCTCGAGTTTACTCGCGGTAGAGTTGTACACAGCACCTGCTTGCGCTTATGCTCCCCGCTCGAGTTTATTTGTGGCTGAGCTTCATATTGTCCTCCCGTTCGAGTTTACTCGTGGTAGAGTTGTACACAGCGCCTACCTGCGCTTATGCTCCCCGTTCGAGTTTACTCACGGCTGAGCTTCATATTATCCTCCCACTCGAGTTTACTCGTGGTAGAGTTATATATAGCGTCTGTCTGCGCTTATGCTCCTCGCTCGAGTTTACTCGCGGTTGAGCTTCATGTTATCCTCCCGCTAGGTTTTTATGACTTGTGAAATAAATGACCTTGTTCAATCTCCATTGATAGTTCATCTTGTAAAGTCAGCTGTTATCTCGATTATTCTCTTTTTCACGAGTAAGATGTATATCTGCTCGTGAAAAAGGGTTGGTGTTCGAGTATGTTATCTCGATTATTCTTTTTTGCACGAGTAAGATGTATCTCTGCTCGTGAAAAAGGGTTGGTGTTCGAGTATGTTATCTCGATAATTCACTTTTTCACGAGTAAGATGTATCTCTGCTCGTGAAAAAAGGTTGGTGTTCGAGCCTGTTATCTCGATTATTCTCTTTTTCACGAGTAAGAGGTATCTCTGCTCGTGAAAAAGGGTTGGTGTTCGAGCTTGTTATCTCGATTATTCTTTTTTTCACGAGTAAGAGGCATCTCTGCTCGTGAAAAAGGGTTGGTGTTCGAGTGATTCTTAGAATATACCTAAGACCAAGTGTTCACCTTTCTTATGAGCATGATATATCTCTGCTCGCCAAGAGGCTCCCGTTCGAGTTTACTCGTGGTTGAGTGGCGCTTACGCCGCTAGCTTTTCAAAGGTAGTCCCGCCGAAGTCGAGTATCGGGACTTGACCTTGGCCCAAGTGGCGTTTTGCTCGCTAGCTTATCAAAGGTAGTCCTGCTCGCATAGTCGAGTACTGGGACTTGACCTTGGCCTAAGTGGCGTTCTGCTCGCTAGCTTATCAAAGGTAGTCCTGCTCGCAAAGTCAAGTACTGGGACTTGACCTTGGCCCAAATGGCATTATGTTCGCTAGCTTTTAAGCGTAGTCCCACTCGTGAAGTCAAGTAGTAGGACTTGACCATGGCCCAAGTAGTGCTCTGCGTGCAATAGAAAGACTTATACAATCAAGTTCTAAGGCGTAATGGTTAATTAAAATATACAATGGCGGCCAAAAGCGACTAAATCTGTGACTCATCCCAGCACTTTTGTTATCTTGTCTGCCAAGATGGAAGTGATTAAGCCTTGGC
This sequence comes from Codonopsis lanceolata, assembly GCA_013146195.2. Taxonomy (NCBI): domain Eukaryota; kingdom Viridiplantae; phylum Streptophyta; class Magnoliopsida; order Asterales; family Campanulaceae; genus Codonopsis; species Codonopsis lanceolata. The sequence continues at coordinate 70,360,259 of CM028380.1, forward strand.
CATCCTGAGAAATTAAAGAAGATTACGAGCGAATAGTACTCCTTACTCTCGAGATGAATTTCGAAGAATAATGAGTAGGGGGCTACTAATGTGCATATTTTGGATCCGTCTTAATAGTGTTTGGGCCTCACTTAATGGCCCACTGCATTTTGCATGATGTCCAAAGGATTGGGCCTGGCCCATGCGCAATGAGCTAAATCCATTCCCTCAGGTATAAATAACCCCTTCTAGTTCATAGAGTGGGGGATCTCTCTCTTTTTCTAATTTAGAATCACACACGCACTTTGGGGCTACGCGCCCTCTCTTTCATACTCAGTGTACTGATAAACATGCCGGAGAGTTTTTGGCGGGGGCCCTCCCCGCCGACTCACAGTGTTTATTTTACAGATAATATAGCCATATATCCACCACCGATGACAACATGGCCGCCGGACGGAAACTCTGACGACCCACGTCCACCGCTACCTTCGGCACCCCCGGTATGATGCTTTTTTGGATACATCAGAATCTATAATGATTAGTGATATACTTATGTGTAATTGTTAATAAATTGATTATCCTTATTTTATCCTTTAAGATTTTGTATCCTCTTTATTTTGTTTATATACGATTTAGTTGACGTGCGTTTAACGCACGAGTTAAAAAAAACTAATTAATATAATACTGCAAAGCGTCCGGTAATGATATTTTTTTATTCTTAATATTCCCTCCATCTTACTCAAAGAGTTCATGTTTGAAAAAGCTTAATCACTCAGATATAAGTATATAATTAGCATTAGATTTGATCATAATTACAATAATACTTGAGTATAATCAATATACTATATCAAAAGTGGAGTGTAAAATTGAAATATTATTGAGATTGTAGTCTGTAGACTTGATTTTTAAAAGTAGACTCTTAAAATAAAACATCCTAAAATAATACAATAGAGTCTTTGCCTAGAACTGACATATTAATTAAAATTTCTTTTTTACTACTAGTATTTTGCAAAATACAAAAAAAATCCCTTTGAAAAAATTATTTGAAAATATTTCAAAATAAAATAAAAAATATTTCCTAATAAACCTTAGCAGAGTCAAGTCAAAGTCTCAAATAGTCAGATAGTTGATCATAACGGAAAAACGTGATATTTAAAGGCTGTACTGTATATAATGCAGCCCAACTTCATGACTCTGGTAATGGTAAGTAAGCCCATGTATGAACCGCTTGGCACACTATGACTGAATCCTTGTCTGACTTGGCGATTTATTAGTAGGGTGACAACCGCGGCCGGTCCCTACCAGGCGTTTTCCAATCCCTTTTTTTTTTTTTGGTAAAATTCTTGCCGATTATTTTTCCAAAATTTCTAACCTCAAAAGTTTACATTTTTTTTTCAACTACAAAAGACCACTTTTCGAAATATTATTCAAAAAATGACATCTCTTCTTCAACAGCTCCGACAAAACACTTTAGATTTAAAAATCACGATTGTGCGTAACGAAACGGGATCGACCTGCCCGATCAGGTCACGGGGGTTAAGGGGACAGCGCCCCCGAAAGATAATGAGTTTTTTGATTCATGAAATACGAAACTATAATGGATCTGTGCTGGATTGAAGGATTTTTCAGTTAGGACGAAGGTGGAGAAGGATAGAGAAGAATAATGCTTACGACGGAAGAGATAGAAGAAGAAGGTGGAGAATGTAAACTGTTTATTTATACTTTTGTATCGTGGTGCAAAAATGAATTAGATAATATTTTTGCACCGCGGTTTAAAGTTTAATTTCCTAGTCCATTTTTGAACTGCAGTTCATAAATTTCATTGCATTAATTTTTGCATCGCGATTCATAAATTTCATTGTATTAATTTTTGACCGCAGTTTAAAGTTTAATTTCCTAGTCTATTTTTGAATCGCGGTTCATAAATTTCATTGTATTAATTTTTGCACCGCGGCTTAAAGTTTAATTTCTTAGTCTATTTTTGAACTGTGGTTCATAAATTTAATTGCATTTATTTTTACACTGTGGTTCAAAGTTTAATTTTTTTAGTATATTTTTGAATTACAGTTCATAAATTTCATTGTATTAATTTTTGCATCGCGGTTCAATAGTTTAATTTCGTAGTCTAATTGCACCACGATTCATAAAATTAATCCAATATTTTTGAAATGTGATACAAAAACGTAGCGGGCCTCAAGCTCATTAAGGGTATCACAGTCATTTCACCTTCAAAAGTGTCATTTTCCGGTTGAATTTTTTTTAGACTAGAGGGGTTATAAACTTTAAAAAGTGGACCGGCCTGCAATTTTATCTTTTTTTAATCGGTAAAATACACTTATAAGAGGATAAGTATACCTTTAATGAAATTCGATCAGGCGCGTGCTGCATCGCAATTCCAAATTCATGCACCGTAATTCTAAATTCTGCATCATGAATCCAATTTGTGCATTGCAAATCCAATTTGCGTATTAGAATTTATGCATCGCGAAATCCAATTTGTGTATCGGGATTTACTCCAAATTGATGCATCACCATTCCAAATAGCTGCATCCAGAATCCAAATCGATCCAAGGCGATAGTCAGCGCATCTCAATTCATTCAATTTGTGCATCGTGAATCTAATTTGTACATTGCGATACATGAATTTGTAGAAATGAGGTATGATCACATAGGTACACATTTGACAACAACTCCAACGAACCTTCATAATTTCCACCGTGTCGCCACCCACCTGCCTTCGGCAGAACACATTCACACAACAAAAATGATGCTATTAACAAACCTAAAGAAATTGAAACCATTAACTTCACCAATCAAAATACTAACGAAGACAATGTCGTTCGTACATAAGAGTTTAAAGGATTGGGTCAAAAGATTCTAATTCTGCTACGCTCCATTTTAGTTTATTTTTCGTTGCAACTGCCATATGTTATTTCAAGCCAAGGGAAAGGCAAAGCCAAAGATAGTCAAGCCCTTAAACGATAAAAAATCACTATCAAGAAAGGTCAATAAGAAGAAGTAGATCCCTCAACCAAAAGAGGGAAATGGCTCGATCAAGTCATGATATATCTCATGAACTCCACTTTGTTGGTTTGGTACTTGAAAGACATGAAAAGAGAAGCAGAGAGGGAGAAAATGGGGCTCCTCAATGAAGCTCGAAAAACAAGAGGTTGCGAATCTTAAGGTGGTAACAAAGGAGAAGAAAACTGAGCAGCGAGGATACAAAATAATCGAGACCGAGGGATTGGACTTAATCATATTGGGGCTCGTGGAGGATGTCGAAAGCCTCTCCTAAATTTGAAAGCTAAGATATCTAATGCTCTTCGTGTGTTACCAGCTTGACGGGCGGAGGGGAATTTTAGGAATAACTAGTTTTTGTAACCCGTGCATTAAACACACGTCAACTAAATCGTACATAAACAAAATAAGGAGGATCCGTTTATTAACAATCACACATAAGTATATCATTAATCATTATATATTCTAAAAAATTTTCTTATACACAACATTTATTGTCTTATTAGTTGGTTTTTCATCTTCATCGCTTATCAATATCTTCAAACCAAAATAATTTGTAACTTTAGAAACTACAACATATAATTAACTGTCCATGGCTAAATATTGATTTTTTTCAAAAAGAAACATACGTTCAATTATTGAATTTGACACTTGTTAATTGTCATTTCATATGATATCAAGAATGTAAATTGTCTTCTCTGAAACTTGAAAAATTGTCTTACATCGGATAGAGTTAATGACAATCTTGGGATAAAAACATTTTCTCCAATATTGCTTGCTTTCAAAAAATTTGTTTCAACCATATGATCCCCAAGATTTATGATGATTAGTTTTGTTCTATTGCACAACCCTGCAACATGATCAATGTTTCTCAATAACATTATTGAAACACTAATTTTAAGTGTCAATTCATGGCCTGACAACCCCGAACACTTTATATTATTCAAAAACTCTGTATAATGAATGTCTTTGAACAAACTTGATTTTTTTCCGCCCTACAAATAGAATCTGAACTCAAATAAGTTCTTCCTTTTGAATGATTACTTTTATTAAATTATATTTATATTTTATGAATAAAGAAATTTCTGAGAAGAAAATACGCTAAAATCAAAATAACGAAATTATTTTTATCGTTAACTATTATTTTTGTTTTGTAAATTATTTTGATTTTAATAACTTCCATTGTATTTTTTTTGTTTTATTGACTTCGTAACTATTATTTTGGTTTTATTTTTAAGAATTAGTTTTACAGAAAAAAAATTATTTAATAATTTGTTATTATTATTTTGCTAACTTTTGTTTAAATTGTTTTATTTTATTGACTCTGTTACTATTATTTTTGTTCCATCAAATATTTTTATTTTACTAACGTATTTTTGTTTTACATAACTATTTTTAAGAATTTGTTTTAAAATTTTGTTAAGTAAATTATTTTTATAATTTTACTAACCCCAGTTTAAATTATTTTTGTTTTATTGACTCTGTAACTATTATTTTTGTTCTATCAAATATTTTTATTTAACTAATGTATTTTTGTTTTACATAGATATTTTTGAGAATTTATTTTAAAATTTTGTTCGGTGAATTATTTTTATTATTTCAGTAACCTCAGTTTAAATTGTTTTTGATTTTATTGACTTTATAACTATTATTTTTGTTCCATCAAATATTTTTATTTTACTAACGTATTTTTGTTTTACATATATATTTTAAAGAATTTGTTTTAAACTTTTGTTCCGTAAATTATTTTATTTTACTAACCTCCACATTAAATTATTTTTGTTTTCTTGACTCCGGAACTATTATTTTTGTTTTAGTTATTATTTTTTATGTTTAAAGAGAGAAAAATGTTTAAACATAATTAAAAGAGAGGAGATGGTGGTGATGAAAGAGAAAATAAGGAAGAAACGGGAGAGAGAAAGAGAAATACAACCAGCAAAGATATGGGAAAGAAATAGTGAAATAATAATTCAAAAGTCAATAATTCAAAAGTGAAATTTTGGAGGGAGAAATTTACCCTTACCATTATATATATATATATATATATATATATATATATATATATATATATATATATATATATATATATATAGATGTAACGAAAGTGGCTTTAAGCAATTAAAAAAAAATACTAAACATGTTAAAAATTTGTCAAAATGGACCGGTCATCAAATTGCTCTTATTAGTAACTAGTTTTTACAATGGACGACAAGTATTTTTTATAACTAAATTATACAAAAATAAAATGAAGAAAAACAAAACTAAGGAGAACTGCTTATATATATATATTGAACTGCCCGGCCCAATCGGCCCAAGTTTTAGGTCATGTGCTGGGCACATGGCCATTACTCACACAAGCGAGCATGGTCTCAATCTTCACCGAGCAAGATGACAGCGACCTGGGGGCTTAACCAGCGACCAGAATTAAGGTGCGAGCATGATTTGCTATGCTCGCTAATTTAAGAGCTACTACCAGTTGAGGACAGTAATGTCCGGGCAAAATATGTTATTAATTGAGGACGGTTATATCCGGGAAACTCTCCATTCAGACCGTTATGGTTAATGGGGGAGTTAATGGGGCAGTTAATATGCCCGCCATTTATGCCATGATCATTAGTGGACAGTTATGGGCAGTTATGCTCTCCGGCAACTATAAAAAGCCCCGGAAAATGAAGGAGAGAGGTATGCAATTTCTACTCTCTAGTTGAAACTCTGCTGAAATTTATTCTCATTAGCTTTCTCGTGCTAATTCTTACGCCGGAGGGCTTTTGCAGGGAGTGCCCCTGCCTAGTTCACGGTTTGTCAATCCTATTGCAGATTTGAGCTTTGAGGGTATAAGATACGTTGAAAGCCGAGTATCTTGATTGGGCGAACCGGCATCCGGAAGATTTTGGACGATAGGTTGGTTCCGTCGAACTAGCGCTTTTGTCTTTTGATAATTTTTCTTCGTCAGTCTTGACAATGGCAGAGAACGGAGTTAATGGAGTTAGTGGAAGTCGACGTGAGGAGGTGCAACCTAATCCTAGTTTAAATCAATTGGCTGGAAACAATGCTCCACCGCCCCATGATGCTCGCCATCAGCTCAACCAGATGCGTGGAGTGGATTCATTGGCTAGGAGTGCCGTGGCAGCAGTGGGTCTGGTACATGAATTTCGAGAGGGGGCTCTGCGTCAAAGGGCAATATATCTGGGTCAAATGCATCAACTTAATCTACAGTTGATTGCAATGAGCCACCTTTGCCCATTGAGGTGGACCTTTGCACCGCGACCAAGAGCCAAACTGGCGGTGTTTCTCGCACAGGAGGAAATCAAATGAATCCTTTGGTCATTCCTTCTCAAGCACGAGCACAAGGATCAAAGGTACGTGAGCAGCCAGAGGGCAGTAAGGCCAGCCACAGAATTGTGCCCAGTGTTCACTCGAGGCTAGGTCCATGGGTTGGAGATGATTCGGCTCAATCTCGCCGTCGACGACGTTCACCTTCCCCACCAAGATCGCATGCTCGCAGGCTTCGTTCACCTTCACCGCGGCGGTCTCGTGCTCATAGTCGCCGTTCACGATCACCAAGGGGATCTTATGCACACCGACACAGAACTCCCTCTCCTAGGCGATCTCATGGGCACCTATCTCATCATTCCCAGGGAAAAAGGGATCTGCATCAACTAGCTGCACCAGCTGTTCAGCTCGCTGGGGTGCCTCAGGTACAGGTGGCGCAGGCCATGGGGGCTACTCAAGCCGTTGGAGCTATGGGTCCTCCACAGGCCCCTCCTATGCCTGTGGTACAGCCTCAGCCCGGGGGTGGTTTGCCTACAACCATAAATATGCAGGATTTCGAGGAGCTGAAGCGCCGTATGGAGGCTTGGGAGCAAGGAAAGGCTTTAGATGGGAATTTCTTGGGTACGTTAGCCAGCCCGTTAGCGCCCTGGATTGAAAATGCTCCGCCAGCACAGGGGCTCATCTTCCCAAATATTAAGGAGTACACAGGCAAAACGAAGGCCAGGGATTGGTTGATGTCGTTCAAATCGCAGATTGGCTTGGTAACTTCAGATGAGGCTTTGAAAATTAGAGCTTTCGTTGGCGCGTTACAAGGGAAAGCCTTAGCCTGGATGGGGGCCTTGCCACGAAGATCAATTAATAATTGGGCTGATTTGCGAGCAAAATTCTTGGCAGATTTTGGAATGGCGGGCACATTGGCTAAGACAAGGGCTGACTTGTCGAAGGTTAAACAGGGCGCGCATGAGTCGACGGCTAGTTACTTGGAACGATTCACCAAGGTGTTGGAGCAAGTTCCCGGGTTGACCGAGCAGGAAGTTACCCTATGCTTTGAAACATGTTTGCTTGAATGTGAAGGTGGCTTGCGGTCAGAGTTGAGCATGCGTGAACCAAAAACGCAGGCGGAAATGCTCATGCGAACACAGAAGTGGTGTGCCGGCGAGACGACAAAAAAGGAGAAAAAGAAAGAAAGTAATGACGCCGCTGGAAATTCCAAGGGAAATGGACAGACATGAGGCGGAGGATATAATAAAGGCAAATCGAGGTATGATCGGCCAAGAGAATTCCTTCGAGAAGCAGATCTCACCCCGCTCAACACACTGCGCGAGGATATCATGTATGAAATAAGAGATGAGCTTCCTAATCCACCTCGCATGAATCCAGGGACGGCTGGTGAACGAGATAAAACAAAGCGGTGTGCCTACCATGATGACTACGGGCACACAACGGAGGAATGTTGGCCGTTGAAGAAGGCCATTCAGAAATTAATTAATGAAGGGCGGTTGGATCGCTTCAAAAGAGATGGAGGAAATAGGGGGAATGCCCCCAGGAGAGATGCCCCGCCGATCAGAGGGGTAATCAATGTGATTATGGATGAAGAGCCTACTCCGACCCAGCTCGGAAAGCAAATCTATTCTTTATCCAAAGTTGTGGATCGACCTGCTGCCCTACAGGATGGAGAGCAAGCTATTCAATTTACTCGTAGCGAGCTGGCGAGCAATGTGGCTGGCGAGCAGTCTTTGATTGTTTCGGCATTAGTGGATGGCTGGGTCGTGCACATAATTTTGGTCGACACTGGAGCATGTCGAGATGTGATGTATTACTCCTGTTTCCAGGGATTGGAGCTGAGCGATGACTGGCTAAGGCCGTATGCCGGAACATTGGAAGAGTTTACTAACCATAAGGTCCCGGTCAAGGGTACGATTGAGTTGGAAGTGTTCATCGACGAGGGCGAGCAGACGCAGTAAAAGATCACTTTCATGGTGATCGATTTGAAGTCTCCCTATAACATAATCTTGGGTGTACCTAGTATGGCTAAATTCCAGATGGTGGCATCAATCCCGTACCAATGGGCTAAGTTTTATACCGAGGGATCGTGAGGAGTGTTGAGAAGCCGCCAGCAGCGGTTAAGCTTGAGTATGTCTTGGCTTGACCAAAGAAAAGCAGACTGGAGGATGGCGAGCAGAAGATAACCGTCAGTACCAAGGAGACATCGCACGTGACCGTGGGGCCATCAGTAATTGCTATGGTGCATGAAGACTGTGAGGTGGATGCTAGCTCTGTGCCGACATTGAATTCGGGGGGGCAAGACGAGCATAAGGTTGATGCAAGTATGTCTGCAAGCCAAATTAGTAGCGGGCACAATATCTCCTTGCCGACATTGAAGTCGGGGGAGCAAATTGTACAACAATGTGAAACTAGTCCGGAGGTGGAGAAAACTGTGGAGAATAATGATAATCCTTTGCCGACATTGACGTCGGAGGGATTGGAGGAACAAGTAGAGGTCATGGCGGTAGACCAGCTCGATGTGATTGAGGATCGAGCTGAAGAAGAGGAGAAGGTGGAGTGTGATACACTCCAAATGCGAGATGAGCCAGAGTTCACGGCTCAGGACGAGCTTGAAGAAGTGGTCATCAGTGCAGCACCCGGCGAGAAGATAAAATTGGCAAGGCATTGTCAGCAGAGGCTCGGGCAAATTTGATCACGCAACTACAGGATAGCTTGGATGTTTTTGCTTGGCGACCAGAAAACATGCAAGGGGTGAGTGAAACTGTGGCCTTACATCGGCTCAATGTAGATCCAGCTTTCCGACCAATTCAACAGCGACCCAGGATTTATTCTGTGGAGAAAGATCAAGTGATTAAGGACGAGGTCGAGAAGCTGCTTAACGCTGATATAATCGAGGAGATACATTACCCAACTTGGTTGGCTAATGTGGTCATGGTTAAGAAATCCAATGGCAAGTGGCGAATGTGTGTGGATTTCACGGATTTGAATAAGGCCTGCCCAAAGGATTGTTATCCTTTGCCTAGAATTGACAAGCTGGTGGATGCGATAGCAGGGTTCGAGCTCCTCAGTTTTATTGATGCCTATTCTGGATATCACCAAGTCAAAATGGATGAGCAGGATAAGGCTCGGCTGACTTCAAGCGGCGGTGGGGCATCTTGTTATAAGATGATGCCTTTCGGTTTGAAAAATGCAGGAGCCACCTATCAGAGAAAGGTGAACAAGATATTCAGCTCGCAGATCGGGAGGAATGTTGAAGCTTACATTGACGACATGGTGGTCAAGACTAAAGGGCACGAGCATACAGAAGACTTGGGCGAGACCTTTGCCAATCTTAGGAAAAATAATATGAAGTTGAACCCGAGCAAGTGTGTGTTCGGGGTGAAGGCGGGCAAGTTCCTGGGATTTATGGTGACTGAGAGGGGCATTGAGGCCAATCCTGAAAAAATCAAGGCGTTAGTCACTATGAAGCTTCCTCGGTGCGTTAAAGATGTTCAGAGGCTTAATGGCAGGGTGATAGCCCTTGGTCGTTTCATCTCTAGGTCGGCGGAAAGGTGCCTGCCTTTCTTCAAAATTCTCCGTGGAAATAAGGGGTTTGAGTGGACGCCTGAGTGTCAGAAGGCTTTCGAGCAGTTGGTGAAGTATTTAGGGAATCCTCCCTTATTAAGTAGCCCGGTTTTCGGGGAGAAGCTGTTTGTGTATTTAGCAGCTACCGAGCAGGTGGTAGCAGCTGTATTGATTAGGGAAGAATGTAATGTTCAGAAACCTGTTTATTATGTCTCTAAAGCCCTTACTGATGTAGAGGGAAGATATTTCAATGCAGAAAAGTTGGCTTATTAAACTTGTTGTTCTTTGCTCGGAAACTTCGAGCTTATTTTTCTGCACATTCAATTGTTGTATACACGGACATGCCTTTAAGAAAGATTTTGCATAAGCCGGATACTTCTGGTCGTCTACTCACTTGGTCGATCGAGTTAACCGAGTTCGATATTGATTATCAGCCTCGGCGAGCAATTAAGGCACAGGCCTTAGCAGAATTTGTGGCTGAAACAAGCTTCAAGGATCTTGGCGAAGAGGAAGTATCGTCCACAACAACGTCGGCGCGTATTCCAAGTCCAAAACCACGACCAGAATATTGTTGGGAGCTTCATGTTGATGGTTCGGCTAGTAGATTTGGAAGTGGTGCCGGGTTGGTACTAGTCCCACCCGAGCAGGATGTAGAATTCGAGAAAACATTACGCTTTAAGTTTCCAGCTTCTAACAATCAGCCTGAATATGAAGCGTTGATCGCTGGGCTTGAGCTCGCGCAAGATATAGGAGTGCGTGTAGTGATTGTGTACTGTGATTCCCAGCTGGTGGTAAATCAAGTCAGAGGCGACTATGCGGTTCACCATCCGGTCTTAGTTCGTTACTGTGCAATGGTGAAGGAGATTTTAAAAGACTTTGATTACTGGGAATTGGTGCGAATTGTTCAGGAGGATAACATGCGAGCTGATTATTTGTCCAAGATGGCTGAAGATGAAATTCAGTCTTTGCATCCAGGAGTCATGATCGAGCATTTGGAGGTGCCTGTTATAGAAAAGGAAGTGATCATGGACATTGAGCCGGTTGTAAAGTGTTGGATAGATGATATCAAGGCCTACATCGAGCAAGGGACATTACCCGAGGATAGGAAAGAGGTTAGAACCATCCAGAAGCGATCATTCCGGTACGTTATTCTGGATAACATACTCTATAGGCGTTCTTACACCCGACCTCTGTTGAGATGTGTGCGACCAGAGATGACGGAAGATGTTTTGGGGGAAGTACATGAAGGCAAATGTGGAGGTCACCCCGGTCAGAGGTCATTAGCAGAAAAAGTTTTGGCAGCTGGATTCTATTGGATAACTTTGAGGCGAGATGCTGAAATGTACGTTCGTCGGTGCGACAAGTGTCAGCGTTATGCAGATATACCACGGTTAAAGCAGACTCTGTAGTAGCTTCGTGGCCATTTGACATGTGGGGGATAAATCTAATTGGTCCATTTCCTCTGGCTCGATCAAAGTTCAAGTATGCAGTGGTCGCTGTAGATTATTTCACTAAGTGGGTGGAGGCTAAGCCTCTAGCGACCATTAGTGAAGTTAATGTTATTGATTTTGTTCATGAGCATATTTGGTGTCGGTTTGGGGTGCCGCGAGCAATTGTATCTGATCATGGGACTCAATTTTCTGAAAAGTTTACTAAAGCGTGCGAGCAGATGTGCGTGAAGCATTGGCAATCGTCGGTGGCATACCCCCAAGGAAATGGGCAGGCTGAGGCTGCAAATAAACAAGTCTTGCATGTATTGAAGCGAAACTTGGAGGATAAGGCAGGAAGATGGGTAGATGAGTTGCCTTCGGCTTTGTGGGCGGTTAGAATAACAGTTAGGAGTCCAATAGGAGAGACATCTTTTTCCATGGCTTACGGGTCTGAGGCTATGGCTCCCGTAGAAATGTATCTGCCTACCCATAGAGTTTTGCACTTATAATCTTTGAGTCGATAGGCGCTTCGGGCGGTGACCTTGATCTATTGGAGGAGAAACGGCTGGAGGCTAAGATGAGAATGGCTAACTACAAGCAGCGAGCAAAGGCCCACCACGATAAAAGGGTTCGTGGTAGGTCATTTGCTGTGGGCGATTGGGTTCTCCGTAAGATTGAGGTAACAGGTCATCGAGCTGAATGGGGGAAGCTTTCACCAAATTGGGAAGGGCCTTTTCAGATTACTAGAATCATCAAGGAGGGCACTTATATGTTGCGAATAGAGGATGGAGACGAATTGAAACATCCATGGCATGCAGATCATCTGAAGAAATACTATTGGTGATTGACCTTAGCAGTATGTAATTCTTTGATCTTTTTTTACGGCAAATGATAATGGCGAGACTCAATTATGCTTTCAATTTTATTTTGAAAGTTGGTGTTTGAGTTAATTGTTTTTGTTTTCCTCGATTATTCTCTTTGGCGAGCACGGGATTGCTCCTGCTCGCCCAAAGGGTTGGTGTTCGAGCTGAATTGTCTATCTCGATTATTCTTTTTTGCGAGTGTAAGTTGTTTATGCTCGCGAGAAGAGTTGATGTTCGAGATAGTAGTTTTCCCTGTGTTCTCGGTTATTTTCTTTTCTGGGCATAAAGTGCTTTATGCTCATGAAAAGAGTTGGAGTTCGAGTGGGGATTGTTTAGTGATTTCTCACTAGCAAAAGTTGGCTTTGCTCGAAAGAGGAGCTAAACATTCAGGGTTGAGTAATTCATAGCTGAAATACAATCAGACAATGAAATAAAAGCATTCAACCAGCAAGGAAAATGAGTAGCAAGATATTACAGAACTTTAATGTAAATTGTTTGAGAAATCAAGGCGCGCAGGCCAAAAACACGATTTCATGCACTTGGTGCAATGTTGTTGAGGATTGGTGGGTCCTGGACAGTTGTTTCTCCGGGGGTAGCGTTGAGGATGGTCACTTCATCATCTTCTACTTGGTTGGAGGCACTATCATCTGTTGTTGGTGGAGCTTGGGACTTCCAGATCTGAGTCATAAGTTCACTTACGTTGGATTCGTCGACAGGGGGAGGATTCCAAGGGGATAGACCTTTCTCTGCATCTGCTTCGGCCAAGGATTCTAGTTCATCTTCGGTGAACGGCACGAGGCATGGCCGGGCGGAATGAGCGAGAATGGTGGATTGGTACCCCATTCGGTCGGATCTCGGCCGCGCAAGCAATTTGTCTTAAGATGTGATTCACCTGAGAAAGAAAGGATATGCTTCATTCTCCACACAAACGGCAAAGTTGTCAGAATTTTTGTAATCTTCGATGATGTTCTGCCTTTGTTCTTCACTCGTCAAGGATTCTGCTTCCATCAATTTCCTTTCTAGATCGGCAACTTTGGCTTTGGTTTATTCCAGCTCGGAGATCCTTTCGAACTCCGGCAATGTTGTTCAAAGCAGTTTCCTCGGATTTTTTTGGAGAAACTTAGGTGAGATTCCAGAGTTTTCTTCTCCGCTTCAACCTTGGAAAGTTCAGTCACCTTACTGGTAAGGTTTTCTTCAGCGGCTTTGAGCTCGGCCCGAACAGAGTTGACGGTTTCTTCTAGCTCGTTTTTCTCTGTTTGCAAGGCGGCATTCTCGTTGAGCTTTTCCATCAGTCGTTCATACATAAGAATTGATTTGTTGGCAACCTACAAGAAAAAGATATGATTAGTCAAAGTGGAATGGTAAGGGGCGTCAGATTCCGGGGAGAGACATTACCTCAGTAAGACACATTCCGACCTCTCCTATCAAGACGGAGCTCGCCTGGTCATTGCTTTTCTTTTGGACTACACTATGATGAAGCCTTTTCATTAACCCCAGACCCGTGGTAGCTTGGAATCCACTCCGTTTAAAGATGTTTATATTGTTGATGTCGGGAACCTCGGGGAGTTCGGCGATGAGAGCTGCCGCTTTTTCCCGAGTATCAGGCATGATGAAGTTCTCCTTATGCCACGAAGGTATGGAAGGAGTGGCTTCCTCGATCACAGCCTTATCTGTGCGGCGCCTGCTTCTTTTTGGACTTTCATTTGGCTCGCTGATATTAATGATGGGTTCAGCTGTTGATTCAACCCGCGGTATGATGGGGGTTGGGGTAATGACTGTAGCAGGCGGGTTTGGTTCAGGCTGGTTGCGTTTAGTTCCGCGGCTAGTGGTGTTAGCCGGGACGGTGGGGAGATTAGTAGTAGATTGGGTTGAGAGGTGTTTACCTCGCTTGCTCGAGCTTTTCTTCGCAGTTTGAAGGAATTTGTTGACATCAGTTAATTGCCTCATATCTGCACAAGTTAAAGCGAGCATTAAAAATGTGAAGAAAGCAAAAATTGGCAAGGTTAGTATAAAGGAATACAGTTGAAGTATTAACCGGTGAGAGAGAAAGAAGGCCTGCAAAGGGTCCGGTTCGGGCACACTCATCACATTCACTGGGAAATTTTCCGCCGTGACATGGACCCCAGTACGGATGTGGAACTTCAAGATCTATAATGACCCGGGGTTCGATTCCTTCTATAGGAAGATTGAAGACTCCCGCCCGTCGGAGAAGGGTTAAGTCGGAGGTAAGAGCTCGCCAGTCGAGCACAAAATCTTGAACGGCTCGGCCATCTTGCCTTTCTCTCACTCCAAGCAAGGTTCTAAAGGCTCTTGCTATTTTGGGTTCGCCAGCTCGATAGGAACTTTTGTCGTATTCAGGGAGCCCGTAGTCAGTCAGATAAGGAGCGAAGGGCCGAGAGCTAGACTCGGCAGCGAGCTTTTGAGTCCCATCCGTCAACTTCGTTTGGGCCCTCATTGAGAAGTTTAAAGTAGTTAGCGTTAGACTGGCCGGTGATACGCCCATATTTCTTATCAAGAGAGAAGAGAAAGAATTTCTGGAACAAGGTCATGTCGGGTTCAAACCCGAGCAACCTACAGGCTACTATGAAGGACATTAAAAATCTTATGGTGGTCAAGGCCAGGTCGCATGGAAGGGTATTTGATGCGTTTAAGAATTCTACTACGAAGGGGTCAAGGGGAAGTCGAAGTCCGACCAGAAAGAAATCGAAGTAGAAGACCATATTGTCCCCCTGGAAGTTGTGACCCTTCTCCTCAATATCAAGGTCAAAGGCACGAACGCGGTAGTGTTTAGGGTTCATTCCTAGAGAATAGAACCAAGCACTAACTTGGTCCTCGGAGGTCAGGTCATCCCATTTGATTGAAGGTGGGATGTGTGATGCGACGTGGGTTGAAGAGCTGGGGTTTAGCTCGGACTGATGATTGCTCGTGCTGGGAGGGTTTCCAATTTAGTCGGTTAAGGAAGGGTTCTAGTTGCTGCTACTTGTTCCTTGCTCGGTCGATGGCTGAGGTTTTCGTCGGCGAGTAATTAGGGGGACTTCTTCTTGCTCGCTTTCCTCCGAGCTTGAACTAGGAGATGGTGGAATTTCCTCCGGTGCACCATGATTGTAGCTTTGACCTTCAATTTCTGATACCGTATCTTCGCTAGACATCCTACAGGAAAGAGGAATAGAGGGACGCACGTTAAAACCCTAGCCAGACCGGGTATGAAGATATAAATAAAATTAAAATTGTGACGAGAGCCGGTTGTGGGATCGGTGAACAGGGCACCAATCCTGAATTCCTCGATTCCTGTGATTTGGTTCGGAATAATTGGATAATGGAAGGAGTTGAAGTCGATAAATAGTTTGTTAAGGGTTCAAGGGGCCGAATGACACAGAAGCCCTAATTAGGGGCGAACAGGATTAAAAACCGATGAAAAGCAGAAATGGAAGAATGAGAGTACCTGTTTTTCGTTGGAAGCTACTGGTCTCTGATCTTGGGAAATCGTTGCCGACTGGATCTTGGTGTGTTTGCAGATTGGGAGGTCTTTCCTCTCTTTGAGTTGTTAATATTTGCGGGTGGTAAAGTTTGAAATAGAGAGGGATTTAGCCTTTTATACCATGAGAAGCCACCGGTTGAAGGCCATTCATCATTAGGGCTCGTTTTACGAGGCTTAACTTTCGAGTCAGTTTTTAATATCTTGTTGAAAAATGCGCATGTCTCTTCAGGAACTGGCGGCTGACGGCGTAGCTTTTTGGGTACGTATTCCTAAAATACCTTTTGGGTAACCGTCTATTTAAGATTTTGGCTCCAAGATGTAGACACCCCAATTTCGTACCCCTGGTATGTGACATGACATAAAATATCAAGACCTGTTAAAACATTAACAAATGTCAAATTACAGGGTCAAAAGTGCAAAAGGACAAAGCAGGATGCGCAAAAGGACGAACTGCAGGGGCCAAAGTGTTCAAAAAGTGACAACTTTGAAAATGGGCATGGCCACCATCAAAATTGGGGGTGGCGCCCAATTTGGGATGATGCACCCAATTTTGTTAAACGCTGCGCCCAATTTTGTTAAACGCTGCGCCCAGTTTCTTCAACAGTGCACTGATCATTTGCCGTAAAATGCAATTCCTTCTGCGTAGTGTACAATCAACTGATGCGTGAAGAAGGAATTTTAATTCCCAGCGTGTCCTCAGTTCAGCCTATAAATAGAGGCTCCCGGCTCTTCATTCAGCACACCTTTCCTTCGATAAAATTCTCCGCGTTGTCGTTACGCTGGAGAAATAGAGAGCGATGTGAGATAGTGAGCGATCACCTCAAAAAGCCTCGAAACTCTGCCAAACCTCTTCCAAACACAAAACCAACCGGTAGGAGTGAGCCTTAGCCCCCCAGCTAGGTATCCACCCTTTTTCCCCGGTCCAAAAATCGTGGAAAGAGCAGTTGCTCTGCCCGATTTAAAAGGCCAAATCAGCCAGAAATAAGCCGTTATTCTGCCCGATTTCAGCCTACCTCAAGCCAACAAACAACCAAACACAAACAGTTACTCTGCCCAAATCCCTAGGCCGAAAGTAACTTTCAGAAGTAGTCACGCTGCCCAAATTCACACAACACACAAAAAAAAAAAAAAAAGACTCCCTCTCCCTGAAGGACAGAGCGAGCACACCTTAGGCCATCAGTAAGTTTTTATTTTTTATTTTAAAGTCTTTATCTATAAAAGTATTATTTCCAATCCGGCCCAATGTAGTTATATTAGCAGTTGTGCTGCCCGGATTTAGTTAGGAAATAATACTAAATGTAGCCGTTATTATGGCCAAATATTTTCAAGTATATTTGTGATTATTTGTAAAAGAGACTGTTGCAAGTCTGTAAATAATGTAGATGTAATGGATGTATTTGTAGGCAGTTAATGCTTTATTTATCTGTTAAATTAATATAACAACAAGCATACTTTAGCCAAAAACCGTTTTGAGACCGAAAGGGCGAGTTGGGTGCCTAGCACCTTCCCAACTCGTAACTTAGCCTCCGAACCCGTTTTCATTATCTCTGGTTTTCTTTTTTTGGTTTTGCTTTATTTATTCCTTAAAATAAAGATGGCGACTCTAAAACATCTTGGATCCAATGGGGCCTCGCAACATCTTTCTTTGCACTTTCACGTTCTCCCCTAAAAAAGGGAGAATGAGAATGGAAAGGTGATGTATTCCTATGTCCTGGTATCCCCTAAACAAGGGATAACTTGACGTAGAAAACCCAAAGCACCCATAGTGATCCGAGATAGGCCATAAGGCTATTTTCATAAAATCCATAGTGGGGGCGCTGCAACATTCCTTCCTTGCACTTTCACGTTTTCCCCTAAACAAGGGAGAATGAGAATAGAAGGGTGATGCATTTCCATATCTTGGTATCCCCTAAAAAAGGGATAACTTGATGCGGGAAACCCAAAGCTCCCATATTGGATCAAAATCCACTAAAGGCAACCGAGGCGCATTCCAACGCGCTATTCCGACAGCACTCCTCCCGCACTTTTGATTTCGTCCTCCCCTAAACAAGGGAGGGTGGAACGGGAGCAGTGGATGTCACCGCATCCGCACGTACGCGCACCCCTATCCAAGGGCGCGCGGGGCGCGGGAGCACCTCATTCCCGGGAACCCACACAAGATTGTTTAAATCATGTGTCAAAAGATTCAACTATTTTGGGGAGATATTTTTTGAATTTTGAGTTCCTCCTCGCCACGAGCATGAATACCCGATGGACAAGGAGTAGGGGGCTACTGAACTGCCCGGCCCAATCGGCCCAAGTTTTAGGTCATGTGCTGGGCACATGGCCATTACTCACACAAGCGAGCATGGTCTCAATCTTCACCGAGCAAGATGACAACGACCTGGGGGCTTAACCAGCGAGCATAATTAAGGTGCGAGCATGATTTGCTATGCTCGCTAATTTAAGAGCTACTACCAGTTGAGGACAATAATGTCTGGGCAAGATCTGTTATTAATTGAGGACGGTTATATCCGGGAAACTCTTCATTTAGACCGTTGTGGTTAATGGGGGAGTTAATGAGGCAGTTAATATGCCCACCATTTATGCCATGATCATTAGTGGACAGTTATGGGCAGTTATGCTCTCCGGCAACTATAAAAAGCCCCGGAAAATGAAGGAGCGAGGTATGCAATTTCTACTCTCTAGCCGAAACTCTGCTGAAATTCATTGTCATTAGCTTTCTCGTGCTAATTCTTACGCTGGAGGGCTTTTGCAGGGAGTGCCCCTGCCTAGTTCACGGTTTGTCAATCCTATTGCAGATTTGAGCTTTGAGGGTATAAGATACGTTGAAAGCCAGATATCTTGATTGGGCCGAACCAGTGCATCCAGGAAGATTTTGGACGCATCATATATATATATATATATATATATATATATATATATATATATATATATAATTATAAGACTAATCATTTTAAATACTAAAGAAATTACTTATAAACAACATTTGTTGTTTTAGTTGTGGACTTTTAATACCCGAACGATTTGTTACCTTAGACACTGCGATATACAACTTTCCGTGGCTGAAATACAAATTAAAGAGCAGATTGCTGTTTAAAATAGACGTGCTTACTCCATTTGTTTCAAATTATTGTTATGTTAAACCCGACACACAAACTAAAAAAATAAATGATTTGATTATTAAAATTGTTATAATATGTAGTTTATTTTAAAACTCATGCGCATCTTGATGTCCAACTCAACTGGCGAGGCTTGGGGTTTGGCGAGGTTTGTGGGTTTTCTGGGATATTGATTTTAGTCCCTTCCTTGTAGAGTAACAAAATGTATTGTTTTTTTTTCCTTGTATGTATCTTTTTGGTGGATAGAAGTGTACCTAGGCTTTCATTTATCGTCATGTGAGCTTATGTAGCTCCTGCATTTATATAGATTATAGAAGCTGAGTGCGGTAATTAAAGAAGAAATAATGTTAAAATAATAAAAGAATTTTCCTTATAAAAACTTACAAAGAAAACAATTTTTTTGGAACCTACGGAAAAGAAATGCATTAAAACACTAAAGTGCTTGTTTGGTGGAGCGTTTTGGTCAAAACACTGGTAAAAAACGCTGCGTTTTCTCTTTAAAAGTGTTTCAACTTTCAATGCACCGTTTTAAAACGCAGCGTTTTAAAAATGTGGAGTGTTTTAAAATGCTCTAATTTGTAGCGTTTTAAAAATATATTACGTTTACAACTACTTTGTTTATGAAAAATAACGTTTTGAAATAGTTTTCCAAACATGTTTACAAAAATAAAATTGCATTTTGAAAATGCTACATTTTAAAAACATTGTGTTTTGAAAAAGATGCGTTTTCAAAACGCTGCACCAAACGAGGCCTTGACATATATAGATATATAAATGGAAGTAATTTTAGTTTGCCCAAAAAATGATTAAGCTTCCATTCTCAAAGTTTAATGTATCTAGTAACATGTACAGTCAATATCAAGTCTCTTCATATTTCAAGACAATCTAGACACTTATGTCAAACTAAATATGATGTGAGGATGATTTTCAGAATATGATCTATTTTTGATAAGTGCATTTTGGTGGGATATTTCTATATTTGGCTGTGCTAATTGCTTCTGTCTTTATATATATAGATCTAATTTTCGTATTTTAGTTTTTTTTTTGTAATAATTAAAAAAGTAGGAGAAAAGTAGATCAATAATTGGTAAAACCATACAGAGTAAGTCCAAAACCATAGAATCAAGTTATTAAGTAGCGGGTGAAAATATACTATACCAGTCTTCTTGCTAATAAAAAAAAATAAAATTATATATGCTGTAACACTGTTTTATGGATCATAATTTATAAGATGAAGTCATACTTTCTCATAATTTAAACAACTAATATACGATAAAAGATCCATTTTATATAATCGGGACAAATTTTTATACAGTAAAAGATCCATTTATATAAAATACATGTAAGATCGATTTTCCTAACCAAGTTTTGTCCTAATAAAATCGGGACATACGTAACGATGAAAGAGACAAATATAAATGCTTACTCCTCCGGACCTATATATAAGCAAAAAATACCAAATTTTGGTGGACTTAAATATAAACAAAAATCACCATATTAAACTTTACTCACAACTTTCAAGAAGTTTGGTACCAAAAATACCCCTTGTTAATTCTTTTGTTTTTCATAATGTTTGCATATTCCCTATACACAAAGAGCCACTAATTATAAAAGGAGCTATAATGAATTGATGACAATGAGTTAATATTGCATTAATTGTCATCAGTTTTGAATGAGATACTTAAGGGTATTTTAATAAGTATACTTTTGTTTTATATAAAATCAAAACAATTTAACTAATTTAACTTACTTTCTTAATCTGTGTGAAATCGGTTAGTTTTGCTTATATATAGGTCCGGAGGGAGTACTTGGCTAGGGCAAAATATATCGATTTCTCTCAGTCATTTAGACATTTACTTTCATGAGATACTACTCCCTCTTTTTATAAATTATTGCCCAATTTGATTTTCTTTAGTCAAATAGATTTTTTTTTCAAATTAAATTTGACGTATTTTGTTTTTTTTAAAATCATAAAACATGTATACGTTAAATTTTTATTAAAAACATAAATTACTTCCTGAAGAAACTGCATGGTGCACAAGTTAGCCTTGTTTGTCGCGGCTTGTAGCTTGTGGCTGATAGTTGATAGCTTATTATGTTGGCTGAATGACTTATAACTGATTTAATGATATACTATTTGTTGCAGCTGATGAAAAACGATTTATGAGTATATATGTTAAATTAACTGAAAATTGTTTATTACAACAAATTGACCATAAACCCTAAATTTTCAAATCAACTAATCCCTAATTAAGGAAAAAACTCTCACCTTTATCTTAAAAAACTCAACATGAGATAATATTTAATTAATATTTATTTACTTAATCATAATTTAAACAATAAACAAACACTCATACATCATTAGTATGTGTAGTCTTTTACTTTAACTTTTATTATTTCCTTGCTAATTTTTAATGTGAGTAGTCAAATATGCGGAATGTTGAAAAAATGTCAAAATTAGAATAATCAAAAGTTTATTAATGAATAGTTGTCTTTATGTTTTCAAGAAACTAAAAAAGTTTAAAATTTTGGCATTTTAATGTATAAAGGGTGTTGTACCTAATTTATTGATTTTTAGCTTATAAGCTGCAACAAACACTTTAAATATGACTTATCCTAAAATAAAATCCAAAAGCCACTCCAAAAAAGTTACAACAAACGAGCACTTATCGCTCCTAATGGCTAAGATCATCTCCAACAGTCTGGTACAAAAATTGCACAAAATTTTTAAACTGGTGCAATTTCTGCTCAAATTTCTTTGACCATCTCCAACAGTTATATTTCAAAGTTTACTCTAAAAGGAATATTCAAAGTATATTCTTCATTATTCTATTTAAAATATATGTTTTATTTCATTTAATTTGTATTAATGTATTTTAACAAAAAAATATATTATTTATTAAATTAATATTATATTAAATTAAATACTATATATTAAAACTAATAATTAAATGCAAATATTTAATTGAGACTAAAATACAAAGATATAAAACTTAATACTCCCTCCGTCCCTAAATTATCGTCCTCCTTTCCTTTTTTGTCCGTCCCAAAATAATAGTCCAGTTTGAAACTTACTTTTTTAGAACATCATTTTTACTACTTTACCCTTACTTTTTCACCCTACTTTAATTATGGGCCACATACACATGGGCTTTAAAAGAAACTACACATTAAACCAATATAAATAATCAAGTCAATTTTTTTTTCTTAAACTGTGCGCCGGGTCAACCAGGACAATTATATAGGGACAAAGGGAGTAATTAAATGTAAGACATCAATAGTGACTAAAATACAAAGAGATAGTCCTGATATTGGTTTGGTCTAGGGGTGGGCAGAAGTTTTTCGGAACCGAACCGGATCAGACCAGTTAAAAATGAACCGGACCAATACTTTGGATTGGTCCTGGATCTGAATTTTTACAGAACCAGACAATTGGGTCGGTCCCTGGTTCCAGAAACCAAAAACGCAGAACCGGATCGAACCGGACCAATTTGTATTTATTATTATTTTATTATATATAATGTACTAATATAGTATATATATATATATATATATATATATATATATATATATATATATATATATATATATATATATATATATATAAGTTGATAAGAAGATAATAAAAGGGATACAACTTACAACCTAAAGAAAATATATAATAATTTGATTCAATATTCAACCAAGTTTCCTTATTTGATTAAAGAGAAAATAGGAGGGAAAACATTGTTCTTCCCTATTAATTAATTTCCTGCCTCTTTTTGTGATTCCAAACATTATTAGTCTGAAGGATTGTTACATGTAAATTAATTAAATTAACCATAAGGGGATCGGAGAGGAAGATGACTTGTAATAAATTTCCTTACAACTTTCTTTTTCATTTCTCTTTATTAATTTGGAAATAATGATTTTTACCTTTAGTTTATTTTCATAAGAACAACGAACCCAACAAAATGTTGTATGAAGGAAGAACATGATTTGATTATTGATCATTGTTTTTTAGAAAATCTAGTTATCCTCTTGATCAAAGATACGCATCGTATTGGTCCTCTGGTTCTCGACGTCTTGATTGATTACGGACCAGGACCAATGTATTAGTTATCAGACATATTAAGTTGGTCCTGGTTCTATATTTTTTAAGAACCAGACTATTGGTCTGGTCCTGGTTCTCTCAGTTTTTCCAAAAAATAGACCGAACCGGACCAAGCTCATCCCTAATTTGGTCCTCATCATGGATGGCATATTTGTAATTTCATAAGGGTTTAAAAGACATATTGTCCTGACAGGCTTGATAAAGTAGTTGCTAATGAATTAAGCCGAGATGAGCTTTCACCAAGCTGTTAGGCTTGGCTCACTTCATTTTTGGGCTTCCTTGGACTCAGTCACTCAGCTAGATTTGGTTAGAAATTGCATATGATGGTATACCTCGGGCCTCGGCTCTGGCTCATGTCTTAATTGTTCGAGAGCAGGTTTGGCTTGATTCGTATGTGCATGATATTTAATAGTACAACATTTATGAAATATTTAATACAATATTTTTTAAGAAAATGTACCAAATTTCCTTTGCCATTTTTTAGATAAATGATTTTTTTTTTTGGATTGGTCCCAAAGTAGGGGTGAGCTTGGTCCGGTTCGATCTTTTTTTTTTTGGGAAAAAAATAGAAAATCGGAACCAGACTAATAATACTGTTCTAAAAAAAATTAGAACCGAAACCAACCTAATATGCATGAGAACCAATACATTAGTCCGGTTCAAAACCAATCGAAGATGTACGAGAACCAGGACCGGACCAATACTATAATTTTTTACTTTTTAACTGTTTAATACAAATACGTTTTAAAATTTTAAAGGCTTAAACTTGAAAAAAAATATTAAAAAACCCCTACCCAACCTTGCACAGCTTATGTGTTAGCTAACCCATGCCAAACTCCATCTCCATCAGCTTCACATATTTCTAATCTCCCAATACATATTTGACGAAACATAACTATATGCAGAAGAGCAGTCAGTGCAGCACAAATGGAATTTGGCCACATGTTTGTAATTTCTGTAGCATAAGAATATAAAAGGTGATAGACGTGCTCTTAAAATCAAATTTAGGGACTGAAGAATGAAAAACTTGAAGTGATCATGGTGTCCATTTACTTGATTATCACACTCTCAGAACGGAAATAACCTATGCATATTCAAAATAATTTGTACAAGGTTTAGCGAAATGAAACTTCAATCTATGAATATTCAAAATAATGTAATATATATGTGAACACATTTCATGAAATACATAAATATAAAATATAATGTAGTCAATTAGACAAACAGATTACTAACATACTTATAGGTACGAATCTTATTTTGAAGTTAAAGCACGGTGCAAACCCAATATTTTTCCTCAAACTAACTCAATTTAGTTTGATAAAAACTTGTATAAAACGGTTTTATAGATATTTTTTGTAAGATGAATCTTGTTTATTCGACTTATCGTGTATTGGTGGGTTAAGTTATAAAATAATAAATCTCCATCTTATAAATTAAGATCCGTAAAACAATCTTACTAAAGAGATGCTCATTTAGTTTTTATACAACCGAGCAGAGTTGTTTACGAACGACTCAAACACATCATTTTTGTCGACCATCGAGGGACAAACTTTAAAACTTAAGTAGAATTAAATTAGTAAAGGTGGCGAGTGGCGACCGAGAACGAGGGAGGAATTAACATAGAGACAAATTAGAGGTGTCGACCAACGTCTCTGAAGGGTCAAAAGAATGTCAAAGATTTTTCCTGTCAAATCACACGGTACATTTAGGGGATTATTCAATCTTCCACACAGAATTGAGAATTCTCATTGTCGTTTCAAAATCAACGTAAACGTAATAACGTATCTGTCTTTTCCATACTCCACTTTTTATCTTATTCTAACTTCAAAGTTCATAATTCACTAATATTATAAAATATTCATTTTAGGAGGTTCTACTTCTATATATATATATATATATATCTCCCATCCCTGTCAAGTGTCAACCTACCTCCATCAATCAATCAGCTCATCTAAAAAAACTAAACACGGTTATAACTAGGTTTCATTTTTCAAGAATAACCATGCATCGTTCACCACCCATGAACATAGTGCTGCGCCAAATTGCCTCCTCCCAAAACAGCCGAACCCAAATGGCAAACAATGTCCTTCGACCCCCTTGTGATGTGTTCATTAACCATCGAGGCATAGACACGAAACGATCTGTGGCCACGTTGCTTTATGATCATCTAACTCGGTTCAGGATCCCATCTTTCTTAGACAACAAGAATATGAAACCCGGTGATAAACTGTTTGACAAGATCGATAGTGCCATAATCGGTTGCAAAGTAGGCGTTGCGGTGTTTTCTCCTCGTTATTGTCAGTCCTACTTTTGCCTTCATGAACTGGCTTTGATGATGGAGTCTAAGAAGAAAGTTATTCCCATATTTTGTGATGTTAAGCCCTCGGAGCTTCGTGTTTTGGACTGTGGAAATTGTTCTCAAGTCGAGAAGAAGAGGTTTGGTTATGCTCTTGAAGAGGCAAAGTACACCGTAGGCCTGGCATTCGACTCCATTAAAGGGTATACATCTATGATCTTTATTAATATTCTTACTTCATTGATCATTTTACTAATCATGTTTCTTTTTTGTAT
Organism: Codonopsis lanceolata; assembly: GCA_013146195.2. Classification (NCBI taxonomy): domain Eukaryota; kingdom Viridiplantae; phylum Streptophyta; class Magnoliopsida; order Asterales; family Campanulaceae; genus Codonopsis; species Codonopsis lanceolata. The sequence goes on from CM028380.1 coordinate 70,385,659, forward strand.
TCTAATTTGGTGCATGGTACTATATATGGATTGCAGGAACTGGTCGGATGTGGTAAATGATGCTGCGGACATTGTGATAGAAAGCTTGATAGAGATTGAGGAGGACGAAAAGATGCAACGTCGGAGATCTACTTACAATTATACCAAAAACTAAATGCTGGATTTACTTGGTGCTACCTCAACCTTTCCCAGAATAGATATCAATTTCTGTTCACATTGGACATTCGTTCCTGGACGGAGGGAGTAGCCGTAGGTTACAACTTACAAGCAACTATTTATTGTGAATTTTTTCAAGCTGATCTTTCTTTCTTTTATTTTATTTTTTTAAGAACCTTTTTTTGGGTGTGAGAAAGATAATAAGGCATGTGATTCTGTAAAAACAGTAGCAGAAGTTTAGTGGACACGGTGGAATAATGTAAATTTTTTAATCAAGAGCACACTTACGTACATGCATGTAGATGTTCATAAATAAAATTACAATAACTGCAGTAACATATTTACTAGTAAATCTTTTCCATCAGACTTATGTACGTAGTTAAATTCGAACATGCATAGCTCATTGGTTTTGGTGGCTTTGGAGCAACAACGTTAAAGGTTTATATCTCAATATATATTAATCAAGTTCGTTATTTAAGAATAATCACAAGTTACCTTGTGCGAACTTGAACTTTGAGCGAAGCGGAAGACTTTCTTCTTGAGCTACGATCTTCGTGTGTCACGATCAACAATCCTGCAAGTCTCTCTCGTCGGATTGATATCACGTAGCACAAATATCAATCTCTGGTTCACATCGCAAATCCAAACCTTTTGATTGTTAGGCTAGAGGGAGTATTTGGTGAGATAGAATATATGAGAGAGAGAGAATAGGGGCGGCCAAAGGAGGAGACGTATTCTCTTCTAGGTGTGTAAATCCTTGTTAGGTTAGAGTTTTATTCCTTTAGTTGTCCTATTTATATTATTGTACAAGAAAATCTATTTCTTGTAGGTTAAGTTAAGTCAATCCCGAACTCCTTCGGATTAGAAAACTAATTAACCTTTAATAATATAAATATATTCCATATGAGCGGAAGTAAATAATCGGGCCACAAGCCCAATTGCTAACATCTCCTACTCGCACACATGGGCTCACCTCTCTTACCACATCGTATCATCAAAACCCGTTAAACACTGCTTCTTCATACTAGAAGTGAAGCGTGCGACATGACGAGAAAGATAAAGGGTGGAGCGCTATATCAAATCACCATCTGACCAGCATAGAACGTCCTCGTTAGAAAACAAAACTCGTCTATACCCCAGACCATATACATACATTAATTTAAGCATCCTCAATCCCTCAAGAGCGATGCTTAAACCTCAACATGTTTGTGTATCAAGAACAATCTCTTGAACCGTATGTTCAATATGATTGCAATGACATTGAAACATAAAAATAGAGATGCATGTATATCATACTATCTCCCTTAGACACTCATATCAATCACTCTTGATTAACTGCTTTCCCAGCAATGCTCCGTATGACTGTATGTACATAGCCCGTTGATCGGCATGCCAAAGTAGCATCATCAATGTCCAGTTCATGATATAGTTCTAAGTCATAAAGGGTATAATCGTGACCTAGATTTGATCACTAGAACTCACAGTGATGAAGTATGGATCATTCAATCATTTTCTTAGGTTGCATTATAGTCACATACAGTATGATGTGTATGATATGGAGGAACTCCCACACGAAATAGGCATGTCATGCTTAAACGCTATACGAACCTTAGTCTAGCCGCCCTTCTGGCGTCTAACTTGAGTACTTAAAAGTAGTCACTCTTTTAGTGTCTTTTTTAAGATCTCACATTTGGATTTTTTCTTGGGATTTAAAGTCGACCTTTATAAAAGGTCTCATCTTGGCCAAATGCCATGGCGATAAATGTAACGTCATTTGCGCACCCCCCCTTTGTAGGTGCTAAAGACTTTTACTATCTCAACTTGCTTGCCCATCTAGTGACAAGGTGAATTACCTGTATGAGAGGGCCAATTCAATATCCACGACACCTTTTTTTAATCAAAAAATATATATGCTAAGCAATTTCATATTAAAACATCCAATTAACATATAAAATGAATAAAATGAAACTGCATTTTATTCAAACGATGATGAAAATAATAATCAAATGTCAACAAAAGTATTCTCATAATAAATATCAAATCCTACGAAGCCCTAGACCCAACATATGATCCTGAAAGATCTCTCTAGCTAGAGGTTTAGTCATATGGTCAGCCAACATGCTTCTTGTAGGAATATATTTTAGAACAACTTTCTTTTTACAACCATGTCTCTAGTGAAATGATTTTTGATATTAATGTGTTTCGTCTTCCCATGATACTTGGGAGCTTTAGTGTAACCTAAAGCAGCCATGCTATCACAAGCAATGACTACAAGACGATCCACATGCGTCGTAACATCAAGATGTTGAAGAAAACTCCTCAACCACACAGCTTCGTGAACTGCAGCTAAGCAAGCAATGGACTCTGACTCCATCGTAGATAGGGCGGTGATAGTCTGTCGTTTGCTACTCCAAGAGATATCTCCACCACTAAGGAGGAAAACGTAGCTCGAAGTAGATTTATAACCATTTATATCTCCAGCCCAATCAGCGTTAGTGAAACCTTTCAAGCTCAAATCCCCACTATGGTAACATATGGTTAAATTTGTGGTTCCCACCAAGTAACGCAGAACCCTTTTCACTGCCATCCAGTGTTGAGGTCTAGGATTACTTTGGAATCGACTCAACATCCCAACTGCAAAGCATAGGTCAGGCCGGGTACACACAATACATACATTAGGTTTCCTACTGCATTCGAATATGGAGTCGTAGACATTCTCTTTTTCATTCTTAGGGCATTTGTTTGTACTAAGGACACATCATTTTTCCATTGGATTAACAACGGGTTTTGAGTTAGTCATGCCAAATCGTTCGATGACTTTCTTTATGTAAGTCTCTTGAGACAAACCGAAAAATATTTTCGAACGATCCCTAATGACTTTTACTCTAAGCACATAGCTTGCTTCACCCAAGTCTGTCATATCGAAAAGCGCAGACAACCACTCTTTAGTGACATTATCATCTCCATATCATTCCCAGCTAGTAGGATGTCACCAACATATAATGACATAATCAAGATCTTTTTCTTGGATCGTTTAACATACATGCATTGGTTTTCCTCAATCATCACAAAGCCAATTGAGGTTATCGCTTGATGAAAGTAAATGTACCACTGTCTAGATGATTGTTTGAGACCATAGATGAAACGTTTAAGTTGACACACTTTGCGCTCTTATCCCTTGACTTCAAAACCCTTTAGTTGAGTCATGTAGATCTCTTCATCTAGTTCTTCATTGAGAAAAAAATGTTTTAACATCCATCTGATAAAGTTCTAGATCCATGTGCGCTACTATCGCTAGGATTAGGCGAACAGAGGAAAATCTCACCACAGGGGAGAATGTTTCCTCATAGTCTAAACCCTCTCTTTGGGTAAAACCTTTCGCCACAAGACGTACCTTATATTTGTCAATTGATCCATCTACCTTTCTCTTGACTTTGAAAACCCATTTGTTTCCAATAGTCTTGCGACCTTGCGGAAGATTAACTAACTCCCAAACCTGATTCTTTTTCATAGAGGAAATTTCATCTTCCATTGCAGTTATCTATTCATTGTTTGTAGGTAAAGAAAAAGCTTCTTTGAACGATGTAGGCTCACTAGAGTTGTAAGAAATAGTTAGGAAAGATTCCTCTTCGATCGCGAATCGACGACGAGGTATATTTCCACGTTTACTTCTTCGCTCTAGCATCGGACTCCCATTAGGATCCGTACTCTCACTCGGATAAAGATCACCTTGACTTTCATTGGCGACTTCCATAGGCTCAACCTCATGTTGTATTGTAGGATTAGGTTGTGGCAATTCCCCACCTTTGGCAAAAGATGTCATATGTTCTTCTTCCATCTCAAAAAGTTTAAAGTCTTTCCTAACTTCACCTATCTGTGGGAAATTATTCTAAATGAAATCAACGTTGTGCGACTCTGTTTCAGTCATTCTTACGTCAGGTTTTCCACCATACATAACATAACCTTTTGAGGTATCTGAATACCTTATGAAAACACACTTGTTTCCTCTAGGGCCTAGTTTTCCAAACTTATTGGAGGTACTATGGACATAACATGCACAACCCCCCAAGGATGAAGATGCCCCAATTTAGGCTTCTCACCTTTCCAAAGTTCATAAGGGGTTGTGGGAACTGACTTAGAAGGCACTCGGTTAAGTATGTAGGCTATAGTCATTAGCGCACCCCCCAAAACGAAATTAGAAGGTTGGCCTATAACATCATTGACCTAACCATTTCCAACAATGTTCGATTCCTTCGTTCTGCTGCGGAGTTCTAGGAATTGTCAACTGTCGGCATATTCCCTTTTTCTCACACAATTCTTTAAATTGATAAGATAAATATTCACGGCCTCGGTCAGCTCTAAAAGTTTTTAAGATTTTATCCTTTTGATTCTCAACCTCTGAGAGAAAACGCTTAAAACACTTATGAGCTTCATCGCGGTGAGAAATAAGGTAAACATAACCATAGCGTTTGTAGTCATCGATAAAAGTGCGAAAATATGAAGCTCTATGACGTGCCTTAACATTCATTGGTCCGCAAATATCTGAATGGACTAACTCTAATGGATGTGTGACTTTTTTTGCCTTACCAAAAGGCTTTCGACAAGCTTTTCCTGCCAAACAAGATTCACATAAGGGTAGATTGACTTTGGTGAGAGACCCCAATAGGCCTTCTCTAGCCAATCTAGTCATCCTATCTTTTCCTATATGTCCAAGTCTAGCATGCCATAACTCGGAATTAGAATCATCATAAACCATATAAGAAGAAGAATTAACGGAAGAATTATGAGAATCCAACAAATCTAATTTAAAGAAATTATTTGACAAAAAACCATGTCCCAAAATCTCATCACCAAAACAAATATCTAAGTGATCATCACTAAAATTAAAAGAATATCCATGTCCTAGCAATTGTACTACTGATAATAGATTATGTCGAATTCCAGGTGCATAAAGAACTTCATTAAGAGTCAATGTGCGTCCATTCCACAATTGAAGTTGGTATGAGCCAGCTCATTTGACTTCAACAGACGAACTGTTTCCCATGAAAATTCTTCTTGTACTCGTAAGAACTTTTCAATAATTTACAAATCCTCCTCGATCCCTCGTCACATGTTTGGTTGAGCCTGAGTCTACAATCCGCACAGGGAGATAGTCAGCTAATAAAACATGAGAGCAAACATAACTTTGCAAGGAGATAGGATTAAGGGATACCTTCTTGGGCTCAGGACAAGTCGAGTAAAATGACCCAAGGTACCACAGTTGTAGCACTTCTGTTTAGCAATATTATTTTTGCCTCTACGGCGTTTAGCAATCTTATCACTTTTGGGCTTAAATTTTGAGTTTTCTTGCCTTTAGTTTGTTTCTTGTGTTTCCCATATGGCTTGCGCGGATCCTCAAGGGAAACAAGAGCTAGCAAGATCAAGAGTCACAACACTTATCGCGCAATTCGCTTCATGACACTCAGCCTCAAGCTCAACGTGGCGAGTTACATTTGCAAAAGTCTGAATATAGTCCGTATGAATCATAATACGCCTCAAACTACTCCAAGAGTCAAACAGTGAACGTATCAATGCTTGAACATGCTGTTCATGAGATAAGATACAACCAGCAGCCTTAAGCTCACGAATCATTTCAAACATCTCGCGTAGTTGTTCAAGAATGTTACGTTTCTGGTCAATCATTATAACTTTCAAACTTGTAAGCCAAAGTCCTCAACATTGTAGCAGAATTATTCCCATAAATAAGCTTGATTTAGTCCCACATATTTTTTGCAGTTAAGCAATCCTCAAACTCGCCAATCAGACAATTATGCATGCTACTTAACATAGTAAAGCGTGCACATCGATCTTTCTTTTTCCACTTAAGGAATTCCTGCATTTTCTGACGATGCTGGGTGATGGTCAAATTACCATCTCTGGTTCTTCCATCACAGTATCTAGGTTGTCAAGAACCTCTTGCTCATTTATCAAATACGTGATTTTTCCTTTGCCAAACACTATAGTTGGTGCCACCAAATTTCTCACCCTTGTTAAGGTCAACGATTACATTTTTAGAAGCCATTTCACTCGTATTTGATGCAAGAAAAATAAGACATAAGCATATATGTATTTCGATTCACTTTTGTTCCAAAAAAAATCAATTACTAAATATAATTACATCATACATGTAAGGAGGGAAAGTCCGCGAGGCTCGTAATCACAACCAAAGTATGCACAACGTAAAAATATTCATAAATTGATAATTTAAACAAAAGAAATAAGATAGAACAAATCCATCAAAGCACATATCATGTACATAAATATTTTCACTACTGAAATTAAAATTATTGGGTCTCGTATAGTCTCAATCGCAATTTTAGAGCCCAAAACGACAATTAAGTTATGCTAAAAATGACTTAAAAATAGTTTAAAATTCACAAAGATTTTTTTAAAATTACTGAACAGTCACATAATGACAAAATAGCATCTGAATATTAATTTTGAATTTTTAATAAATAAAAAATCATGTTTTTATACACTGAAAAAGTTTAAATAAATACTTCCATGCTAAATTGACCAAAACAGAGGCCACCATTGGACTCTAAAGACCAAAATAAGTCCATACATATCGATCGTTACAAAAACGGAGTCCCAGAAACGCCGCACGCGCTCACACGTGCCACATGCGTGTATGGGCTTCCTGGGAGAAACTGACTGGACGATGAGTCAGCATTAGGGCTGACATGGTCGCTGACATGGCAGGGCTGACGTCACTAATGACATTACCAAAACCGTGTCACTGGAAGTGGGTCCTACTTTGCTGGCGTGGAAGCTAACTTGGCAGCCACATTCGCAGTGAACTCTTTGACCATTGACCAGTCAACTATTGACTGGTCTTCCTCGCTGCCTCTCACACGCCCAGCCGGAGAGTGTGGTCCACACGCCGCCTTCTCGAACTCTGATGAGGTCGCGAATGGTGGCGTTGGATTCGTATCGTCGAGTACTTTCCAGTTGCGTATTTTTAACACTAAAAAGAGTGCCACAAGAGGGACGTACATCGAGGCCGAGAGTGGGGATCGTAGGACACCTATTTTTCAATTCAGAAAATCGATTCACGAACGTGATCCGCGTGCCAACTTCTCGAGGCCGTAGAACGTTCATTTTAAGTCCAAATTAATCATATAATATGTCGTTGGAAAGCCCTCGCGGAGTACTATAAGTACATACCATAAAACCACGGTTTTAAAAATTACAAAAAGGTCAAAACAGTATGCAAAGTTTCGAAAAATCAATTTTCAACAAAACTAAGGTTTGCGATATTTTGAAAAATACCCAACGGATTTCAACGAGAATTTAGTATGTTGTTCGCCTCATCATAGGGAACTCATACATATAAAATTTTCTTGAAAATAAAATCGTTTTACACATGAAATAATAAAACCCATTTGGTTCGTTATCGGGTAAAACTTTTATACAAACTCAAAAACAAAACCATGCAATTCATGTTATAACGAAACGAACAATTAAACATATAGACTTTGATACCAATGATGGTTTATATCTCAATATATACCAATCAAGTTCATTATTTAAGAGTAATCTGTAATCATGAGTTACCTCGTGCGAACTTGAACTTTGAGCGAATCAGAAAACTTTCTGCTTGAGCTACGATCTTCTTATGTCACGATCAACAATCCTGCAAGTCACTCTCGTCAGATTGATATCACGTAGTATGAATATCAATCTTTGGTTCACACCGCAAATCCAAGTCTCTTGATGGTTAGACTAGAGGGAGTATTGGTGAGATAAAATATAGGAGAGAGAGAATAGGTGCGACCAAAGGAGGAGATGTATTCTCTCCTAGGTGTGTAAATCCTTGTTAGGTTAGAGTTTTATCCATTTAGTTGCCCTATTTATATTATTGTACAAGAAAACTTATTTCTTGTAGGTTAAGTTAAGTTAATCCCGAACCTTTCGGATTAGGAAACTAATTAACCTTTAATAATATAAATATATTTCATGTGAGTGGAAGTAAATAATTGGGCCACAGGTCCAATTGCTAACATATTTAGAGAGCATATTAAATTAAATCTAGGAGTCCATCTCAATGGTTCTTCTTTGTTTAATATTTTTCAAAGTGAAAGGGTTTGAGTGGGAACTGCGTGTTGGAATTCATGCACTTTGAATAAATTACTATTCATATATTTGTAAATACATGAATCCTTATTATGAACCTAAGCAAATATTTTTTATATTATCTAGGTAGCATACTCAAGAGTCACTTTTATTATCTATAAAAGGGCTTATGCCTATGCAATTGTAAGGGCATACTCAATGCATGTTGTTCTTCTACTGATTCTTAGGTGGATCTTAATGCCACATACACATTTTAAGAATTCCATATTATAAGAATTTATCTTCCCATTGCTACTTATTCTTCCCTTAATTCTTAGTTGGGTCCCATTTTCAAATCATCCACTTTATTAACACAACTTTTTTTATTTTAATACTTTGTAAATTAATTAATTAAATAAATAAATTCATTTATAATTTTAATTGTAATATTAAATAGTACAAATAAATTTTAAAACAATTATATTAATTTTAAAAATTACATTAAAACACAAATAATTAAAATTACATTAAAACATCCATAATAAAAATTACATTTAAATATCAATAATAAAAATTACATTAAAACATCAATAATAAAAATTAAATTAAAACATCAATAATAAAAATTACATTAAAACACCATAACACAAAAAATTTAGCCATCACTAGTTGTCATCGTAACGAGTCCATATATGCTTAACCAAGTCGTGGCGAAGTTCATGATGCCAATTGCTATCATGTAGCTTGTTATTTCGTTTCAAATAATCTGTGAATGCTTGGGTTGAGCCATGGTTGGCTTCTGTAGGGGAATTTTCTATATGATCGGCATAGTTCGTAAGGTGATCACCCTCATCCTCGATAATCATGTTGTGTAGAATAATGCATGTTTGCATAATTTATATCAAGTTACTTCTATACCAAGATCGAGCAGGACCTTTTACAATCGCCCACCTTGATTGGAGTACTCCAAATGCCCGTTGACGTCTTTTCTTGCTGCCTCATGTCTTTCCTTGAATTTCTTTCTTTTAGGATCCGTCGGGCACAAAAAACTCTTCACAAAAGTAGTCCAATTCGGATAAATTCCATCTACTAGGTAGTATCCTTTTGTATAATGTGTATTATTAACTTCAAAATCAATAGGCGGTGCAGTTCCTTCTAGTACAATATTGAATAAAGGTGAATCATATGACACATTAAGATCATTACGAGAACCCGCAACCTCGAAAAATGCACGCCATATCCATAGATCTGCAGACGCAACCGCTTCAAGCACAATTGTTGGCTTCGCATGACCTCTTGTAAATTGCCCTTGCTAAGCAACTGGACAATTTTTCCATTCCCAGTACATATAATCAAGACTTCCTAACATACCTGGAAATCCGTGCCTCTGTTCGTGCATTTGGAGAAGACGTTGTGTATCATCGACATTTGGTCTTCTCAAGTATTGATTTCCAAACAATTGAACAACACAATTGCAGAAGTTGAACAAGCATTTCCATGGTAGTTGTTTCAGCCAATCGGAGGTACTCGTCGAGATGGTCGGCCAGAACTCCATAAGCCAACTGACGGATAGCCGCCGTGCATTTTTGAATTGGTGACAGACCTCTTTTTCCAACTGCATCCAACATCATTTGAAAATATTGTGAATGATTCTCCAATGCAGTAACTACCCGAAGGAATAAGCTCTTACGCATTCGAAAACGTCGGTGGAAGATGCTATCAGGATATAATGGCTGAGTTGAGAAGCAATCATTGACAAGTTGAGTGTGTCTGATTTCATGCTTTCGATCTAAATACCTCATTTTCTTTCATGTTTTGCTGGTTTGCGCTTTCACCGATTTGTGCAACCGTTTGTGTTGTTGAACTATCGCCTCCATTAGTTCATCACTTAGAGATTCATCGGAGCTGGTTGAGGAATAAGTATTTAGGCTATTGGAAGACATCTTTTACGATAAAATGATAATTGGTTCGTAAGAAAATACTTGCAGTTTGAAGATGTCTAATACAGTCCTCTATATATAACATTAGTTTGTAACGACTATTTTTTAACGACAAGTTTGTAATGGCTATTTTACAACTGCTAGTTTATAACGACTATTTTACAACGGCTAGTTTATAATGGCTAGTTTGTAACGGCTATTTTTCAAATTTTCCAATGCAGTAAAATATTACATATTAAAACACCAATAATTAAAATTACATTCAAATAATTAAAATTACATTTAAACACCAATAATAAAATTACATTCAAATACAAATAATTAAAATTACATTCAAACACCAATAATAAAAATTACATTAAAACGCGAATACTTCAAATTAAATAAAGTCAATAAATACATAAAATTTTTATAATACATTTTCTTAATCTAAATTTCATACCCCAAGTAACGCCACTTCTACCTTAAGACATCACATGCACATTCATGTATGGCACGCCCTGCTGGATTCATTTCACTTGTATCTTCTCCAATAAATTTGATATCTCGAATGAAGCATTCATGTTGTAAACTCATTGCTTCTGCATTCATTTTCTTAACTATTGACATGTTTATTATCTTCTTAGCTTCTGCATTCATTTTTTTTAACTTCCTTGTATTCTTCCATCTTTGTTACAAGCTCCACATGTTGTCCCGATACCTCATCTTTTGTCCAAATTTTTGATTTTCCCTTTCCCTTGTTCTTTGCCTGCTTTTGTCCAATTAGACGACTGCGGTCATCGATTTCCTCATCATCGACACTCTGTATTACAATGTCCTTCAGACCCAGATGACCTAGCCTTTTTCCCTAGCTACATGATGAATATCGCCTTGTGGCTCAAAAGCAGGAGTATTTTTCATAATTTTCCACACATGCTCAAACATAAATGGCTTATCTTTATTTTTGATCCAATATTGCGCATATGAATGAAAAAGTAAATCTTCATCGCTCCAACCGCTTCAATGATTGGCCCATAGTTTGTTGTAGATGGCATTGAAGTGATACACTGTCGGACGAATTCTGTGCCAGCGTGGTTTCACCTGCCTAACCTCTTTTGCCTTTGATCGACTTGGACGAGTTGCATTGTGGACATCTGTTATACGACTCCAGTAGGACAATGACTTTTGGTTGTTACCCACCACTGGATCTTCTCCAATATCACACACTGCATTAATAAGGACGATGTCTTCATCAATTGTCCATGTTGATCGAGTTGACTTACCTTTACCTGGTTTCTCCAGATCAATTGTTTCTACATCAATTTAGGTTTCTGGAACGGATGATGGTGTGACCGGATCCTTGTTTGATGACATCGTTTCAAAACTCACTCGTCTTGATTCATTTGACGACATGTCATGTGGAGAAAATGGACGAGGAGCTTGAAAAGCTTGCATGAAATATTGGAAAGCTTGAAAATTTTGGAAATATTTTGAGCTTTGCAAATTTCTAAAATTAGGGATATTCAATAAATTTGGATTATTCGAAGAATTTTGATTGTTGGGAAGATTTGGTGGGTATTGAGGGGTAGATGAAAATTGAGAATGTGGAACATTATCGGGAATACGAGAATTTTGATTTTCTTCAACATTTGAAGAATTCAAAAAATTCTTCAAAAAGTTAGACATATTTCATCAATTTGAGAATGAAGAAAAATTGATGAGATAAAACAATTAAAATAGTAGAGAGAATAGATTGAAAATGAATATTTTGGAAGAAGTTTGAGTTTATATAAGAAGAAAAATAAAGTAAAAAAAGTGAAAATTAAAATTAAAAAAAGGGAAAAAGAACCGTTAAAAAATCAAGCGGTCAAAAAAAATTCTAACAGGTAAAAACAAAACCATTGAAAAATCATCAAAAATCTCTAAATGTTTTTTAAAAAATAATTGCATGAGCCATGGTAAAAAGGTGTAGAAAACAAAGGAGAAAAAAATAAAAAAATAAAAGACATCTTCAATAGTGAGAGACATGTGGGCCGACCAGATTTTCTTTCTCACGCCATTTTCAAAAAGTGTGGCGCATGCGCCCAATTCTGGAAGGGTGCGTGTTCCACTCTCTCTTGACGTGACTGGAGAACCTTTTGACTCAAAAATTGTAGAATTCTTAATGAAGAATCAGCCCAAACCGATTTTTACAAGAATGAGCCCACAATGGGGGGGGGTTGTTCTTGCCTTGTAAGAATTAACATAAGAATACCCCCAATGAGGATGCCCTAAGCTACTAAGAATCAATCACTACAAGTGAAAATAATAGAACTACGTTGTAGCAACTCAATTTTATCAAATATTATTCTTCCTTCTATATTTTCGTTCTCTTTAATCCTACAAATTGGTATTAGAGCTTTGTTCATTCATATTTGGGTGTTCAAAATGTTTCTTCATAGATGGCTTCTACTGCAAAAGATGTCCAACCTGTTTCCTACTCTATGCTTCCTATTTGGAAGGTGAAGATGAAGATGAGAACATTGCTTTGATCAGAAGGACTTTGGAACATTATTGAAGAAGGGTTTGAAGTACCCGTTGCCGACACTGGAACCTTAAAAACATGAGCTTGAAGTGGACATGATGAAGGATGCCAAAGCTCTCACGAAGATTCAAAACGGAGTTGCTGAAAATATTTTTCCAAGAATTATGATAACGTAAACTGCAAAAGAAGCTTGAGAGATTTTGACAAAGGAGTTCGAAGGTGATAGCAAATTACAAACCATCAAGCTTCAAACATTGCGTAAAGATTTCCATAATCTGAAGATGAACGAATCCGAGTGCATCAAAAACTTCTCTTCTAGAGTTGTCAAAGTGGAGAATCAAATTAATACACTTGGAGAAGATATGACCGATTAGCAAGTTGTTGAGAAGATCTTGATTAGCTTGCCCAAAAAGTACGATTTAGTAGTTTCGGCTATTGAAGAGACAAATGATCTTGCTACCTTGTCAATGGAGTAATTGATGGGTTCTTTACAGTCTCACGAGCAAAGAAGGTTGTGACGCAGTGAGCAATCAGTTGAAAGTGCTTTTCAATCGAAGCTCTCATTCAAACCAAATAAGTTCTCTACAGGATAAAATGGTCAAGAAAATCAGCAAGGATGGAAACAAATAAGTTAGAAAAGTGGCGACTCTAGCAATGAAGGTAAAATGTGTTGTGAAATTTGTTATAAAGATAATCATGACACAGTTGACTGTTTTCATCGTGTGAAACCAAAGTGCAATCATTGTAGCAAATTTGGTCATGTTGAGAAAAGCTGCAGGTTCAAAAAATCAAATCATGCAAACTTTGCGGAGAATGATGAAACAAAAGAAAAGACTTTATTTTATGCTGGTCAATCAAAATTCGGTGAATGAAATGATGTTTGGTACATTGAAAGTGGTTGCAGTAACCATATGACATCAAATGAGAGATTGTTTGCTGATTTGGACACTTTAGTTACTCCTTTAATCACAATAGGGGATGATTATTCTCACAAAGCATTGGGGGAAAGGAAGTATTTGTAGAAACTCACAATAATTATGAATAACAACATAAGTCTTTCATTGATTGAATCACCTATTTATAGGGAGATATAAATTAGGGTTACACAAGGAGTAAAGTACAAGAAACCTATACAAGGTAGGAGTTCTAATAATGTAAGAACTATACAAGGAAATGAACTATATACGGTAGTTACAACTAAATAATAATTAAAATTATTTATTCTCAAATATGCCCCCGCGAGATGAACGTTCGAGAGGAAAGACCAATCATGTGAAGTAACTGCTAGAACCGCTGGCGAGCAAGCGATTTTGTAAGGGCATCGACCAATTGATCAGCCGAGGAGACATGAGAAACCCGTAAGAGCCCGTCTTGAACTTGTTGCCGAATGAAGTGAAAGTCCAGTGCCACATGTTTCATGTGAGTATGGAAGACCGAGTTCGAGCAAAGACTAGTGGCAGCCACATTGTCACAATAGATGACGGGTTGAGTGGAGGATTGACGGGCTTCAGGATGATATTCTACGTTATGAGCTGAGCCTTCAGGGTTCTTGGGATCCTTCGGTGGATAAACATTTGCTGGATGCTAAGCAGAAACTTTGTCAAGCGATATCTTGGTCGGATGAATTGCTTCATCAGAAGGCTCGAGTATCCTGGTTAACCGATGGTGATCGTAACACCTTGTTTTTTCATGCAAGTCTGAAGGATAGGGTGCAGCGCAACGAGGTCAAAATTAAAATGAGCGACGATAGCTGGTGCAAAGATAATCAGGAAATTGGAGATATGGCTATTCAGTTTTTTTCTAAGTTGTTTTCTTCGTCACGTCCCAGTCCTAATGAGGATCTATTTTCTCAATTTCCCCGCTCCATTGGTGATCAGGAGAATATGGTTTTCAAAGCCCTTCCCAACGAAGAGGAGGTCTGGGATGCAGTTAAAGGTTTGAACCCAGATAGTGCCCCGGTCCGGATGGCTTTACAGGGTGGTTTTTTCGAGGGTGTTGGCCTATAATCAAGGACAATATTGTTGAGGCGGTTCAAGATTTTTTTAAAGGTGGATTGCTTCCCAGGGGTCTTTCTTCCACTACTATTGTTCTTATTCCGAAAATTGATAAGCCCACTAGCCTGGGGGATCTACATCCTATTAGTCTATGTAACTTCTCCTGCAAGATCATATCCCGTATATTGACAACTAGGCTTGCGGCCTTCCTTCCTTCCCGGATTTCATTGGAGCAGGTTGGTTTTATTAAAGGTAGGAATATTCAGGACAACTTAGCCTTGGCTTATGAATTAATTCAGCGCATAGATCAAAAGGTTCGTGGTGGCAATGTGGCTTTCAAATTTGACATGTCAAAAGCTTATGATCGGCTGGAATGGAGTTTTTTATTACGTGCTATGAAAGCTTTTGGATTTGATGAAGTTGGTTGTGATTTGATTTATCGGATGATCAGCAATATCTGGTATACCTTACGCATTAATGGAAAATCCTATGGTTTTTTCCAATCCTTTAGAGGTGTGCGTCAAGTTGATCCTCTGTCTCCTCTTCTCTTTGTCTTGGCTCAAGAGATTCTTAGCTATAACATTAATAGGGCTGTCTCGAAAGGTTTAATTATCCCTTACAGACATGGAGTTGGAGGTATGGTGATTTCGCACTTACTTTATGCGGATGACATGCTTTTCTTCAGTAATGGTAGCAAGAAATCGATCCTTGGGCTCAAAAGAGTAGTGACTGATTATGAGAGAGCTTCTGGGCAGCTTATCAATTTGGCTAAGAGTGGTTTCATTGCTTCTCGTCTTTGTTCTGATCGGAAGATTCAAAATATTGGGATATGGTCGGGTTGTAAGCAAAGTAGGCTTCCTTTTAAATACTTGGGTCTGCCTCTTTTCAAAGGGAGAATGAAAGCTTCCTATTTTGAAGACATAGAACAGCGTATTCTCTCCCGAATTAGTGGATGGAAGGCTAAACTATTGTCGTTTGGAGCTAAGATTGTTCTTCTCAAATCTGTTCTTTGTAGTATGCCCATCTATACTTTGTCTGCTTTGAAGCTTCCGAAACATTTTATTCAGCGTCTGGAGCGTCATATGGCCTCTTTTCTTTGGAGTTCGGATGGTGAAAACCGAGCTCACTGGATTGCATGGCATCAGGTTTGTCGTCCTATCAATGAAGGGGGATTAGATCTTCGTTCTCTTGATCAAATCATGGGTTCTTTGCATGCCAAACTAGCCTGGAACGCTCTTCAAGGGAGTCTATGGGCTAGCTTTGTTCGTGATAAGTACGGTACAAAATCTGGGTTTTGCATGCCGAGATATTCATCTCATGTTTGGAAATCTATCATGAAGCATATGCCGAGAATTATTGAGCACAACCAATGGATTGTGGGGCAAGGTGATATTTCTTTTTGGAACACAAACTGGTGTGGCTCAGTTCTGATTGGTCCGCGACCAATTGATGCTCAATTGAAAGTGAAGGATGCTATTCCAATTATTCAAGATCTTCTACCTTTAATTCCAGTGGGTCTGCATGAGAATGTTTGTAATGTTCGGCTGGATTGTGATGCCAATGATAAAATTATTTTCACAATCTCTAAGGATGGCTTGTTCACAACGATAGTGTACTGGAAGGCTTTTCGTCCGCAATTTCCTAAGATCCCGTGGGTGGTCAAGGTGTGGCAGCCGTGGATTCCAACGCGTGTGAGTGCTTTCATGTGGAAGATTTTGCATTGGGCAGTTCCTGTGGACCTTGCTATTCAGAGATTTAAAGTTCCTTTTGTTTCTAAGTGCCGATGCTGCCTTCGGTCAGCTCAGGAGTCATTGGAACATTTCCTCCTTCACTCTGAAGTTGCTAGAAGTATTTGGAGCTAGTTTGCTCAGCCTTTGAATTTGATAGATAATTACTCTTCCATCTCTCACTTAATCACTACTTGGATTTCGTCTGCTTCAGTTCGCAATCAGTTGGGGGCTAGTAAAATTGGTATATGTGTAATTGCATGTTGGGAGATTTGGAAGGCCCGCTGCTCCGCGACTTTTGATAATGTGGCTATGTCGGTGAATGTCATTAAGGATAGTATTATGTCAGGGATTCAGGAGTTGATGTTTTTGTTCTCTCCAAAGTCTGATATGAATAACTTCAATAAGCTTGCTATACAAGGCTTGCATATTGAGGTTAAGAATGTTGTTGTTCGGAGGGGGCAATGGTTACGTTGGGAGGCTGCGCCAGTCGATTTCTACAAGTTAAATACTGATGGTTCTGCCTTACAAGGTCGAATTTCGGGAGGAGGTGTAATTCGCGGACATGACGGTGGGATGGTGGCTGCTTTCTCTAATAATTATGGTCTTGGGTCTAACATGCTAGCAGAGATTTTGGCTTTGAGGGACGGTCTACGGCTTTGCAGAGACTTGAATCTTTCTCATGTTTTAGTAGAATCGGACTCGTTAGTGGCAGTGAATGGTATAGCCAGCATGCATCAAGTGCCATGGCGATATATTTTTGAGATTCGGGAGTGTCGTTCGTTACTTGGCTCTTTTGGTTTATCCCATGTTTTTCGTGAACAAAACAAAGTGGCACACAGATTGTCATATTGGGGCTCTACTCATACGGGGATTAATATATATTTCGTTAGATCAAACCTTCCTGCTCAAGCTCGGAAGGCTCTGCTTATGGATGATGCTGGTGTTTATTCTTTCAGGAAATAATCTTTGTAGTTTTTGCTTTTTCCTAAGGTTAGGCTCCTTTGTCCCCCCATGTTTGGGTAAGGCTGGTTGTCCCCCTCTTGATTGTATTTTTCCACTTTTCATCTAATAAATTTACGCAGGTGCCGTCCTGGTTTTGCGAGAAAAAAAAAGAGTGGAGGAGGTGATACCCAGCTCGCTGAGGAGAGACACAATCCAGCGAACCTTCGCAGTAGTGGTAGCCACAACTCGGTATTCAGCTTCAGTCGGGGAGTGAGCAATAGTGCGTTGTTTTTTGGAGCTCCAAGAGATTGGGTTGCTGCCAATGTAGACGATGTAGGCACTGGTGGAAGTGTAGTCATCTTTGCTGCCCGACTAGTTGGTATCAGTTAATGCATGTAGAGCTAAGGAGGACTGACGATGAAGGAGATTTCCAACATCAATGGTCCCACATAGATAGTGAAGAACTCGCTTAGCCACATTCCAGTGCTCGGTGGTCGGCCTATGCATGAACTGAGAAAGTTTGTTGACTGCATAGTTGACATTAGAGCGAGTGAGAGATAGATATTGACGGCTCCCGATCACAGCCCGAAACTCTGTAGGGTCAATGAGAGCAGTACCTGACAGAAGTGTTAGAGTTGGCGAAGGGAGTAGCAATCGGGTGAGAATTTGCCATGCCTGTGTGAGCGAGGAGATCTGCAATATACCCGCGCTGGGAGAGCAGGAGACTACTTGGTCCATTAACCACTTCAACACCAAGGAAATAGTGAAGATCACCAAGGTCTTTAAGCGAGAAGAAGTGAGTAGAGAGATGAAGGTCTGAATAGCAATAAGCTGGTTCCCAGTGATGATAATGTCATCCACATAGACAAGGATATATATGATTGTGCCCCCTGCATTAAGTATGGACAGTGAAGTGTAGGCCACAGAGTTGTTGAACCTAGAGGCAAGGAGAAACTAGGGCAACTCATTATACCTTGCTCGGGGAGTCTGTTTGAGACCATAGATAGCCTTGTGAAGCTGACATACATGTTGAGGGTTGTCCTTGTCAATGAATCCAAGGGGTTGAGCCATGAATACCTCATCGGAGAGAGTTCATTGAAGAAATGCATTGTTCACATCGAGCTACCGAAGAGCCCAACGTCGGCAGACGGCCAAGGAAAGAACTAGTTGCACTGTGGTGGGTTTAATCACCGGGCTGAAGGTTTCATGATAGTCGACGCCTGGTTGCTGGTGAAACCCCTTGGCAACTAAGCGAGATTTGTAGCGACTAATGGAGCCATCAGCATGACGTTTGATACGGAAGATCCATTTGCAGCCAACTATATTGCAAACTTCGACCGAGGAAACCAGATCCCAAGTACCATTGCGAGTCAGTGCATCAAACACTTTAGATATGATCTGGCGCCACTTGACATCTTTGAGAGCTTGAGTGACACTTTTTGGTTCACTATCCATTGCTAGTTTAGTCGAGAGACTGAGTTTGGTGAGCGGCTTGTACATATTGTTCTTGGAGCGAGTAATAATGTAAGAGGTACCAGTAGCAGTGGGCACAGGAACATCCTCGGGTTCAACAGGCACTGGATTGTCCTCAACGAGGGTGCTCGGTGTCGAGGTAAGAGAAGTAGTGAACTCAATGCTGTCCTCGGCCATGGGGCATGATGACATGACCCGACCCCAAATCTTTATACGAAATCTGGGTCATTCGTGTAACAACAAAACAAAACACACTAGTTCAAAATAAAACACGTGCAAAGCCCTTGCTAAAAGTGGGCTAAACAAAAACTTGATTAAAACACAATAATCCTTGCTATAATAATAGAAACACCACGACTCTAAAAAGGCCGAGAAAACAAAATAACAAAGTCAACAAGCCATTGCCTGGACTACACCAGACTCTAAAGCCAACCAACACTACAATATCATATATAAGTATGACGTTACACGTCGACAACAAATGAATAAT
Organism: Codonopsis lanceolata; assembly: GCA_013146195.2. NCBI lineage: Eukaryota > Viridiplantae > Streptophyta > Magnoliopsida > Asterales > Campanulaceae > Codonopsis > Codonopsis lanceolata. The sequence continues at coordinate 70,404,981 of CM028380.1, forward strand.
ATCATACTAAACACAAACCAAAGGAAGAGTTTACATAACTCTCCCATAAACTCATGTCCTCACAAAACACAATACTGCCTCCTGAAATGCTGTATACTAAAGACTGTCGACGTCTAATAAATCTCACTGACCTTACCGTGTATTTTCTACCTGACTGGAATCTAAGGAAAACAAAAGGAACGGGGTGAGTGATAAACTCAGTAAGTTAGTACGTGATCTATATGGCATGCTGTTATACACATATAGCCAATACATAATACACAATACACGATACACCAAGTATAGTAATTCATATACTTGCACACAATTCACGTTGATCATATTATAATTCACATTGACTCAATGTAATATAAACACATAGTCAAGATATAAATCTGTATCTTAATCTGACTTGTATCTGAGCTGAATCTACAGGAGAGCTTTTGACTTGTCCTTCTATAAACACTGTAGTTATGCTGCTGAAAAAAATACACATATATAACTGCACTAGAAATCCAGAAGAACACTATAGAGGTGTTATTGTCGCGATACACATAATAAACTGTCTGAATCTGATAGTATCCAGAACTGAAAACCAAAGCCATGTTTGAACCTAATAGTATCCAGAAAACACCGACCTTGGGACTTAACCAGGAGTCTCATTACCCCGAGTTTTACCCAAGAGTCGTAGTTGCGTTGTTGTTGCAGTACACATGCTAAAATCATATCTGAACCCAATAGTATCCAGAACCAATGACATTGGGACTTAACCAGGAGTCTCATTACCCCGAGTTTTACCCAAGATTCTAGCCTTCTTTCTGTCATGCAAATTGCTCTAACAAAGGCTACATCCTTGTTACGACCAATAACAAGGGAGAGACCCATGGAACGACTCGTAGCTATCACGAGATTTAACTCTCGTAAAGACTACTATCGTTCCATTGTCGACACAACCACATATGACAGTTGGGCTCAATGCGATGCATAAGTAGTTATTTACTTGTAATAAAACACAACCATCGAATCCCAAGTACGGGGGCTCGACGCACATACAAGCATGCTTATTTTCTTTAATTAAAACACATAAGCATCTATTTGCTTAAAATACACACGGAAGCAATTATTTACTTAAACACCATTAACACATATATGATATTTCATATAAAATGTCTAACTCAAAATATTCCCCAATATCGTAGGAACTCAATACAATAGTCTTTATATTTTATTGTGTCTAAATCGACCCCATTGAGTTATTTATTTATTATTTATAAATTTCAGGCATCGCTGCGATTTGCAGGATTCGTCCCAACACAATATCACCGACAATTAATTCGACCAAAATAATAATCTCAAGCATTTAAATACACTTATCAGTTCAAATATTTGATAATTAATAACGATAGTATTTTTACTTTAAATTCAAAACAAATCACGTGGGGGTAGCCCACAGTACATGTATGTCAATCCTAAATACAAAGGGAAGGGGATAATAACTTACCTCTTCTGAAAATTATCGGTAAAAACACATAATATTCGGGTTGAAATGTAGTCCTCAACACATACATGTCCTTGGGGAGACGGAATTAAAAACAGTTAATTTTCCGTTATCAAATCGAGCGAAGAAAACCACAACTCGAAAAATATACACCGAAGCGGATGAAAGAGAGAAATAGAGAAGGTGACGAAATGAGTCACAAGACTCATTTCACAATCAACAAATAGAGCCTTGGTGGCTGACCCACCAACCGCCTAATCTCACAAAGGAAAAAGAAGAAAAATAATTGTTGTTGACTAAGGAATGTAATCCGGCCAAATCCAAAACCAAGTTAATAGTCACTTTGTGATACAATAAAATAACCAAATAAATGGTTAGTCACTTTGAGGTATAAATCTCATTGGTTGGTGTAGACACCCCAATTTCGTACCCATGGTATATAACATGACATGAAATATCAAGACCTGTTAAAAACTAACAAATGTCAAGTTACAGGGTTTAAAAATGCAAAAGAAAAAGCAGGATGCGTAAACAGTGAAATGGAGGGGGCCAAAGTGTCAAAAAGAACCCCAAAAAGGAGCCCAGGCGCCACCCACACTCTTCATCAATCTTTCTCGGCTCATCTTCAAAACAATTGCAGCACAGAACATACATTCATTTCTGGAAGATCTTCTAGTCCGCACTCCTACATGAATGTCACCAATGATTTGATAAATTGGGTGGTCTTTAAATGTTCTTGTAACAGCAGGAACGCGATTCACTGCTGGTTCTTCGTGAAGAGGTTCAAGAGGAGGACTAGGAGGAAAGTCAGACGTTTTATGAGAAGAGTGTTGTTCAAAATTGGATTCAAAGGTGAGTTGAAGAATATGATTTTGAGGTTCAGAGGCGATGGGCTCTGGATTGGTGTTATCATGAGCAGGGTTGAGGACTTCTGGTGAATCATTTGAGAAATGATGGTCAGGAATGTTTGAGTGAGTTGATGCAACATGATTTGGTGTTTGAGAGATTGGAGTTTGGGAGGTACATGTCTCAACATTAACAGAATCATCAACAACATTTGGAGCCACGTGTGACTCTAATAAATCAAATTCATCAAATGAAACATGAATAGATTCAACAATTTTTAAAGATCTTTTGTTGAAAACCCTATAAGATTTGGAGTGTAAAGCATAGCTCAGAAAGACGCCTTCGTCGGCCTTGTTATCAAATTTGCTTTTGTAATCATTACCATTATAGACCACAAAGCATTTGCAACCAAAGATTTTGAAAAATCCAATATTTGGGGCTTTACCTCTCCAAAGTTCATATGGTGTTTTACCGTGAAATTTGTTGATTAGGGATCGATTCTGAGTGAAGCAGGCTGTATTGACGACTTTTGCCCAGAAGTGCTTGGGCAGCTTTGCTTCGGCTAGCATAGTTTTAGCTGTTTCGATAAGTGTTCTATTTTTCCTTTTTGCTACACCATTTTGCTGTGGAGTTCTAACAGCAGAGAAGTTGTGACCGATGCCATGATCAACACAATACTTTGCTATTCCATTATTGGTGAATTCAGTTCCATTGTCTGATCGAACATCACTGATTTCATCAAGCTTTTGAGTCTGTAGTCTTCTGAACAATGTTGTGAGGATGTCATAAGTGTGATCTTTAGAAGACATCATCTCTGTCCAAGTATATCTTGTATAATCGTCTACTACTACTAGAGTGTATCTATGACCACCATAACTGATAGTAGTCACATGCCCGAAGAGATCCATGTGAAGAAGTTGCAAAGGTCTAGTAGTTGCAAGATCTGGTTTGCTTTTGAAAGAAGCTTTTGAAAGCTCTCCTAGTTGACAAACTTTACATATATGATCATGATCAGCAGAAACTTTTGGCATTCCTCTCACCAACCCTTCTTTGGATAGCTTTGATAAGTATTTGAAGTTCAAATGGCTGAGACGTTCGTGCCACAACCAACTTTTGTCTTGAGCAGAGTTTGCCACAAGACATAGATTAGCAGCCTTTCCATAGGCATTCTAATCTATTACATAGACATTCCCTTGTCTGTGTCCATTTACTAAGGTTGAGCATGAGTCTGGATCCTTTATGTCGCATCTGTTTGAGGAGAATTGGCATACTGGTCCTTTGTCATAGAATTGAGAGATGCTCAATAGATTGTGCTTTAAGCCTTCTACTAGAGAGACTTTTCCTATAGAGAGATTTTCACGAATGATGGATCCGTATCCAATAGTTCTTCCTTTAGCATTGTCTCCAAAGATGACTGGAGGGCCTTCTACTTCGTAATATTTGAAAGAAGACATGACTCTCCGATCATGTGTCTTGAGCTGCCACTGTCTAGATACCATACGTCTTTCTCTTCCGAACTTGTAGCAGCCATGAAGCATATCTGAGATATAGAGATGAGAAGATCATGGTCCCCTTTATTTATCTTTTCGGGTCCATAGGGTTAGCATTTTTAGGAATCCATACTTGCCTGACTTTTGGAATTAGGGATCCAGTAGGCTTCATGATGGATTTCAGCAGACATTCATGGACCAAATGGTCTAAACATTTGCAAAAGGTACAACGATGGAAATTACAAATGTTATGTTGAGAGAACTGGTTTTTAGTTGACATTTGAGCATTCTTTCTTTTAGCAGCAACCTTAGACTCATCAGACTTGTTGACAGTAGGTTTAGAAGGTTCAATATGAGTTTTCTTAGGTCTATATTCAGGGGTTTTTGCCTTAACAGATCTGTTGATAGTAGATTTAGACTCCTCATACATTTTGCCTTTGAGCTTATTGTCAGCAGTCTTGGAAGCAGCAGCATTATCAATAGTGCTTTTGATGAATCTGATAGGCTTGGGCAGACTTTTAGTTTTCCTAGAAACAATAGCCTTTACTTTAGCAGAGGTGCTGGTAGAAGGATCTTGTGAGTCAGTACTACCCTTAGCAAACTTTTCGCCAGCTGATAATTGCTTTGCTTTAGATACATTATTGGTCTTACTGGTTTGAGTCTTATGATATTTATAATAAATTGCAGCGTAACCAACTCCTTGTCTACCCTTGTTGTTAAACTGCTGATGATATGGAGGATCATCATCAGTTCGCACAGACAAGTCTTCTGTTTTTTGTTCAGAGGTTGTGCCAGAGGTGTTCTTAGAGAAACCCAGCCCAGTTTTGTCTGTAATGGGCTTCTGGTCTCCAAGGATTTGGTCAAAAACAACCTTAGAGTTATTCCATGAGTCGATAGTTTTTTGTAACTCATCTTTCTCAGCAGATAGCTCTTTGGCATGGCCAATAAGGCAATCAACCTTCTCATTGAGAAACTTGTTTTCTTCTTTTAACTTGATACTTTCCTGCTGAACTCCATTGAGAGTTTTTAACTCGGATTCCAGCTAGGATTTCACAGTTCCCAGCTTCTCATGGCTTTTAGCTAACTTTACATAAGCCTTTCTAAATTCATTGAATTCCTCTAGCATATCCTGAGCATCTTTGAGGATTTCTTCTTTAGAAGGCTCTTCAGTAGGTTGTTCTATGTTAGCTTGAAAAGGAGAATATTTGATTTCACTATCTGAATCATAGGTGGGAGGTGGCTTTAGAGCAACGAGGTAGATATGCGCCTGCTCGGGTGAGTCATCACTATCATCTTTATTAGAATCAGTTTTAAACCAGGTGGACGCTTGGTTTTCTTCTAAGTCCTCAGCCAGTAGACCCCTATGTTTTGAAAATGATTTAGAGGGTGGCCTTTTGTAAGCTTCATATTTGGGCTTAGGACATTTAGAAGCAAAGTGACCAGGCTTTATACAATTGTAGCAAACTAGCTCATTATTTTGTGAGCTTTCAGCAGTCTTTCTGAAAGTCTGCCAGTTTGCTTCCTTCTTCCTATTAAATTTTGATAACTTTTGAAACTTAACGAACATAGCAAATTGTTCTTCAAAGAGAATTTCATTGTCATTTGAAGAAGAAGAAGTAGATGGTTTATTTTCTATGGTAGGAGCTTCTTGAGAGATAGCAGAAAAATAAGGAAGTTTAAAGTGTTTGTCATGTTCTTGAGTTTGAAGCAGTTCTTGCTCATAGACAGTTAAACTTGCATACAAACTTCGTAGATGCATGGAGTTTAAGTCCTTGGACTCTTTAATGGCTATGGTCTTAACATGCCACAAACTTCCCAAGGAAGCTAAAAATCTCATATTAACTTCCTTAACACTATATTCTTTTCCTAAGGAATAACAACTATTTACTACCTCACATAATCTGTCGTAGGCTAGACGTAGTGTCTCATTTGGGTCTTTTCTAAAGGAATCAAATTGTTGAATATAATTGTACTTTATGTTGTCTCTGGTGGCTAGGTCTCCTTCTAGATATTCCATTAGTGCTTTCCACATTTCTTTGGCTGTTTTGCACCTGATTATCTGCTGATATGTGCTTGTGTCGATAGAGCTAGATAAAGCTTAGCCAAACACGTAGATTTAGGTCATATATTAGTTGTACTAGATATTTTTAATATCTAGTCCAATAATATTCAAATTATCTTCATCAGTTTTCCCTCCCAAAGAAGTCAACTATGTCATTATCTGGCTTCAGACAAACGACATAGACAACTGTTCAGCCTGTCGACTGAATCATGAAAACTGAAGACATTACCTCTTTTGGCTAAGAAGACTTTCAAGCTGTAACGCCTGCAAGCTGAAAACTTACTCTGTTTAGGAATGTCTGTCTTTGCATAACTGCATCTCTGATGTCTTACCGCACTCATTCTACAAAGCACCAAAATGCAATTAATGCATTATAACATTGGACACATCTTTTTCATTTTGAAATCAAATGGTCCTGAAGATCTCCCGAAGTATATATTCAAGACTTGGAGATCTGAAAAAACATACATCTCTTACACATTCAATACTCAAGCTTCATCTTCAATACTCAAACATTCAAGAGACCAAAAGACAAGAAACTAACACTTTACCAAACTTCCTGAAGCTGCAGATCTGCCAATCTTTATTTGCTTTCAGCTTCTTCTAGTTTGAAATTAACTGTTATTTACTTTAGCACTTGAGAGATCAATTATCCATTGATTGTTTCTCTCATCATTAAATACTCAGTTGAAAATCATTTTTGTACACAATCCATTAGAGATCTTACTCTATCACCTAGTGGATAAACAAGTGCACCTTTCAAAATCCAAAGCTAACCACTTTGGTAGTCGACGTAGTACTATTCATAGTACGAACCACTTCTAAATCCCCGCGTACTTCTGCTTGAACTGTTTCTGCTTATCTTGTCTTCCATTATAACTACTACTGTTATCTCTGTTTAAGAACTACATCCTTTGATCTGTTATATCTTCTCTATTTTTTGCTGCCCTAACTCTTCTTAAGAGTTAGCTATTTTAAAAAGAAAGAACAACTTGAAAAACGTTTAAAGAATTTTAAAAACACAACTAGGCTGTTCAGCCCCCCCCCCCCGCGTCTAGCCGAGATTGATCCTATTTGTGACCAACAATTGGTATCAGAGCTTGATTCTTTGAAAAATTGTTTTTTCGAGAATAACCTCTGGAGAATAGATCATATGGCTCACTATATGCTGCCTACCTCGAATACAAGCCACGTCTTAATATTGGACAAAGGCCACTTCGAAGTATGGAAAGACAAAGTTATGAGATATATGAATTCAATTGACAATCACTTATGACAATGTGTTCAAACAGGTCCTCACATACCAATGAAGCCAAATCTTCTTGCCAACGTAGTAGGCAGACCACCCGAGGTGCCCAAGTCCATAAATGAATGGACCGATGAAGAAAGAAAACTTCTTGAAATCGACAGCAAAGATATACACATAATATCTAGCTCTGTCGACACAAGCACATACCAGTAGATAATCAGGTGCAAAACAGCCAAAGAAATGTGGGAAGCACTAGTGGAATATCTAGAAGGAGACCTAGCCACCAGAGACAACATAAAGTACAATTATATTCAACAATTTGATTCCTTTAGAAAAGACCCAAAGGAGACACTACGTCTAGCCTACGACAGATTATGTGAGGTAGTAAATAGTTGTTATTCCTTAGGAAAAGAATATAGTGTTAAGGAAGTTAATATGATATTTTTAGCTTCCTTGGGTAGTTTGTGGCATGTTAAGACCACAACCATTAAAGAGTCCAAGGACTTAAACTCCATGCATCTACGAAGTTTGTATGCAAGTTTAACTGTCTATGAGCAAGAACTGCTTCAAACTCAAGAACATGACAAACACTTTAAACTTCCTTCTTTTTCTGCTATCTCTCAAGAAGCTCCTATCGTAGAAAATAAACCATCTACTTCTTCTTCTTCAAATGACAATGAAATTCTCTCTAAAGAACAATTTGCTATGTTCGTTAAGAAGTTTCAAAAGTTCTCAAATTAAGTTTAACAAGAAGAAGGATGCAAACCAGCAGACTTTCAGAGAGACTGCTGAAAACTCACAAAACAATGAATTAGTTTGCTTCAATTGCAGGAAGCCTGGTCACTATGCTTCTAAATGTCCTAAGCCCAAATATAAAGCCTACAAAAGACGACCCTCTAAATCATTTTCAAAACATAGGGGTTTGTTGGCCGAGGACTTAGAAGAAAACCAAGTGTCCACTTGATTTGAAACTGATTCTAATGAAGATGATAGTGAAGACTCACCTGAGCAGGTACATATCTGCCTCGTTGCTCTAGAGTCACCTCCCACCTATGATTCAGATAGTGAAATCAAATATTCTCATTTTCAAGCTAACATAGAACAACCTACTGAAGAGCCTTCTAAAGAAGAAATCCTCAAGGATGCTCAGGATATGCTAGAGGAATTCAAGAAATTTAGAAAGACTTATGTAAAGTTAGCTAAAAGCCATGAGAAGCTGGGAACTGAGAAATCCACGCTGGAAGCCGAGTTAAAAACTCTTAATGGAGTCCATCAGGAAAGTATCAAGTTAAAAGAAAAGAACAAGTTTCTCAATGAAAAAGTTGATAGCCTCATTGGTCATGCCAAAGAGCTATCTATTGAGAAAGATGAGTTACAAAAAACCATCGACTCATGGAATAGCTCGAAGGTCGTCTTTGACCAAATTCTTGGAGACCAGAAGCCCAATGTAGACAAAACTGGGCTACGTTTTTTTGAGAATATTTCTGGCACAACCTCTGAACAAAAGACAAAAGACTTGTTTGTGCAAACTGGTGATGATCCTATATATCATTAGAAGTTTAACAACAACGGTAGACAAGGAATTAGTTATGCTGCTATTCATTATAAATACCCTAAGACTCAGACTATCAAGATCAGCTGTGCGTCTAAAGCAAAGCAATCATTTGCTGGTGAAAAATCTGCTAAGGGTTGCGCAGACTCACAAGATCCTTCTACCAGCACCTCTGCTAAAGAAAAGTTTGTTGTTTCTAGGAACACAAAGAGTCTGCACAAGTCTATCAGATTCATCAAAAGCACCACATATGGTGTTGCTGCTCCCAAGATTGTTAACACTAAGCTTAAAGGCAAAATGTATGAAGTGTCTAAGTCTACTAACAACAAATCTGCTAAGGCAAGAACTGTTGAGTACCGACCTAAGAAAACTCATACAGAACCTTCTAAACCTGCTGTCAACAAGTCTGATGAGTCTAAAGCTGCTGCTAAAAGAAAGCATGCTCAAATGTCTACCAAAAAGCAGCTCTCTCAGCATGACATCTATAATTTCTATCGTTGTACTTTTTGCAAATGTTTAGGCCACTTGGTCCATGAATGTATACTGAAATCCATCATGAAGCCTACTGGGTTCTCTATCCCAAAAGTCAGGCAAGTATGGGTTCCCAAAATTGCTAACCCTTTGGACCCAAAAGAAAAATAAGGGGGACCATGATTTTCTCATCACTTAATTATAGATATGCTTCATGTCTGCTATAAGCTCATAAAAGAAACACGTATGGTATTTGGATAGTGGCTGCTCAAGACACATGACCGGAGATTCATATCTTCTTTCAAATATTGCTGAAGCAGAAGGTCCTCCAATTATTATTGGCGACAATGCAAAAGGAAGAACCATTGGATACGGATCCATTGTTCGTGGAAATCTCTCTATAGGGAAGGTTTCTCTAGTAGAAGGTTTGAAGCACAACCTATTGAGCATCTCTCAATTCTGCGACAAAGGTCTCGTATGCCAATTTTCCTCAAACCGATGTGACATAAGGGATCCAGAATCATGCTCAACTTTGGTAACTGGACATAGACAATGGAATGTCTATGTGGTAGATTTGAATGCCTATGGAAAGGCTGCTAATCTATGTCCCGTGGCAAACTCTGCTCAGGACAAAAGTTGGTTGTGGCACAAGCGTCTCAGCCATCTGAACTTCAAATACTTATCAAAGCTACCCAAAGAAGGGTTGGTGAGAGGAATGCCAATAGTTTTTGTTGATCATGATCATGTATGCAAAGCTTGTCAGCTAGGAAAGCTTTCAAAAGCATCCTTCAAGAGCAAACCATGACTCGTAACAACAAGACTTTTGCAACTTCTTCATATGGATCTCTTCGGGCTTGTGACTACTATTAGCTATGGTGGTCACAGATACACTCTAGTCGTAGTAGACGATTATACAGGATATAGTTGGATAGAGATGATGTTATCTAAAGATCACACATATGACATCTTTACAACTCTATTCAGAAGACTACAAACACAAAAAGCTCGATGACATCAGTGATGTTCGATCAGACAATGGAATTGAATTCACCAATAATGGAATAACAAAGTATTGTGATGATCATGGCATCGGTCACAACTTCTCAGCAGAACGGTGTAGAAGAAAGGAAAAACAGAACACTCATCGAAGCTGCTAAGACTATACTCGCGAAAGCAAAGCTGCCCAAGCATTTATGGGCTGAAGCCGTCAATACAGCCTACTTCACTATCAACAAATTTTACGGTAAAACACCATATGAACTTTGGAGAGGTAAAGCCTCAAATATTGGATTTTTCAAAATTTTCGGCTACAAATGCTTCGTAGTTTATAATGGTAATGACTACAGAGGAAAATTTGATAATAAGGCCGATAAAGGCGTCTTTCTGAGCTATGCATTACACTTCAAAGCTTCTAGGGTTTTCAATAAAAGATCTTTAGAAACTGTTGAGTCTATACATGTTTCATTTGATGAATTTGATTTATTAGAGTCACACGTGACTCCAAATGTTGCTGATGATTTTGTTAATGTTGGGACATGTACTTTCCAAGCACCAACCTTTCAAACACCAAATCCATCTCCAGCAACTCACTCAAATATTCCTGACCATCACTTCTCAAATGAATCACCAGAAGATCTCAACTTTCACCAGACTTTGAAGTCTGCTCACCTCAAAATCGAAGCTCAGCCAAACACATTGATTTATGTCACATATTATTTGTACTAGATATTTGTAATATCTAGTCAAATAATATTCAATTATCTTCATTAGTTTTCCTTCCCAAAGAAGTCAACTATGTCATTATCTAGCTTCAGACAAACGGCACAGACAACTGTCCAGCCTGTCGACTGAATCATGAAAACTGAAGACATTACCTCTTTTGGCTAAGAAGACTTTCAAGTTATAACACCTGCAAGTTGAAAACTTACTCTGTTTAAGAATGTCTGCCTCTGCATCATTGCATCTATGATGTCTTGCGCACTCATTCTACAAAGCGCCGAAATGCATTTAATGCATTATAACGTTGGACACATCCTCTTCATTTAGAAATCCAACGGTCCTGAAGATCTCCCGAAGTATATATTCAAGACTTGAAGATCTGAAAAACATACATCTCTTGCGCATTCAATACTCAAGCTTCATCTTCAATACTCAAACATTCAAGAGATCAAATGACAAGAACTAACACTTCACCAAACTTCCTGAAGCTACAGATCTACCAATCTTTATTTGCTTCCAGCTTCTTCTAGTTTGAAATTAACTTTTCTTTACTTTAGCATTTGAAAGATCAATTATCCATTGATTGTTTCTCTCATCATTAAGCATTCGGTTAAAAATCATTTTTATACACGATCTATTAGAGATCTTACTCTATCACCTAGTGGATAAACAAGTGCACTTTTCAAAATCCAAAGCTAACCACTTTGGTAGTGGACGTAGTACTATTCATAGTACGAACTACTTCTAAATCTTTGCGTACTTCTGCTTGAACTGTTTCTGCTTATCTTGTTTTCCATTATAACTGCTACTGTTATCTCTATTTAAGAACTACAACCTTTGATCTGTTGTATCTTCTCTATTTTCTGCTACCTTAACTCTTCTTAAGAGTTAGCTATTTTAAAAAGAAAGAACAACTTGAAAAGCGTTTAAAGAATTTTAAAAACACAACTAGGTTATTCAACTCTCTCCCCCTTCTAGCCTAGATTGAGCCTATTTGAGACCAACACGGACAATATTGGAATTTTCTTTATAAAAGTGGGCTTAAGCGGTTTTTTTAAAAAAAGGATAGTGAAGCGATTACAATTTTAGGAAAGTGTATCGGCTCGTAATTATTCCTATGTTATATTAAGAAAAGTTATCAAATAAGGGTAATTGTGTCTTAATTCTAGGCTCAGACTAAGCCATGCCTAGGCACTAGGCTTCGGTCTGGAGCCAGACTCAAACCAATTGAATTAATAATACAGCGGCAGAAATCTAGAATGTAACTGGAGACAAATACGACATAAATGACCTTGTGGTATGGTATCTCTACATATAAGCTTTTTTATCCATAAGTTCTGACGATAATCAAAATTTTCCTTTTTATACGATCTTAGATCTGTTTGATGCTTGTTTACTGATGACCAAGCTGTCATTCAAGAAACTCCTATACCATTTTGCAGAAAGCTTTGGTATTCGATTCATTGTTTTCTCATCGACATAGTAAAGCCCGAATCTTCTGCTGTAACCATGCGCCCATTCGTAGTTATCCATCAATGTCCATACAAAATAGCCACGTACATCAGCACCCTCCCTGCAATAATAGAGCATATATTCTCAGCAAGTTATCCACTAAGCTCAACTGCTTCTCGAGAATATTTGGACTAGTCCTCATTTTTAGTACTACTTGTAAGGGTAATTTAGGCAAAGCCTAATTTATCTTGTTTTCACCTTCTTGGTCAAAGAATGATTTTATTTTTGTTAATGATTTTTTAGGTGTTAGGATTTGGTTAGGATACTTTTGTTAGATTGATTTGAAAAATCTTTCAAAAGATTTAGGTGATATATTTTTGGTAACTAAATCTTTGCAAAATAATTTAGTTATTCAAGATATCATGATAGGAAACATAATCTTTCTTAATATTGTGTTAATCCCTTTCCTAGTAGGAGTTGGTTTTGTTTTTGCTGAACTAGAATCTGTTACAAAGAGAATCGATTTAGAGCCTTGTGAGCGTGAGAGAGGAGATCAAAAGGCCATTCCCACATGCGCCTTCCATACGAATGCAAAACTTCGAGAATGTACTTCTGAGTTCGATTTGTGTGCTTCCTTGTTATTCGTTGTTTGGAAGCTGTGTTTTGTTCTTTCTTCCCACGTTTGGTTTAGTGGTTTATGTGGGTTTTTCGGTTCTCCAAGATTCTATATCTTGTGAGAATATTTGTTAGTTGTTAAGTATAAAAACAGTGTTGATTTTAATATATATTGTGTAGCCTTGAGGCTTGATCTACAAGTTTGATATTTGTAGATTGTTTTGATTAATTCTTGTCTTTATGATCTGCTAGAAACTGTTTTTCTATAAACTTCCGCTGCTACTACTGTTTTTGCTATTTGTTGCTGTTTTCATTGTGACTGCCATTGTTGCAACAATCACTGCAACATTGGCTATCACATTGACTCATATCGAGAATTTGTGGTATCGCGTTCTTTCACTACTAGTAGTAGTACTGCTAGAAAAAGAGGCTTATGGAGAAGCTTGTAGGCTTATGTGTGCTATAGAATCTGTTAATGATGAATGAAGCACACCCACAGGCCACAGAACTTTGGTCAATCAATCCTACCATATCGACTCTCTATACATTAGAGTTGTAACAGAAGACCGATATGGATAATGGTTTAAAACAAAGGACTAATACGAATTCAATCGTCAACAACAGAATGGAGCATATATAAATATGGGAAGAGAGCTCTTCTAACTTATAAAGCTGTTATATGTAGAAAGAGTGTTCTACTTACCAAATGGCTTTGGCCAAAGAAGTAAGGTATGCTTTGTGATATTCAACTCTCTTGAAATCATTCAGCACATCTTCAACTTGTTCGCCCTCCATCTTTAGTGATGAATACCCTGCATTATAAACCAAAAGTTTCTGAATAAGTTGTATTATAATTGAGCTAAGTTGAATTAATATCGATCCAATTACAATAGACATAACGTATAAAGCTTGAACATAGTTCTGCATGCTTTCTACAAATTGACAGAAAGAAAATTAAAACCAAAACTGAAACACACACTTTCATCCACCCACACTTGCTCCCTGCCCGAAGGACAACAAGATTAAATAAGAAGAATATACTAGATTTTTGTCCAAATGAGAAGTCATTTGTAAAAAATAAATACGGGTAGATCCTCACTTTGTTGGACACAGAAAAATGGCATTTGTAATATCAATTTTAAGCAAATATTCACCATGATTGTATGATGTGGGGTAGAATTCATTACAAGGAAATTTCAGTTACAAAGCGTAATATACAATAAATTTTTAATTTGTGATGCAAAACAGGAGTCCTATCTTCCATCATGATGATATAAAGAAAACTGAGCAACATACCATTTTCTGTAACAAACATAGGTTTGTTTTGATATCTCTTTTTTACATAATTGACGATCTCTTCCATGCCTTTTGGCACTACATAAAAGTCTTCCACTGCAGTCTGTTTTGTTTAAGAGAAGTTTCTTCATCAACTGAATGGGTAACAAAAGTAAGATGAATAAGAACAAAAAACTAGGCCATACTCGTAATGTTTACCTGTTCACCAATCGGAACACCGTCTCGCTCTCCAGTGAAGTCCACAAAACCTAGGATTGGACGATCCCTGCCTAAGATGCAACTGGAATGGAGACAATCCTTTGCATATACAGTCGAATAATGGTTAATGCCGATAAAGTCAACACTGTTTTTCATATACTTCTTTTCTTCAGGAGAGAACCTTGGCAGTTCCCGTCCGTGATAACGACGCATTTCTGGAGGGTAATCTCCAAACATTATGGGATCATATATCCTGTTTTAAACAGAAAAATGCCAAATAAAAAAAAAGGTTCTCATGATTTTCATCTTTTATCCTTATCGTTTCTGTATTTAAAGGTATATGAGGCATCTTTTTGTAGTTGTTGATGAATATGAGGCATCTTTATTAGGCCATTCAAATATAAGCAGTTACCATGCAACAGTGAAAGCGAAGGCCCTACTAACAGCTTCTTGACCAATCTTGTCATCTGTTAGTGGTTCAAATGCAAAACAGTGTGCAACCATCCCAATAGATCCACCTTGTTTCAGCTGCATGGACATAATTTATAAAATTATATAAGCAAATGACTTGTACAAAAATCACAATACTTTATCAATGAGAGGAGTTGAAGGCCCGTTGATTACCTGAAAATGCTCCCGATATAGCTTGACTGCCTTGCCATGTGCCAGCAGCATGTTGTGCACAACAATGAGAGGCTCAACATCAGAATTTCCAACAGAACAGTTGCCAAAAGGCTCCGAACAGTGAGCTGGTGGATGTTCTCCCCTTTGGTAGCCCATTTCTGCTATAATGTTAGGTTCATTGATTGGGACCCAGTACTTCACTCTGTCTCCAAAACTCTTAAAACAAATCTCTGCAAAATGGACGAAGTCTTCCCTACAAGAGAATGATAACTTATGAAAACAATAGCTAGAACAGTAGGCGTGCAGGAGTATAATTAATTACTTTTTTTTTTCATGCAAAAAAATAAATAAAGTTGGACAAAGCATACTGCATTAGAGGGCTGAGCCATGCTCCGTATCTATCTTCGAGTTCTTGAGGAAAATCATTATGGTGAATTGTCACAAATGGCTCAATTCCTGCATCAATTGCTCTAGATAATTGAAGGAAAAATACAACCTCAACAAGGACAAATTAAGTCTTGACATCAAATTTTGCTTAGTACGATCAGGTGCTACATACCTTTAAGCAGGAGATTATCAATGATACTGTTATAGAACTTGATCCCTGCAGGATTAATATCACCAAATCTTCCCCCTATATAATACAGCCCAAAAATATCATTAATAAAATTCTAGCCAAAAGCTACATAATTGAAGTGTGCGGGTGTGGAGGGGAGGGATGGGAACATACTAGGGAGAACTCTGGCCCATGAAATTGAGAATCGGTATGCTGCCATCCCAAGAGAATGCATTATCTCAATGTCTTTCTGTTGTCAATTGTCATATATAAAAGTAGAATTAGCGAAACATTAATGTTCTCACATTTTAGTATCGATTCTTTCTTTTTTCCATTTTCATTCATGATTTCAGTTGGAATAGCCAAAAGTTAAGGAGTAGAATATATACCATGTAGAGATGGTAGTGATCATCAGCTATATCTCCATTTTCGACATTCTCTGTGTTAACTTAACATGGTTAACATACATGATATATCATCCAATTTCATCGACCAGCTAGTAGTACAATAAATAATAACAGAACAAAGCATTATGCAAAGAAATATTAAGAGTATTACCAATAGTAATTTTTAGAATTTCGTCTTGGTCAAAGCTTAATTAAGTTGACCCATGGCAATTATTTAGGGGCGGAGGGAGTATAAATTACCTTGGGCATGATTAAACGCATCCCAATTGCTTTGTGTTTTACCATCTTCAAGATATGCTCCTTCAATCTACAGAGTCAGAAAAAAATGCTGATTAAGAGAGAGAGAGAGAGAGAGAGAGAGAGAGAGAGAGAAAGAGAGGAGAGAGAAACTTGGTAGGCGGAGGCGGCAGCTCCAAAGAGGAACCCAGGTGGGAAATCTGATAATTTGATATCTTGTGATCCATTAATGGAGCCTTCAACTAAAGAATGAGATGTAGTAATTACAAGGATGATGAAGAAGAAAAATGAGTGGTGGAAGAATCGGGTACTGCTGTTCTCTTTCATTTAGCTTCCTTTGTAATTAATCTTATTGCTATGAATGAACTAAGCATGGGACTGGGGAGTTGTTGAAAGCAGCTGGTCTATCCCTTTCGTTTTCAACCCAGTTGATTTATACAAACAGACTGTATTATGAATTTAGAGCTCTAAAAATGGGTTGTCGGTCCTGACACTTAAAAAATTGTAAGAAACGTGGATTGAGTTGAGAAAATACAAATCCATTAAGAATTAAGAGGTGAGTCAAATAAGTTGAGCTTATAGTTGAGTTGGGTTGGGTTGACCAGTCACATACTAGTTTTAAATAAAGAAGTCATAAGTTTGAAACAATTAGTTTAAATTATTTTCGCTCAAAATATAATATTATTTTTTATATCTGAAATATTAGTAAATAATTTTGAATTCGTTCAAAAAGTGAAATTTATACTAACTAAAGATGTCGGAATAATGTATATTAATTGTAATATTTACAGAAAAATGATTATTAGAACATACAAAAAGAGTAATGATAAAATAGTTTTTTATTTCTATTTTTTTCTCATTTAATACTATTAATATTAGATAAAGTTGTTAAAAAATATTATTAAAAATATAATAATAAAAAATATAATTTTTTAATGAATTGTGATATTTTTTATGTTATTTATGATTAATTAAAAGAAAAATTAGTGAGTTAACTCAACCTAACCTACAACCCAAGATGGGTTGAATTGAGTTGACAATTTCCGCATCTATCATATTTCATGGATTAGCCCATCTCATCCAACCAAATAACGGGTTACGGATTGACCACCTCATCAATCCACTTAATAGCTCTAATTATGATTTATGGGTCTGTGGCCGATTGGAATCAATTCTGAATCACGTGGTGTTTGTTGGAATCAATTCTGAATCACGTGGTGTTTTGTTTTAGAGTTTACTTTAGTGCGCTACTTTGTCCTAAAACGAGGATCTAAACACTCATTTTAAGAATTAAGGACATTTCTTATACTCCGTACTTTTTAAATAATCGTCAAATATTTGATATGTTATACGGTGTTAAAAATTTAATTAATTGTATTATAAGTATTGATTTATTGTGTGATTTTTGTTAATACCTTGAATATTTATATTACATCTATATTACAATAGAACACATTTTTATACATATACAATTGACTAAAACTATTTAAAGGTTGAGATTAAATTATATTAAAAAAATTAATGGTTGGGATTGACTCTCACATTTACATGTGTAAGAGTAGTTATCCGCTTTTAACTTTATATTATCTCTCACTCTGTTACAAAGTCACCCCATACAATTAATATTATGAGCAGTCACACCCTGAGATTAATCTTCTAAACAATTACCCCTTATAAAACATCAATCTTACATTCTGCTACAAAATCAAGCGTTCATATGTCAATTACATTTAACTCCTTATAAATAGTTCCTCTCAACTATGGGTCTAGCACCCGTTAACTACCATTTGAAGTAATGTACCCCACAAATATAATATATTTTTTTAAAATCGTATCTTCTATTTAAACGTTGTCATTTCAATTGACGAAATCAAATATACTAGTATCGTGTCATATGTACGGACACGAAAATTTAGTGTAGCCATAATTAAAATAGGTAGAAAAAGTAAAGGATAAAGTGGTAAAAGTGTTTCTTAATTTTTTTTTTTGAAAAAGAACAATTATTTTGAAATGAACAAAAATAAATAAATGAATTGACAATTACTTAGAATCAAAGGGAGTATTTCACTATTTTAGTACTAGTATTTTATAAAATTTATCGCACGACCTTGTTTAAGAATTCAAAATTAAAAAGATACTCCTTCTGTTCTAGGCAAAAAATTCACATTTGAAAGTTAAATCTTTTAAGAAAATAATACTTTTATTAGCTAATTAATAATAAAATACTATTTTCATACCTTAATTTTTGAAAGTAGACTCTTTAAGTAAAATATCTCAAAATGAAATATTAGATTTTTTGCTAGGAACGGAGGGAGGGACTGTGGTGTAAGTGGTTTGGTTTGGTTTGGTTTGGTTTATGTCAAAACCACAAACCGAATCGCCTCCCAGTGGTTCCAAAGATCTCAAATCGAACCTAATCAAGTAAAATTTGGAACCAAACCGAACCGAACCACTCGGTTTGGTTTGGTTTGATTTTGTCGTTTATATAAACTATTTTTAATGAAATTGCTAACATTAAAAATAACAATAAAAATAAGATTTTAATTTGGAATTAACATCAAAATTATGGAATAATTTACTAACAACAAATTATTATAAATAAAACTAGTGTTCTAAAACTCTCCGCCTAACTCTGCCTAGGCCCCACTCTACTGTTGTGACTTTCTTAGTCGCCGCCTAATCGACCAAGTCGGCGCCTACGCCAAACCTCACCGACCTTAATTTATTTTTGTAGCTTTGATTTTGTGGCATGCGGTGACCGGAGAATGAATGTGGTGAACTGGAGAAGGAAGGGGGTGGTAATGGTGAGGCAGAGAGGGGGGTAGAAAGAAAAAGGGTTTGATTTTGTGAATATTCGGTGAGATGAGAGGGGGATAGATTAAAGGGTTAGATCTAGGAGGAAAGAGATTGGAGGATGAAAAAATGAGGAGAGTTGGTCTGCCGAAGAGAGAGAGAAGGAACTGCCTGATAGATATAAGAAAGAAGAAGAAAAAAAGATGAAGAAGAATGGGGTTGTCTCGAGACTCAAAATTTAGAATGCGAATGGATTAGAGATGATATGTTAGGCTGTGAGTTGTTGGGGCAGTAGTTAGGTGAAGTAATTTTTTTTTTTTTAGTTCTAAACTTGACTGGCTTATTGCTTTGGGGCTGTTGAGAATTGAGATTAATGGTAGGTTTGTATATTTTTGTTCATTTTACAAATATAGACAAGTGTTTGATAAAATGACAAATATAAAAAAATTAAATTTATAATCAATGTGTTTAATCTTTGATATAAATTATTAGAAAAATGATAATTATGTCTTAATTCTAGGCCCGCTTAGGCCCCGATTACGCCCCGATTAGTCCCCTAGGTGTTAAGTGTGCCGCCTAACGATTTTTAGAACCTTGAATAAAACAATACAAATTCTAAAATAAACACAAACAATGGAAGAGATAATAGTCCTCCAACAATCAAAATTTGTTTAATTTAGTATGCTTATATATATATATATATATATATATATATATATATATATATATATATATATATATATATAATAAATCAAAGGTTCAAAATAATTAATAAATGTAATATAATATATATTATATACTCCATCCGTCCCTAAATTATCGTCCTAGTTGACCCGACGCACGAATTAAAAAAAAATTGACTTGATTATTTATATTGATTTAATGTGTAATTTCCTTTAAAACTCATGTGTATGTGGTACATAATTAAAATAGAGTGAAAAAATAAAGATAAATTGGTAAAAATGATGTTCTAAAAAGGTAAGTTTCAAATTTGACAATTATTTTAGGACGGACGAAAAAGGAAAGGATGGACGATAATTTAGGGACGAATGAAGTAATAAATAAATAAAAATATATAAGTTGGTTTGGTTTGATACCAAAAAACCATGAACCGAACCGAACAGTGCAGTTTCTAATTTTTGAAACCGAAATCGAACCGTCTTCTACCAAAATCGAACCAAACCGACTGATTTAATTTAGTTCGATGGTTCCGATTTACACCCCAGGAGGGAGTATAATTGAATAATGCAAGCACATAAGACACGAGAGGAATATCCTCTTGCAGTGAGTTTTACTAATGTTATTCGAAGACGCCAAACCTGGGGTATGGTTAGGAATTAGGATGAAATAAAGCCAATCCGAGAGAGATTCTTAATCACAAACAGATGGCACCAGAAAATGTAAACCAAAGGGTAGACCGGCCAATATAAAGTTCCTACTACCGCCCTCCCAGACATTTCATCAAACAGTTGAGCAACAGAGAATGATGTGGATTGGAAGATGGAGGGAGCTAAGGAAACCCTATAACCAACCGGCATGTTTGGGGCCGCCGGCCAATTTTTTTTTTTCCCAATATCAATTCAATTTAGCCCTAGTTCTCTCCATTTTTATAGTTGAAATTCAATTTGATCCGCATACAAGTTTCTGACCAACTGTTTTGGGTATGAATTTTTTGAGGATTTTGGTAAAATTCAGTTGCAAGTAATTGGTATAATGCATTAACCATCTCCTGGAATGTATCCAAAATAGCTTCGTGGATAATTTTTGAACTCAAGCTGACAGAGATTTACAATGAACCCCGCAGACAAATACAACATAAATGGTTATGTATCATCTCTATGTATAAGTTTTCTTCTTCTTAATTTCTGACATAATGGCAATCTCATATGTATACGATCTTATATCTGTTGAGGCTTCTTTCTATTGACACAGCTGTTTTCCAAAAAACTTTTATACCATCTTGCAGAAAGCTTAGGTGTCCGATTCATCGTCTGCTCATCAACATAATGAAGCCCGAATCTCCTACCGTAACCATACGCCCATTCATAGTTATCCATCAAAGTCCACACAAAATAGCCACGCACATCAGCACCCTCTCTGTATTAAGAGCAAATATTCTCACAAAACTTACACCACCAAGCTGACTGATGAATGAAGTACACACATTGAATTGGCTTCATGCACACGAGATTGCGACAGAAAACCAATTCGAATGATGAACTAAAAAGATTTCAATGACAGAAGGGGGTACATATAACGAAATATGGTAAGAACTCTTATAGGACTTCCAATTTGTAGAAAGAATCAGAATATAGCTCCTCACCTGATGGCTTTGGCCAAAGAAGCAAGGTATGCTTTGTGATATGCAATTCGTTTCACATCGTTCAGCACATCTTCAGCTTGTTCGCCATGCTGCTTTAGTGAGGAATACCCTGCATTGGAAACCAAAATGTACAACATTTCCAAACAAAGTAGCATTGAAATTGATTCTTGTTGAATATCAATTAAATTACCGATGACAAATAAAAGCTTGACCTAGTTATACTGTCCATAAATGGACATAAAACTGAGACCTACCATTTTCAGTAACAAACATAGGTTTGTTATGATATCTCTTCTTTACATAGTTGACGATATCTTCCATGCCTTTTGGCACAACGAAAAACCTTGGCATTGCGGTCTGTTTTGAAAAGAAGTTTCATCATTGACAAAAATGGAAAGTTCACTTTAAACATTGAGAATAGAAATTCATCCATAATCATAATTATGTACCGGTTCACCAATTGGAACACCATCTTTCTCTCCAGTGGTGCTCACAAAACCTAGGATTGGACGATCCCCACCTAAGATGCAACTAGAATGGAGACAGTCCTTTGCATATAGAGCTGAATAATGATTAATGCCGATAAAGTCAATACTGTTTTCCATAAACTTCTTCTCCTCAGGGGAGAACTGTGGCAGTTCACTTCCATGATAATGACGCATTTCTGGAGGATAATCACCAAATATTACAGGATCATATATCCTGTTTTTAAGAAGAAAAAAAAGATAATGACATTTCGGTCATATCATATTACAATCAGTAGACACTAGACACTAGACACTAGACACTAGACAAGTTCCTTTTTGTTCATGTTTTACCTTCTTTTTTTTTCCCCTCTTGTTATTTGAGTTTATGATAAAAGTATTGTAGACCATGCGATATAGGCACTTACCAGGCAACATTGAAAGCATAGGCCCTACTAGCAGCTTCTTGACCAATCTGGTCATCTGTTAGTGGTTTGTATGCAAAACAGTGTGTAACCATCCCGATTGATCCACCTTGTTCAGGCTGCATTGACATATTCATAAAATCAAAAGCTAAAAACTTTACAAAAACTACATTACTAAGAGGATTCAAAACCAGTCGATTGCCTGAAAATGTTCTCGATATAGCATGACAGCCTTGCCATGTGCCAATAGCATGTTGTGCACAGCAATGAGAGGCTCAACATCAGAGTTGCCAACAGAACAGTTGTTGAAAGGCTCTGAACAGCGAGCTGGTGGATAGGTTCCCCTTTGGTAGCCCATTTGTGCTACAATGTTCGGTTCATTGATTGGAACCCAATACTTCACTCGGTCTCCAAAACTCTTAAAACAAACTTCTGCAAAATGGATAAAATCTTCCCTACAAAAGAATATTGACATCTACTAACATAACTTTAACAGAAAAAGAGGGGGAATGGTAAGGTTCTTTGGTTCAGATTATATATATATATAAAGCACAAAGGGAGTGCAACCCTTGGCCACTAGCGTTTACACAAAAGATAAACAACTTTCCCCTGGAGCAAAAGATAACCACAATTCAGAATTAATTGTAGCTTTGTAAACAAACCACAAGGGTTAGTACGAGGAGTAGTAAAGGTTGCTTCCCAAACTATCTACACGATTCAATTCAATTAGTTCTAAATGTATAAGCCAACCAAAGGGCCGTAAGTTGGCTCAAATGAACCATCTCACCAACCATACAAAAAAAAAAAAAAAAAAAAGAATAGAGATTGCCTCTTGATTCTTTGAAGGCAAATTATTTTATTATTATTATTATTCTGTAAAACATTATCCCACTTACTGCATTAGAGGGCTGAGCCAAGATCCGTATCTGTCTTCGAGTTCTTGAGGCCAATCATTATGGTGAATTGTCACAAAAGGCTCGATTCCTGAATAAAATGCTGGAGTTAATTTAAGATGTATATGATACAACCTCAACAAGAGCAATTAAGGCTAGAATTACAGCAAAATTTCCACAAGACTTGAATTGCTACCTTTGAGCAGGAGGTTATCTATGATATTATTGTAAAACATTATCCCACTGGGATTAATATCACCAAATCTTCCCCCTAATACAGTACAAGCCAAATCAAATACTAGTCAAAACCAACATATTTAAGATTGTGTGTGTGGAGAGGAGGGGTCAGGGGTGAGAAGTGAGAACATACTAGGAAGAACTCTGGTCCACGAAATCGAGAATCGGTATGCTGTCATCCCAAGAGAATGTATCATCTCAATGTCTTTCTGAGTCAATTATTTCAAGTAGAGTTAATTTTTGCATTAACTCTTTTGGAATGGCTAAAGAGTTGTGTAAATACCAAGTACAGATGGTAGTGATCATCAGCAATATCTCCATTTTCCACATTCTCTGTGCTAATTAAATTTAATATCGTAAGAGATCATCCAAAAACAAATTCATCAAACAAATAGCAGTACAATTACAATAAATAAATAAGAGAGCAAATTGAAGCATTAAACTACAACTCATTACCTTGGAGATGATTAAACAAATCCCAATTGCTAAGAGTTTTACCATCTTCAAGAAATGCCCCTTCAATCTACACGGTCAAGCTAATTAACACAGAAACAAATAGAGAGTGAGAAAGAGAGAGGGGGCAAAGTGGACAGACTTGATAGGCGGAGGTAGCAACTCCAAAGAGAAACCCAGCTGGGAAATCTGATATTTTAATGTCTTCCTCATCTAGCGATTCATTAATGGAGCCTTCATCAAAAAACTGAGCAGTACAAATTACTGGAAAGAAGAAGAAGAAGAAGACGACATTGAAGAATTCGGAACTTCTATTCCCTTTCATTTTGGTTACAGTATTTTCTTAACAGACACTACTGAAAGAAACATAATTGGCTGTGGCCTCATCAACTCGCTGTACAATTTTTGTTTATCAACTATTTTATTAATCATGTTACTTTCATTATCATCTTTTAATATTATTTAACATTATTTTTTCGTTTAAACATTTATAAATAATATAGTTATTCTATTATTTTTTTTATTTTTTTAATAAATTTATTAATTAATCTTATAACTAGAGTTATATTGTATAATTAAAAAATAACGTTTAAATATTTTTTATCAACCAAACTTTGAGTAAATATATAATCATTGATTATGAAAAAAATTAAAATTAAAATTTAAAAGATTTAATAATAAAATACACGACAAACCGAATAATAAGAAACCTCTTATAACAAATATGAATAAAAACGTCTTAGATTTATGTCTTATGTTTCTCTTTTACACTCTAGTCACTGCGTTAACTCCACCAAATTATCAATCCACATCACCATCTCTCTCTTCGCTGCAAAATCACCATTGTAATTCCTCTATTTCCTTTCTCTCCCTAATTGTCTTTGATCAAACTCTAAATTATGTGTTCAATCGAAAGCGATTTTTCTGATTATTATTTCTTCCGCCTTTTGAGTGTACGACAACCAATCTGTTTTTTTTTATTGATGAGGTTTTTTTATATTTATAATCGGATTGAATCCTGGGATAATAGTTCCGATCTCTCATTGTTACTACCAGGAAAATCGCGGGATGTTTAAGAACATTGCAACTAATAACAGATACAAGGTTCAACCTCAGAAGAAAGCCAATTGCTTCCACCAAGTATCAAACCCACCCTATATGCATCTAGAATCTTATGTCCCCCTCTTTTTACCACTCGGCTATACCCAGGACCATTTTTTATTGATGAGTTGTTTGATAAAGAGAGGGGATTGGTATGAGTCGATGCTTGCTATGATCAGTGGCCCACAATAATAATTACATTATCAATTGTCCATAAGAGTGGGGAATATATATATATATATATATATATATATATATATATATATATATATATATATATATTATAATGACAATAGTGAATTTTTTCGTCTAAAATACTTACCATAAATGGAAACTCAAATGTGACTTTTCAACTATATATTGAAAGTTGAAACATTTATTTTGTTAATTTTTTCATATTTTTTATATCACGCATTTATTTAACAGCAAAACAATTAAGCAATGTTTGGATACACATCACAAGGTTGGGCCCCCCAACATTAAATAATTTGTTAACAAAGTCAATTTACACAGTTGAAATTCAAATAATGTCAATCCTCATTTTTATATGCAATTAATCAATGTTATTATACACCAAAAAATATATAGGGATAAGTATACCATTAGTCCTTGAACTTTGGCCGAACCCATCATCAGTCCCCCAACTTTAAAAAGTTTCAGCACTGACCAAAGTAGACTTTTTTTGCTCATCGGAGGTCCCTAGCCCTAACGACGTTTGTGTATTTCCGTTAAGTGAGCATGTGTCACTCACATGCACAAAATAAGGGGGTCATGTATAACATCATCAAAATAAGGGGGCGATGTGAAAATTTTACTGACAATGTCCTCAATTTATCACACTATCAATTTCTCCTCAATTCTTGGTCACAAACTAATTTATCGTTGACTCCAATGACGAAGTGCATTAGTTTCACATCAACAAGAGACATGTGCTTCAGATTCACATTCACCACCGCCAGCTTAAAATCCTCAACCACCGACTCGGCGAGGGCACTGTAATCCACACGTGGGTACCCAAAACGTATAAACCCAACAAACCAAACATATTCCTAATCCACGGCCTCGGTGCAAATGCCATGTGGCAATGGCACTCCTTCATCTCCCCACTCGTCTCCAAGTTCAACCTCTACACTCTTTACCTACTATTCTTCGGCCGCTTCGAACACTTCCAGGCAAGGTTCTAAAAATCGTTAGGCGGCACACTAGCGCCTAGCGCCTAGGGGACTAGTCGGGGCGTAATCGGAGCCAAGGCGGGGCCTAGAATTAAGACATAATTACCATTTTCTTGATAATTTACATCAAAGATCAAACACATTGACTACAAATTAATTTTTTTTTATATTTGTCATTTTATCAAACACTTGTCTATATTTGTAAAATGAACAAAAATATGCAAACCTACCATTAATCTCAATTCTCAACAACCTCAAAGCAATAAACTAGCCAAGTTTAGAACTAAAAACAAAAAAAGATATTACTCCAGTTCGCCCTCCATTACCTCCCTCTATGCCTCATCATTACCACTCTCCATTCCTTCTCCAGTTCGCCCCTCTTCCTTTCTCCGGTCACCGCATACTACAAAATCAAAGTTACAAAAATAAATTAAGGTTGACGAGGTTTGGCGTAGGCACCGACTTGGTCGATTAGGCGACGACTAAGAAAGTCGTGGCGGTAGAGAGGGGCCTAGCGACTAGGCGGGGCCTAGCGACTAAGCGGGGCCTAGGCGGAGTTAGAGGAGTTTTAGAACACTGCTTTCAGGCCCATAGTTTGATGAAAACGATGACCTCCCTAGGCGTCACTGGTAAACTTAAAGTTGTCGCGATGAGTTACGGTGGGTTCGTCGGGTACAAATTTGCGGCACAGTTTCTGGACGCGGTGGAGAAGGTGGTGATTTGTGCTACTGGGCTTGTATGGAATCGAGCGATTTGGATAGAGGGATGTTCAGAATGAAGAAATGGGAGGAGGCGGTGGAGATTTTGTTGGCCTAGACGCCGAAAAAGTTGAGCGAGTTGACACGGATTTCGTTTTACAAACCTGCCAAGAATGTCCCTCATTGTCTTCTTTTTGATTTCATTGAAGTGAGTTTTCAATACTTAAATTTCCCAAAAACGTCAAAAAAACAAAAAAAAATGTATCAAAATTATCAATAGACAAGTATTTGTAGGTGATTACATTTTGAATTACTTATCTCAAATATTTTCACATTGCCCCCTTATTTTGATGATGTTATACATAACCCCCTTATTTTGTGCATGTGAGTGGCACGTGTTCACTTAACGGAAATAAACACACGACGTTAGGGCTAGGGACCTCCGATGAGCAAAAAATGCCTACTTGGGTCAGTGGTGAAACTTTTTGAAGTTGGGGGACTAATGATGGGTTCGGCTAAAGTTCAGGGACTAATGGTATACTTATCCCAAATATATATTATACACCTAAATGGTTGAATTCTCATAACCGAATTCTCATAACCAAATTCTCAGCATTGATTGATGAATTCTCAGCACGAAATTCAAGCTGCCCTTTTATTTTTCATGATCATTTATATAAAGTCACATCATCATATAAATTGTGTTGCAGAAAATGTTGTTTCCCAACAATATAATATTGGAGTCAAAATGTTTCGCCTCCTACTTTAGTTATTCCTTTATTAGATATCACGAATGGTATGATATATTATAAGGTGAAATGCACCATTGGTCCCTGTACTTTGGGTTTGTGCACCGTTAGTCCCTGAACATCAAAACGTCTCACCATAGACCAAAGTTTACGTTTTCTGTCCACCGTTGGTCCCTTGCTCAAACGTCGTGACCTGTTTTACCGTTAAATGGTCATGTGCGATTCGCATGACCAAAATTAAGGACCAAAGTGTCTTTTTGCAAAAAAGGATGGCTCAACAATTCCCAAGATGGCTTAGCCCCATCTTCCTCACCTTCCTCCTAGCTTCCCAACGCTTCTACTCCTGTCCATTTATCCGAGATAGACCGAATGAACAGAATCGGCAGCGGTGCCGGCGGCACCGTCTACAAAGTCCTACACCATCCCACCGGAAAGCTCTACACCCTTAAGGTAATTTACGGGAATCACGAGGACGATGTACGCCGCCAAATCTGCCGGGAAATCGAGATCCTTCGAGACGTCGACAACCTCAACGTGGTTAAGTGCCACGATATGTTCGATCACGCCGGTGAGATTGAAACTTCTTAAATACATGGAAGGTGGGTCCCTCGAGGGTACACATATCCTAAATGAATCCTCCTTGGCCGATCTCTCCCACCATGTTTTCTCCGGCCTCTACTATCTCCACCGTCGGAAGATTGTTCAAAGAGACATTAAACCGTCAAACCTCCTAATCAATTCCCAAAAGTAGGTCAAGATTGATCCTTTTTTTTTCATTTCTCTCCCTCCATCTCTCTTTTCATTTTTTAGTATTTCATTTTTTCATTTTTCCACCTTCTTTTCTTTCACAATTTAAATATAAGTCAAAGTCAGGTATGTTTTCTTCCATCTTTTCTCTTCGTGTTTCATCCCACCTTAAGGATAAAGCTTTCTTGTTAAAATTCTCTGATTTGTTTTTTTTTTACATTGAAACGTGTGATTAGTTGGAATTGTGAAATTGGATTTGATCTTTCAGGTTTTTTTTATCTGATTTCTATTCAGGTATGTATCTATTTCTTCTAATGAACCGATCAAACGCTTTAGGATTTGATTTTCAATTCCTTCTTTTTTTTGGGATCTATTTGTACTTTGTATGAGGTTTTAAATTTGAACTTATCATTTTGATAACTGAATTGTAGTCAATCTCTCGATCATCTGTGGGCATGATTGCTTACATGAGTCCTGAAAGGATAAACACCGATCTGAATCACGACAGATACGACGGCCAGTCAGTTGTTGAGCCATCCTTTTTGTAGCTCCTCCAGCAAGAAAAGACACTTTGGTCCTTGATTTTGATCACACGAATCGCACATGGTCATTTAACGGTGAAACATGTCACGGCGTTTGAGCAAGGGACCAATGGTGGACAAAAAACGCAAACTTTGGTCAATGGTGAGACGTTTTGATGTTTAAGGACTAACGGTGGACAAACCCAACGTATAGGGACCAATGGTGCATTTCGCCCTATATTATACTATTTTAAAGTAAATTTTAGTAAAGATTTCACTTATATATCTATAAAATATTACATATTTTTTTCAACTACTACACAAGTACACAATACAGGGAAGAGTAATTTCTATACATACTCACGTTTCACAAGTTAAAGTATCTCGCTCATTGTTGATTCAACAAATCATGGAGAATATTCAAATCCTACTGCCATTTCGAATAAGAAAAAACTTTTAAATAGATCACTCTCGCTTACTCAATATAATTTTTTGTTATATTTGTTTCATCTTTTAATTTTTATTATTAAGTAGATTAAAAGTTACTCATGTTTTATCTTCTTTTCTAATTTATGATATTTTTTTACTAAATAAATAATACCTCATATTTTGCTCAAATGTTTGATTTTTCATAACTTAAAAATATATAATAAAGATATCATAAAAATAATTATATTTAATACATTGCAACTTATGATTAATACTTTACACAAAATGTAATTTACTTTCTTAATTAATATTTCTGTTTATATAATAAGTTAAAAGATAATATATGAATCTTACATTTAATGTAAGTATGATGTGATTTTTCTATGATACAAATATAAGAGTGAGAAATAATAATTAAAAGCCGACTCAAATCAATGTAAAATGTTATAATAAACTTTCAATAATGATATTTATTAGTCGTTTTACTTTAATATTATTTAATTAAAAAATACTTTTGTCCATACGTTTAACGCATGAGTGTAAAACTAGTTGAATTAAATAAAAATCTAGCATAAAGATTGTAGACCAATAATTTGTAAATTGTGAGTAGTTGTGTTATCAAACATTTCCCTTTGTTTAATATGAACTTCTATTACTGTTAATGCTGCTGTTTTGCAAGAAACTTTTTGAAAAAAATTGTGGGTCGATCACTTTTTAAAATTTATAACTCCTTTCATTTAGTATTTTTTTTCAATAAAAAATAACATTTTTAAGGTCGAAATGACTGCGATATAATAAGCCTGAGGCGCGTTACGTTTTTGTATTGCGATTCAAAAATATCGGGTTAAATTTATGAGTCGCAGTGCAATTAGATTATGAAATTAAACTATTGAACTGCGGTGAAAAAATTAATGCAATGAAATTTATGAACCACAATTAAAAGATAAACTAGGAAATTAAATTTTGAACCGCGGTGCAAAAATGAATGCAATGAAATTTATGAATCGCGATTCAAAAATAGACTAGGAAATTAAACTTTGAACCGTAGTACAAAAAATAATGTAATGAAATTTATGAACAACGATTCAAAAATAGACTAGAAAATTAAACTTTGAACTGCGGTGTAAAAATTAATCAAATGAAATTTATGAATCACAATTCAAAAATAGACTAGGAAATTAAAATTTGAACCGCGGTGTAAAAATATTATCTAATTCATTTTTACATCGCTATACAAAAGAATAAATAATCAGTTTAAGTCTTTCACCTTCTTCTTCTATCTCATCCGTCGTAAGCATTTTTCTTCCTCCTCCTACGCTTTCGTCCCAACTGAAAAATCATTCAACCTAACACAGATCAATTATAGTTTCGTATTTCATGAATAAAAAAACTCATTGCGCACAATCGTGATTTTCAAATTCAAAGTGTATTGTCAAAGTTGTTGAAGAAGACGATGACATTTTTGGAACAATATTTCGAAAAGAGATTTTTACGATTGAAAAAAAGGAATGTAAACTTTTGAGGTTAGGAAGGCCGGCCATAATTTTACCTAAACTTTTATACCATTTTGCAGAAAGCTTGGGGGTATCTGATTCATTGTTTGCTGATCCACATAGTAAAGCCCGAATCTCTTGCTGTAACCGTATGCCCATTCGTAGATATCCATCAACGTCCATACAAAGTAGCCACGCACATCAGCACCATCCCTGCATTAACACGAACCACCCTTTGTCGCTTAATATTTCTTACTTCTCTGACCATATTTTAATTTGTATTACTCCTAGCACAACTAGTTATATTGCTAATGATGAAGATGCATTGCGAAGATGGTCAAAGGCTTAAGCATGCTTTAAAATTTAGTCAGTCTGCTAAATTGATTTCTTGTACACAAGAGGTGTGACATGCACAGGAGTATTTGTATACCAGTTTTAAAGAAAGGAATATATAGTAAGAGAGTTTATAAGTGCTCACGTAATTGCTTTCGCCAAAGAGGCAAGGTAAGCTTTGTGAAATTCAACTCACTTCATATCTTTCAGTACATCTTCAACTTGTTCACCCTTGTGCTTTTCAGAGCAATACCCTGCAGTGGAAACCAAAGAGATTACAATGTTTTTTTCCGTCAAAGAAGTAACACGCGAAGTAATTGATTTGAGCTGAGTTGATCAATATTATCATTAACTTACAAATGGAAATAAAGAGCAGCATGAAACTAAGTGGTATATTACATTATAGATTTCAGATTTATAATGTACTACTACTAGTCCTATAATTCATCAATATATGAGGAAAACTGAGACACATTCATACCATTTTCGGTAACAAACATAGGTTTGTTATGGTATCTCTTCTTTATATAGTTGATGCCTGATGGCCTCCTCCATGCCTTCTGGCACTGCGTAAAATGTTGGCATTGGAATCTGTTCTCATGAAGAGAAGTTTCATTATTAACTAAAACAGAAACAACAGTTAAGACAATGCAAGCCATAATCATTAGTTTGGACCGGTTCACCAATTGGAACACCATCTCGCTCTCCAGTAGTGACGTAGTGTACACAAAACCTTGAATTGCACGATCCCCACCATTGCTGCAACTAGAATGGATGCAGTCCTTTGCATACAGAGTTGAATAATGGTTAATGCCGATAAAGTCAATGATGTTCCTCAAATACTTCTTTTCTTCAGAGGAGAACTTTGGTAGTTCACTTCTATGATACCGACGCATTTCTGGAGGGTAATCTCCGAATATTACAGGATCATATATCCTATTAACAAAAATTGTGTTTGGGGAAGAGAGAGAGAGAGAACATCAAAAGCAGCTTATGACCTTTACATTATGTACTATTGAAATCACAAGACAAGTTTTCTCTATTGCTTTCCTTTTCTTTCTTAAGGCTAATTACGCAACTTCATATAGTAGGCCATGCAAATATAAGCATTTACCAGGAAGCATGAATGCAAAGGTCCTACTAGCAGCTTCTTGATTGTCATCTGTCAGTGGTCTGAACGCATAACAATGTGCAACAATTCCAATAGATCCACATAGTTTAGGTTGCACAGACATATTCATAGAGCATGGGCATAAACTTTAAAGAAACCACAAACTGTATAAAAGGGCTTCCAGACCAGTTTGATTACCTGAAAACGCTCCTGATATAGCTTGGTAGCTTTGCCATGTGCTAGTAACATGTTGTGCACAACGATGAGAGGCTCAATATCAGAATTGCCAATAGACAAGTTATCGAAAGGCTGTGAACAACGAGCCTGTGGATATTGTCCCTTCCCATTGCCCACTAGTACAACAATGTTTGGCTCATTGATTGTGATCCAATACTTCTTCACTCTGTCTCTAAAACTCTTGAAACAAATTTCTGCAAAATGAAGGAAATCTTCCCTAAAAGAAAATATGGGTAAGTCTGCAAAGCGATTGGGGGAATAATAAGATTTAATTCAGAATCAACACAGGTAAACACTTTAGCGTTGAGTCTTGACAAAATATATAAGTTTGAGGTTACGTACTGCATTAGAGGGCTTAACCAAGATCCATATCTGTCTTCGAGCTCCTGAGGAAAATCATCATGGTGAATTGATACGAATGGCTCAATTCTTTCATCAAATGCCTATGTTAGTTCGACACAATATAACCTTAAGTGAGACAAAGTTAGGCTTGACTTACATCAAACTTTTTGTAGGATTTTAATTGCTACCTTTGAGCAGCAGATTATCAATAATTCTGTAATAGTACATGATCCCTTTGGAATTAATATCACCAAATCGCCCCCTAGTAACACCCAAAAAGGTCTTTAATTAAATACTAGAAAAACAACACAAATATGTGAGTGCATGTGTTTTGAGGAGAGGGATGTGGATCGTACTAGGAAGAACTCTAGCCCATGAAATTAAGAATCTGTATGCCTTCATTCCAATAGAGTGCATTATCTCAATGTCTTTCTGTATCATATATACATAAACACAATTAATAGTTAAGCAGAGCATTAATTTTTGCATCAATTCTTCCTCTTCTCATATATCAACTGGAATAAGCTAAAGGGGGTCTGGAAAAATACCAAGTAGAGATGATAGTGATCAACAGCCATTTCTCCATTTTCAACATTCTTTGTGCTACCTTAACATGATTAGCATGACAATCAACTGGTGTATCAATACAACAACCAGTAACAGAACAAAATGAAGCATCAAATTACCAGCTTGGGCGTGATTGAACACATCCCAATTGCTAAGAGATTTTCCATCTTCAAGATATGCTCCTTTAATCTACACGGTAAGCGTAAAATGTTAATTAACACAGAAGCAGCAAGAGAGAAAGAGAGAGAGAAAGAGAGAGAGAGAAAGAGAAACTTGGTAAGCGGAGGTGGCAGCTCCAAAGAGAAACCCAGGTGGGAAATTGATAGACGGACAATTAACACTGCCCAAAAATAACTTGCATTGACTTTTTTATTTTAAGTAGGTGCATAGTCTAATTGTAAATTCATATTGTAATTATCATTGATTGATTGTAATTGATGGGCTAGACTATTATCTAATGAAACAATATCTCAAGATGAAAAGCAAGTTGAGATCTTTTCTAATCCAAGTCGGTACTCTCTCTTTGCCTTCTAACATTCTTTTGTCTGCTCTCTTCTTATTTGTTTGTGTGATTTCTAACATGGTATCAGAGCCACAAGTGGTCATGGCAGACAATTCTACAATCTCGACAGGCAAGTCCTCCACTTCACAACTACCTGAAAATGGTGTATCCTCCTACTCTCTTCCTGTTTTCTTCAATATTCAAAGTTTTATGTCTCATTGTCATCTGTCTAAAGAAAATTACTTGAACTGGAGTTCCCTCTTTAGGTCCGTTCTCGACACCCACAAGCTTTCCTCCACTATTGTTGAAGCTATACCTCCTCTAAAACACTTAGCCGATGGTGTAACCGAATCCCCTGCCTACTCCTACTTTATCCAAGCCTCCGGTTTAGTGTTAGGATGGATCAAAGCCATCGTTACAGCCGATGTCCAAGCCTATGTTAACCCTTGTAAAACAGCCCCCGAAGCTTGGGATCTATTGGCCAAAGAGTTCGGAGTTGCCTCTTTCATTCATGTCCAAAAGTTGCAAGATGATCTCCATAATTTGTCCAAAGATTCTTACACATCCATCCGTGACTACCTCCTCTGAGCTAAAACAATTTCTAACGCCCTTATTGTTGCTGTTGAAGCGGTCTCCATTGTGACATTAAAACAGCGAATCCTTAGTGGGTTGGGGGCATCTTATAAAGAGTTTATTACAACCCAAAACTCAAGGGGAGATACTACTCTTTCTGACCTACAGGATCTGCTTCTCCAAGAAGAAGCACTACACCTGAAATTCTCTACTCCTACCTCTCAAACCACCACTGCCTTTCCAACCAGTAGAGATAATTCTACTTCCAAACAAACTGACTTTCGAAGTCCTGGTCCAGCACAATCCAATTTGTTTCAAGGAGGACAGAGTGGTCCATTTCAGAATATGTCTTATTCTCATAGGGGAGGGGGAAATCGTGGGAGAGGGAAGCGTTGGTGGAAAAATGGTCAAAATCGGAGTGGGGGTGGGCGTGGCTTACTGCCTACACCGAATTATGCTTTTCCTACAAACATGATCCCTCCATCCGGCCAATCTTCACCTTTTCAGCGTCCCAATTCTACCCCTCCGAACCCATTCGTTAGTGTCGATCCAACCACTGCTTGCCAACTGTGTCGTCGCATTGGTCATACTGCCCCAACTTGCAACGAACGTACTAATGTTGCATACAATGCCCGATATAATTCTGCCTCATACCCAAGTCCTGGTCCCAGTTTCTACCCTTCATATCCTTCACAGAGTTTTGTTCCTTCTCCGCATCCTCAGTCTGCCATGGCCCCGGTTTCTTATGTTCTTGATTCTGGCGCTACGAATCACATGACGTCTTCCACTGATACACTCTCTCATTTCACTCCATACTCAGGTAATGACTCGGTCACCATTGCCAATGGTTCTCATTTTCCTATATCTTCTATTGGTCAGTCTCATATTAAACATGCTAATCGTGTCTTTTTATTAAATAATGTGTTATGTGTCCCTAACTTACATAAATCCCTTTTATCTATTCGTTGTTTTTCTCTTGATAACAATTGCTTCTTTGAACTTGACGCTTTTGGTTTCCGTGTGAAGGACAACTGGACGAGGCAAACCATTCTTTCTGGCAGTAGCTCGAACGGTCTCTATATAATCTCTCATTCGCACCCATGTCTCACTCCAATCCTTTGGCATTAATTGGTGAACGTGTTTCCCCTTCCACATGGCATACTCGCCTTGGTCATCCGTCGTCTAAGGTCCTTGCTTCGTTGGTGAATAAATTTCATATTCCGATTAGCAGAACCATGAACCAAAAACAAACTTGTCATGTTTGTCTGTTAGGAAAGCCTTGTGCTTTGCCTTTTCTTTCTCACAATTTTAAATCTAGTGCACCTTTGGATTTATTGCATTTGGACGTATGGGGTCCATCTCCTGTTTTATCCAATAGTGGTTTTCGTTATTATTTTTCTGTGGTTGACGATTTTTCTCGATATGTGTGGTTATTTCCACTTAAACATAAATCTGATGTTCTCTACGCTTTCTCTGTGTTTAAACTTCAAGTAGAAAATCAGTAGTCTCGAAAGATCTCAGCCATACACACTATTAAAACAGTTCAAACTGATGGAGGGGGTGAATTTATTAGTAGAGAGTTTTCTAATTTTCTACTAAAACATGGAATACGACATCAACTTACTTGTCCGTACACGCCCCAACAAAACGGGGTAGTGGAAAGAAAGCATCGTCACATAGTAAGCATGGGTTTGTGTTTGTTGGCCCAATCAAATGTTCCACGACGTTTTTGGATCGAGGCTTTTAAAACAGCGATTTTTCTAATTAATCGAACCCCAATGATGCAACTCAACTACATTTCCCCATAAAAAAACTCCTTCAACGCACTCCCGACTATAGGTTTCTTAAAACCTTTGGGTGCGTTTGTTTTCCACATTTAGTTCTGTACAACTCTCATAAGTTAATGCCCAAGTCTACTCCATGCGTGTTTTTGGGCTATGATTTACAAAGAAAGGGATATAGATGTCTCGATCGTAATTCAAGTCGTGTTTACATTTCAAGAAATGTTTACTTTGATGAAAATTTATTTTCATTTTCTTCCAGTCTATCTACAGGTAGCTCCACTGGCCCAAGCCATATCATTCTATCTCCAGCTCCAGGCCCTCGCCTACAATTCACTACCAGTCCACATGCCCTGCCCACTTCATCTTCTACAATTTCTCCTATTGTTGCATCTGATCTGGGCAGTCCACAAGATGTTAATGATCTGGACGATCCTAGTTCAGACTCCACTGCGAGCTCACATTTCTCACCTCACACTCCTGGGCCCATGCCCCCTTCTTCATTACCATCTTCAGTTGACTGTGGCCCCAGACATCCAGTCCCAACCGATCGGCCTGTCTTCACCTCTTCTACAATTCCCTTCAGGCTTGAGGCTGAACCCACTACTTCTGAATCCAACACCCCACTATTAAGGTACAACAGCAACATCAATGAACTTGTGTATTGGCATCCTCTTCCCGAAGCTCTAACCGCTACCACCGCTAGCGAACCCACTTTCGAGCCACGGACTCTTAAGCAAGCTGCCCCTCATCCTCAGTGGAAGAATGCCATGATTGAGGAACTTGCTGCTCTTCACAAAAGCTCCACATGGAGTTTGGTACCACGCACACCTCATATGAATGTTGTTGGAAGTAAATGGGTGTTCAAATTAAAACATCGAGCGGATGGTTCCATTGAACGTCACAAGGCTCGTCTTGTTCCACAAGGCTATACGCAACAAGAAGGTCTCGACTATGATGAGACCTTTAGCCCCGTTGTTAAACCCCCCACCATTTGAACTGTGCTTACCTTAGCCCTCTCTCGCTCATGGGATATTGAACAAATTGATGTCTGCAATGCCTTCATGAACGTTATCTTACATGAAGAGGTCTACATGTCTCAGCCTCCGGGGTTTCGTGATCCAAACTATCCAGACCATATGTGTCGTCTTCACCGTGCTTTATACGGCCTCAAGCAGTCACCACGAGCATGGTTCTAACGCCTCCATGATTTTCTTCTCACCCTTGGTTTTTTCAACAGCAAGTCGGATAGCTCTATGTTTCTTCGTCACTCTGGTACATCTACTGTTGTTATTTTGGTCTATGTAGATGATATTCTTGTTACAAGATCTTCTCGGCCCGACGTAGCTCAAGTTCTTGACCAAATCTGCACCACTTTTGAGAGTCATCGTCTTGGTTCTTTGGGGTATTTTTTGGGTATTGAAGCCATTCGGTCCAAGGCTTCTTTCTCTCTCAGTCAAGCCCGATATGCTTCAGACTTACTTCACAAATTCAACATGGAGAATTGTAAACCTGTACCGACTCCTTGTTTACCGGGCTCGTATCTCTCTTCCAGTTTAGGCGATCCTATTGCTAATCCTACCATCTATAGGAGTATGGTTGGGGGACTTCAATATCTGACCCTTACCCGTCCGGACATTTCTTTTGCAGTCAACCAAGTCTGTCAATACATGCATCAACCTCGTACAAGTCATCTTCAAGTTGTCAAAAGGATAATGAGGTATATTAAAGGTTCTATTACTCTTGGCCTCCACTTTTATGCCTCACCCGATCTCTATCTTCGGGCATTCTCTGATGCGGATTGGGCTGGTGACCCCGACACTCGTCGTTCCACCACAGATGCTTGTGTATTCGTTGGTTCCAACCTTGTTGCATGGACTGCCAAGAAACAGTCAACGGTTGCTTGCTCCAGTAGTGAAGTCGAATACCGAGCACTCGCTACAAGCACGGCTGAACTTCGTTGGTTCTCTTATGTGTTCCGTGAGTTGGGTCTTCCCTTAGCTCCACCGATTTTGTATTGTGATAACTTGTCTGCCATCCACATGTCTTGGAACCCCGTCTTTCATGCTCGTACTCGCCATATAGAAATTGATCATCACTTTGTTCGTGAGTTACAACAACGAGGTTTTCTTCGCATCACTTACGTTCCGACGGGTAGTCAACTTGCAGATATCTTCACGAAAGGTCTCACTCGTCCTCGCTTACATCTGCTTTCATCCAAGCTGCAGCTCAACGTTGTCCCGCTTGGCTTGAGGGGGGGTGATAGACGGACAATTAACACTACCCAAAAATAACTTGCATTGACTTTTTTATTTTAAGTAGGTGCATTGTCTAATTGTAAATTCATATTATAATTATCATTGATTGATTGTAATTGATAGGCTAGACTATTATATAATGAAACAATACCTCAAGATGAAAAACAAGTTGAGATCTTTTCTAATCCAAGTCGATAGTCTCTCTTTGCCTTCTAACATTCTTTTGTCTGCTCTCTTCTTATTTGTTTGTGTGATTTCTAACAGAAATGTGATGATTTGATATCTTGTGATCCTTTAATTGAGCCTTCAACTAGAGAATGAGATGCACTAATTACAAGGACGATGAAGAAGAAAAATGAGTACTAAAAGAATATGGTATTGCTATTCCATTTCATTTAGCTTTATGCTATCATTGGACACTCATTAAAGAAGACAATGGAATTGGTCTGTGTTGGCCTGGCTTAGGAATCTATTAACTACTAAGGGCATCCACAATGGATGTTCTTACACCATGAAGAGCAAGCAACCATCGGGGTTCCAATAATCACTTCCAATTTTCATGCTGAGCTGCTCTGCTTGCCTAGCATGCCTTATCAGTTGTCAATATAAGAGTTCTTTTTTTATTTTATTATAAAAATGTCATTAAGCTCCCTAATGAGCTCGGCCCAAATCCTGGTCACGAGCCGAGCACATGTGCTTTCACGTGATAAGCATGTGGAGGACATGGACCAAGAAAGAGATTACCCGAGCAAGATAACCCGGTGTAAACATTCTACATACATTCCGATCAGGAATCTAACTACTGATCTGATCAAGCAAGGAGCAAGGCTGCTCGAATAAACCAGATATACATTTCAAGCTTAACTTACTAATAACCCTCGAACCCGATATTTAACCCACGACTCTGCCAGTTACGCGGTGAACCCGCATTTATGGCCATAAAAGCCTATAATCTCTCCATAGTAATGACTCAGCTCGAATTCCATTCCCAAAAGGGCTATATATACCTTACAATGCTTCATTTCAAAGGTACGCTCACTTTTACACAACGAAACTCTATCATTTTGCTTACTTTAAGCTTAAGACTTACTCTCACACCTAAGGGGTTTCCCGAGGCTCTGCCTTGCATTCCTTCTAAGGTTTCCTTCTTTTGACAGGGTTTTTACAGGATCATACATTCACATAAGTCCAGATATCCTAAACACCGCAAGGAACGACCCAAGACCAAATTATGTAGCATCAGTTTGGTTTCGTTGTCGGGAGACGAAAATCTTCAGAACACTATCAAAAACTTTATTAGCATGGCTAAGAACAGTAACGGGCATGTTGCTGCAAGTGGAAATGTTGGTGGTGATGTGTCTGTTCACCAAGGAGATTGGCTACCAATCAATAACCGACCCGAGGGGGTTCCCCAACCTGATCAGCTTTCAAGGAATGGGCTTCCCCCAATAGGCGGAGAAATGGCCAGGTCACAGGCAGCAGCTCAACATGCACCACTAGGTGCGGCTGGCTTTGTCCCAGTGAATGATCCACCTCAACCCGATTTGAGGAATCAGTTGCAACAACAAAGGGCCAATTCGATTGAGCTACGTGATCAACTGAATCAACGTCGAGAGGCTGCTCGACTTAATCAGGCGGCAGAGCTAGCCCCACTGAATGAGCAAGCACAAGCTCTAGCTCTTTGTAATCAAGCTCAGTACTTGAATAGGATGTTCATAATGAACCAACAGTTGGTCGCGTTGGGTCAACCACCAGTGCCCATTGAAGAATAGCTAATCCCATTCGTGCCCGCAGCGAGTGCTCCACAAATGGTTGAAAGGGCGCCTAGTGTTGGTGGTCATGCCCCATACAGACCCCCCCTAGCCATCGATCAAGCACTAGCTCGAAATCGAGCAGAAAGTGGTGGTAGCCACAATCAGGGAACTCGTGTGGTTGAAATCCACGAGGAAAGGCGTGGATGAGATAGACGCCATGCCAGAGAGCCCAGTATGGTCGCTGAGTCGCAGCCTACCAGCAGGCGGAGCTGAAGAGATGAGCACGAACACTCCTATCATTCTCGTTCTCATTACTCTCATTGGTCCCGCCGGACATCTACTTGCCGTGAACATGACAGACGAGAAGACCATCATGAGGCCCTTAGACCACCAAGGGTTCCCCAATAAATAATAGCACAACCAATTAAGGCACTTCAGGCTGCTATAGCTCAGCCCGTGGCAGTCCCTGCGGCACCATTACCAGCACAACCTCAGACAATGGCTAAGGTCTTGGCAATCGTACAGGCAAGGATGGATGGATAGGAGGCTGGTCGCCAACCTGACGGGATAATCCGACCAACGGATGACAGTTCTTTTGCGGACTAGATTGAAAACACACCTTCGGCTCAGGGGACTGTTTTTCCCAACTTTGACAAGTACTCGGGTAAAACCCGAGCATGAGATTGGTTACGTTCATTTGAGGCACAAGTTGGCCTGGTAACTAGCAATAAGGCCCTAAAAATGAAAGCGTTTACGGGGGCTATCCAGGGTAAAGCTCAAATCTAGTTGGGAAGATACCCAAGAGGATCAATAATGGCATGGAACGATTTGAGGATAAAATTCTTAGGCGAATTTGGCTCTACCGGTGCACTACCAAAGAGTCATTTTGATCTCTGCAAGGTGGTCCAAGGAGTTGATAAATCTTGCCGCAGTTATATGGAACGATTCACAAAGGTGCTCGAACAAGTCACGGGCATGACTGAAAGGGAGGTCACTCTTTGTTTTTTTGAATAACATGCGAAGTGGGGGCCTAAAATAGGAGTTGGTAATGCATCCACCAGCAACTCAGGGCGAGATACTTGTTCGGGCACAGTTATTCAACTAGACGGAGGTGGACCGAAAAGATAAAGCAGAAAATGGCTCGGCGACAATTGCAACTCCTAGCTCAGGAAATAACAATAATTTTCGGAGAGATCGGAACAGGACTTCTGATTCTACTCAACTATTTAGAGAGTAGCATTTTACTCCCCTGAATACTTTAAGGGAGGAAATTATGATACAGATCCAGAATGATCTTCCTGCTCCTTACCCCATGAACTCGGACACAGCTCAATATCGAGATAACACAAAATTTTGTGCTTATCACAACGATGTAGGGCATGTTACTGAAGAATGTTTTATCCTAAAAAAGGAAATCTAACGCTTGATTAATCAAGGACGTCTTGGTAGATTCAAGCAGGGAAATAATAATGGAAATAATCGTCGTGACCCTCCTGCTCGGGGAGGAAACTGAGGAAATATGGGAAATGCCCCTCAAGTACATGGAGTTGTCAACATGATTCTCGAAGAGGAGCCTCGCTCAACTCAAATTGGAAAGCACATCTACTCACTCTCAAAGGTAATAAGTATGCCACCAGTGACTTGGTTTGGCGAGAAGACTATTCACTTCACTCGTAGTGAATTAGCAAACACAACTTTAGCATCAGAGCAGCCGTCGGTTATATCAGCTTTGATTAACAATTAGCAGGTGCATCGAGTGTTAGTTAACACCGGAGCATGTCGGGACGTGTTTTACTACAATTGTTTCAAGGAGATATCCCAAAAACTGAAGTGGTCACCTCTATTTATAGGTGAGAGGAGGGACACCGCTGGCATTTGCGATTTTCTTCTTGTGCTTCATCCGCTTGTACTGCACGCTTGAGGCTTGTACAATGCGTTAAAATAGGGAGCACTGTTTGGGGGCTTGGCACCGGACCCATGCATGCTGGGCGCCGCGCCCACAAAGCTTTGTGGCAGCGCCTGGTTCCCTTTTTCTGCCTCATTTTGACACTATGGCCCCTGCATTTTACTCTATTCACGCATCCTACTTTGTCTTTTGCATTTTTAAACCTTGTAATTTGACATTTGTTAAGTTTTAACAGGTCTTGATATCACATGTCAATGTTACATACCAGGGGTACGAAATTGGGGTGTCTACAGAGCCCCTCAACGATGGAGTTTACGGGTAACCCGCAGCTTACCGAGTAAATGAACATCGTTGATAAGAAATAGACTCTCTAATTTCGTGGAAATTATAATGGGGAGTAATGCAACATGTAGCAGTTATAATGCAACAATTTATAATGCAAACCAAATCTTACATATCCTAGACATATTTAGTCAGTTATAACAGGTTATCATAGTTTTTAAGCAGATATGCAAATTAAGTGTTCTGATGGTTGGACCTACCAAAGTAGGCTGCCAACATATCCCTTAATAAAAGGAATCAAACCAAAACGCACTTTCCCCAACATAGGGAAAGCGATGCTGCTTTTTAAAATGTGTTTTCCCCAGCATAGGGAGAGCGATACTGCTTTTGAAAACGGGCTTTCCCCAGCTGATGGAAAGTGATGCTGCTTTTCAAAACGAGCTATCCCAAGCATAGGGAAAGAGATGCTGCTTTTTAAAACGGGCTTTCTCCAGCATAGGGAAATAGATGCTGCTTTTTAAAACGGGCTTTCCCCAGCATAGGGAAATATATGCTGCTTTTTAAAAACGGGATTTCCCCAGCATAGGGAAAGCGATGCTGCTTTTTAAAACGTGCTTTCCCCAGCATAGGGGAAGCGATACAGATTTTTTTAAAATGTGCTTATCCCAGCATAGGAGAAGCGATGTAGATTTTTTAAAATGTGCTTATCCCAGCATAGGAGAAGTGATGCAGAGATTTTATTTTAAAATGTGCTTATCCCAGCATAGAAGAAGTGATGCAGATTTTTTAAAAATGTGCTTATTCCAACATAGGAGAAGTGATGGAGATTTTTTTAAAATGTGTTTATCCCAGCATAGAAGAAGCGATGCAGATGAATCGTTGTGGCAGAATGTTGTCGATGATCGGCTTGTGTAGCTTTTGATGATGCTGCTGAGGATCTTTGGGAGTTGGTCATTGGCGAGATACTAGTAGAACATTTATATATTTTTCCAAAGGCCGATGCGGCAGAAGACCTGATAAGATGCAGTAAAATGATGCAAACAAAAGATACAAGCATGCGAATGAAACTTTCTTTTTCTAAAAAAAAGGACTTTTGAATGTGCATGTGTATCATCCGTTTCTTAAACATGTTAAGACAAGATAAGCCAAAGTGATGGAAATGTAATATAAGAGCTTGAGAACTGGTTTCTGGTTGGCTTTGAAG
Source organism: Codonopsis lanceolata (assembly GCA_013146195.2). Taxonomy (NCBI): domain Eukaryota; kingdom Viridiplantae; phylum Streptophyta; class Magnoliopsida; order Asterales; family Campanulaceae; genus Codonopsis; species Codonopsis lanceolata. The sequence goes on from CM028380.1 coordinate 70,448,580, forward strand.
GATTATGACCATAGGAATTGATGGTGATATTTCAGATGGAGGTGGGTGAAGTTTAGGGTTACCTTTGAGTCTTTTGACTAGTGCATCATTCAAGAAAGGAATTCAATCAGGACTAGTGAGTCCTACTAATCGATGTCTCGGAGGAACCACTTTTTTTTTCTTTTTTTTTGTTTTGTTTTGATTTTTTTTCTGTGCTCTAACTTTTGCCTAGGCCACCTTTTCGGGTTTTCAACATAGCGAGCCTTTACCTCATAGGGAGCTAGTCTTTCAATGCATGCAATGATAACCCGCTTATTCTTGAGCGATCACAGTTTTGTAGCTTCTTCGTTTTTTCTGGCGAGATGGAAATGACAGTTGTTTCTAGAGATGATGAGTCTTTATGTATCCAATGAGTTCAGCGGGTGAAGCCCCAAGATGAATTTGATCAAACATATTTTGTAAGATGAGACGGGCAAGTTTCTGAAGAGATTGAATGGAGGCAGCCCCAGAAAGACTCGATTGGGAGCGACTTTTATGGGAGACAGAAATTAGTATGCTCAGAGAGAAAAGATGACTCTAATGGACAAAAAGAAGAGTCATGATCCAGAGTTTATCGCCGAGTATCATGAGTTTCATGGACCCTACTTAACATTTATCTTTTGATAATTTTATGTATCCTTAGCAAGGAGTTCTATCCTGGATCCAAATTACGTTATAACCGATTGAAACAGAGCTATAGGTGGCAACAGAGTTCGGGTATAGTGTTTAAAGTCTTTGGGGGATGGATTGGCTTTAGGGTTGAGGATTTGATTGACCTCTTGCTCAAAGGTATTTTGGGCTGTGGACTTGGTTATTTTCGGAAAGGCGATCAGAAGCGATTATTAGCTGGCCTTCTAAGCTGTGGGTTTGGATGAGAATTTGGTTTCTGGACCTGGTTGTAGGTATGGTTGGGAGATCGGCTTTTTGGCTTTGGTTGTGGGTCATGGGGTTGTCCAAGAGTGATTGGTCTCTTTCCCTCTTTTTTTGTGAGAGAGAGATTTTGAGGAAGCCGCTCAGGGGAGGCTTCCTTTCTTTTTCTTCTTCTCTTTTTTTTCAATTTCCAACCTTGCTCTTTCTTTCTCTTTTTTTTCTTTTCTTTTTGCGAGAGAGAGATTTTAAGGATATCGCTCAGGAGAGGCTTCTTTTCTTCTTTTTTTTTCAATTTCCAACCTTACTCTTTCTTTCTATTTTTTTCTTTCTTTTTTTTTTGCGAGAGAGAGATTTTGAGGAAATTGCTCAGGAGAGGCTTCTTTTTTTTAACCTTGCTCTTTTTTTCTTATGCATAGGCCCCTTTCTTCTTTTTTTTTCTTTTTTTGTTGACTTTTCTGAGCATTGGGAGAGTGCTTGAAGAGATATACGTCTTCTCTCTCTTGGGATAAAAAGGTGGTCATTCTTGATGGTTGTATATATAAGGGTGAAGCAGCCCCAGTTTTGGGAAGCTGAATCTTAGAGATGGTTAGGCTTTGATGTATGGTGGTAGCCCCCAGTATGCCATTTAATAGCTCGGTCGCAATGGGCCGAAGATGACCTTTTACCAAGACAGAAGGTTGCTTTATCGAACTTATATTTTTAATGGTTTGTGGGTCCATATTGCGAAATGATTCATTATCAACCCGTGTAGTTTTATCATGTTTTTACATGAGTCGACTCGTCATTTTTTTATATAACAGATACTTCGGCGATAGATGGTGCTCAGAGATCAAGAAGAAGACTCGACATGCTAGTAAGAATTTATCAGATTCGAATATAGATAAATACCTTTTGGAAAGCTTGATTTGATGACTTGGTTGGACTTTCGAAATAACGGAGACCAAATGGATTCATGAGCATACTCTTGCAAGGATGAGCTGTAGGCATCAATATGGGTAAAAGAGATACCCCTGGGGTTTGAAAGCCCCTAGTCCTGAATTGTTGCGTATGATCCTTGAGTTGCCTAGCTTTTCTGGATTTTCCGACTTTCCAGACTTTTCTGCTTTCTTGGCTTTCCCAGCTTTCTTTTCTTCTCTGGCTCCCTATCGGTCTTTTTTTTTTCTTCTTGTTCATCATTTGTTTTTTATTCTCCCTTTTTTTTTTGAAGTGGTAGACCTTGACATCTCAAAGTAGGACTTTACTGAATTTTTGTTTTGAAATTGAGAGTGAAAGATGCACTTATCAAGTAGTGAAGCATTTATGAGAGGTTAAGAGGGAAGAGGAATTTGGAGATGGCAATTGAAAATAATGGTGGGGGATTTCCTGTCTTTTCATGTTTTGGGAAACAAAAGAAAACACATAGAAAATACCTCTCTTTTTTTTTCAAGAGTAAATCAAAGCATTTGACCGAACCCGAAAACTGCCTACGTTCTTCATTTCGAGGCTCAGGTCATCGTAGTTCTTCTCTGTCAGAGAAATTTTCATTTTGCTAATCTTCTTTTTTTATTTTGAAAGAGTAGAGTTTTTTTTTCTGAACACTCTTTTTTTTTTTAATTCAGAAAACGATTTTTTTTTACGATCTTTGAAATGCGATGTGATGATTACGTACCTCTGGACAATCTTCTCAGGAGAGTAAATGATAATAGTAAAAAAAAAATTATTTTCAGTCCCTGCAAAATTGTTAGTGGTACCAAAGAAAAACAACAAAGATCCCAATATCTACGAAAACTGACGCTGAGTTGAAAAATAATTGTTTCCTGAAGATTTTATTTGGCAAAAGGAGATTCAAAGGTAAAAAGGGGTTTTGGAGGTGTATACACAAGGGTATTCTAGGGTTTGACAAGTCTTAATGGTTTTTCCTTGTTCCCTGAGTGGTCAACAACTTCTTGTACTAAGTTCTGTCCTATCCGAATTCTTTGTCCCTTTGGACGATGCCTGATCACTTTTATCAGAAACAATCATGGGTGCGGCTTCTTAATGATTTTATCATCGATAAGGTCTTGGATATCATTCATGAGTGAGAAGCATTTGTCGGTGATATGACCACTAGATTGGTGGTATTCACAATACTTGTTGCGGCTCCATTTGGTAGGTAATGGGTTTGGAGGTTTGTAGTTTTCAAGGGGCTTAAGGACTTCTTGTGCTGTTAACCCTTGTAGGATCTGTAACATTGGGGCATACAATTCATTGAAATGCCTTCTGTTTCTTTAGTAAGGTCTTATGCAGCTTCTGTCAGTGTTACCGTTTCCCTCAACAGAATTGGCAGATTTGTTTGTCCCATATGACCATGGCACACTACTGTATTTTTCACCCGGGATTCTTTCTACGGCGTTGACTTCTTCCGTAGATTCTTCCTCTGATCCAGAATAGCATAACGAACTTGGAGGTATACCAATTTCTAGGGATCCTTTGCGTATATCTTCATCAATACAGACTCATATCTTCACTATTTCTTTAAAATTGCTATAGTGGAGATACCGCATGTGTTCCAGGTAAATGGGTTGGAGGTTTTTGATGAACATTCTGCATGACTCAGCCGGATCAGGTCTGTTGAGTGTTTGGGCTAATTTTCTTTTCCATCTTGCTGCAAACTCAGCACATGTTTATTTTTCTCTTTGGGTGCATGATTCAAGATCTCTTTTATTTTCGGGGGTAGTATTATCTTTGTACCTTTTAAAAACCCCGCAGCTATTTGGTCCCAAATACCCATGGTGTTGTTGTCTGCTAGCATTAACCATTGCTTAGTAGCCCCTATCAAGGTAAGGTGAAAATTGGAGGCCATTGCTTCGAAACTAGCCCCTCTTGATTGCATGCCAGTAGCATAAGATTTTAGGTGAGAGATAGGGCATCCAGTCCCATCGAATTATTCTATATCGGGCATTTTGAAATTTGAAGGTAGTATGGCTGAAGGTTGCAGCGATAATGCCTGCGTAGAAAATTCCCTTTTGTTCAAAACCTTGTGCATCATACTTTTTAGGTTCTCCATATCTGCCTCTAATTTTGTGGGAGGAGGTGTTGGGTTTTGGTATATGTTGGAAGGATTGGGAGTGGCTGGGTTCATTCCTGGCTGCAGTATTTGGTAAAGATTTTGGTAAGGATTTTGAGGAGGTGGAATATTTGCAGTTTCTGCCTGACGACCAGAATCATTGATTGGTGGATAGGTCGTTACTTGTCCCGGCTGGGTATAATTTCTGGGGTCCATGTATGAGTTGTTTTGGAGTGGGTTAGTGATGGGAAATGAGAGGTCATTTGGATTCTGGGGGATATTGGTGATTGGGAAAGGATATGGTGGGTTTGGTAGGAAAAGGTTGAAAGTTTGGTAATAGGTATTTGGTGAAAAATTGGTGATTTGGGTGCTGGCAGTTGGTGGAAGGTTAATGTTTGGATGAGGGTTTGGGTTTAGAGGAGTATGGGGAATAGATGCTTTTTGAGGGACTGCAGGGAAAGAGGTTCCCTCACCACTGGAATTAAAACTTTGTACCAGATTGGCCATTTGGCTCATTATGCGATTAACATGTGCACCCAAATTTTGATCTAACTATTGTTGCATGGCCGAAGTAGGAGCGAACCCGGGAGCCCCTGTATCCACTGTAGACTGCTCATTTTCGGCGGCCATTCTGTCCAAATTCGTATTTTCTGAACCGATTCTGATATTTTCCGATCTGACCTCTGTGTCTATTTCCCGTATCAAACGACTGGTACTATCTATGCCTTTCCAAATTCGGGCCAGATTTCTGAGGAAAAAGGTTTGAAGGTATCAAGAAGGGTTGGCTGAAAGCTTTCTGGGCTTGGAGTACAGTCTGTCTTTATTAGTATTTTTTATTGTTATTTATTTTCCTTGCAATGATCGGACAAGCACCCGCTTTATTTTAACAGTCTCAAGACTATTCCTGGAATAGTGGATTCTTTCTCCAGAGTATAGGACCTTTGTATTCCACCTACCTTTCGACTCCCCAATATTGGACTGATCTTAGGCGAAGGGCATATACTCTTTCCGGGATCCACCATTCAAAATGGTCTAAGTCGAACATCAGAAAAATAATCAGTCAGCCCCTGTGTATTATTCTATTCACATCTTTTTTAATCTCTCTTTTATTTTTTTGTTTTGCCTTCTTTTTTTTTTCCTTTTCTTTTTTTTTTCTCTTTTTTTTTGCACATGAGCTGACCAATGATTCAGAGATGTAAAAACCGATCGGTCCATGAAGTGTCCTGAGAATCTATATGCAATTTAACGTTGGCTGATGCAGGGGATAGGCTAGCCATGGTGTAGGGTAGCAGTTCGGAATATATCTACATGTGTGCGGCATCTAGAAAGCAGTAAAAGTCTCTTTTTTTCAGATATGAAGCAATAAATAAAGCAGATATGGTCTGTCTTGCTGTTATTTGTGGATTTTCTCGGCTTTTTTAGTTTGAGCGCGAGCAAACAACTAATCACATCAAGAAATAGAAAGAAAAATAGGGAATCTATATATTCCTATTAATTACATATTTGTCCTAATCCCCAAAATAAAATGACAGAATGAAAGAAAATATGTACATATTTTGTGCGATGAAAATAAAGCACGCAGAATAAAAATATAAAGCAGAATAAAGCAATAACAAAATAAAGCCCCATCTCTTTTGTTATACTGCCCGGAAATCTATTTTATTTTATTTTTTTGCTTTTTGATTTTTTGAAAATATATCTATAATGATAACTGAAACGAAATTGCTGCAAGATAGAGGATCATATCCACAAATATATACACATATATATAATAACACAATATTTAAAATGCTAAAGAAATATAATAAGCATATTTTAGCCAGAAACTAAAGAAAACTGAAATTTTTTTTTTTTGTGAAAACTGAGTCTAGCCCTCCATTTTTATTTTCTTTAAAATAAAAACGACGTCCCCAGCAGAGTCACCACTGTGGGTGCCCCGGAAGGATTCCTCCCGCGCCCCACGCTCCTTTTTTTAGGGGAACGCGGCATGCAGAAGGGCATCACTCTTTCCATTCCATCCTTCCTTGTTTAGAGGAAGGCGAAATTAAAAGTGCAGAAAGAATGTTGCCAAAAGTGCGTTGAATACGCCTCGGTCACCTGAGTGAGCCTTTGGTCCATTATGAGAGTTTTGAGTTTCTCCGTATCTCACCCTCCCTTGTTTAGGGAAAGACAAGGTACAGAAAATGCATCACCCTTTTCATTCTCATCGTCCCTTGTTTAAGGGAAAACGGGAAAAGTGCAAAAAAAAATGAGGATGTTGCGAGGGCGCGTGGGAACACGTCCTGCCTCACTATGGACTTTTCGAAAATTGCCTTAAGTCATTATGAGTTCCTGGGGTTTCTCCGTATCTCACACTCCATTGTTTAGGGGAAGACAATACACAGAAAATGCATCACCCTTTTCATTCTCATCGTCCCTTGTTTAGGGAAAAACGGGAAAGTGCAAAAAAAAATGATGTTGCGAGCCTCACCATGACCTTAGGCTTATTTTGGATCGCTATGAGTGCTTTGAGTTTCCCCCCATTTCATACTCCCTTGTTTAGGGGAAAACAAGATGCAGGAAATACATCACCCTTTCATTCTCATTCTCCCTTGTTTAGGAGAAAACATAAAAGTGCAAGAAATGATGTTGCGGGCTTCACTGTGATCCAAAATGTTTTAACAGAGTCACCATTTTTATTTTAAGGAGAAATAAAGAAAAACCAAAAATAAACCAGAGTTTGTAGAAAAGGGTTCGGAGGCTAAGTTACGAGGTGGGAAGGTGTTAGGCACCCAACTCGCCCTATCGGTCTCAAAATAGTTTTTGGCTAAAATATGTTTTTTGTTATATTTATCTAGCAAATGAAATAAAACATTAAAGAAAATAGATATATATGTATTTACATTATTTACAGACTTATAGCTGCCTCCTTCCAGTAATTACAAATACATTTAAAAATATTTGGTCATAATAATGACTCTTTTTAATGCTATTTTCTACATAAATCTGTGCATCATAACAGCTTATATTTTTTACATTGGGCCGGATGAAAATAACATTTTTTATATAAAAATCCTTAAAAGTTTACCTTTAAGAGCGTTAGGTGTGCTCGCTCTGTCCTTCCGGGAGAGGGAGTCTTTTTGCAGCTATTGCGATTCGGACATAATAACTGCTTCCGAAAGTTGCTTCTGGGCACCGTAACACGGGCGGAGCAACTGCTTGCGTTTTTGCTGTTGTTTGCTTGCTGCTGGCGAAAATCGGACGGAGCAACTGCTTGCTTCTGGCGGATTTGGCCTTTTGGATTCGGGTAGAGCAACTGCTCTTTTTGGGATTTTTGGACTGGGGGAATAGGGTGGAAACCTAGATGGAGGGCTAAGGCTCACTTTGACCAGTTGGTTTTGTGTTTGGAGGAGATTTGGCAGAGCTTCGAGGCTTTATAGGGGGGGGGGAACTCACTATCTCACGATCGCTCTCTATCACTGCGTAAAATAAACGCACAGCGTTTCAGTGAGAAGAAATCTCGGCTTTCTGTGTGTGTCCCAAAAACTGAAGCGGACACCTCTATTTATAGGTGAGAGGAGGGACACCGATGGCATTTGCGATTTTCTTCTTGTGCTTTATCCGCTTGTACTGCGTATTTGAGGGCTTGTACAATGCGTTAAAACGGGGAGCATTGTTTGGGGGCTTGGCGCCAGACCCATGCATGCTGGGCGCTGCGCCCACAAAGTTTTGTGGCAGCGCCTTGTTCCCTTTTCAGCCTCCTTTTGACACCCTGGCCCCTGCATTTTACTGTTTTACGCATCATGCTTTGTCTTTTGCATTTTTAAATTAAACCCTGTAACTTGACATTTGTTAAGTTTTAACATGTCTTGATATCGCATGTCAATGTTACATACTAGGGGTACGAAATTGGGGTGTTTACACCAAGACGGGCTATTAAAGCACATGCATTGGCAGACTTCTTGGTAGAAACAAGTTTCTCTAACCATGAGGAAGAGCTCATCCCAACCCCAAGCTTACCTACCGAACAAGAAAAGACAATTAAGATCAATCCAGCACATTGTTGGGAATTGTTTGTGAACGGTGCAGTGAGCAAAACAGGAAGTGGGGCACGCATCTTACTAGTTACACCCGACCAGGCAGATGAGTTTGAAATGGCTCTTCGATTTAAGTTTGTAGCCTCTAATAATCAAGCAGAGTATGAAGCCATGATCGCAGGACTTGAGCTCGCGTTGGACATGGACATTGACTCCGTTACTGTGTACTCGGATTCACAGTTAGTCATGAATCAAGTACAGGGGGAGTATGCAGTTCATAATCCTACCTTAGTCAAATATTGTGAATTAGTCAGAGGAATTTTGAAGAATTTCAAGTTCTGGAAAATCATTCGAATTGATCGATCAGACAACATGAGAGCAGACTACCTCTCCAAGATAGCAGAAGATGAACTCTCAGTGTTAAGGCCGTTGTTTATGATTGATCACCTAGAAGCACCTTCCATTGACAAGGAAATGATAATGGACATCGAACCAACGACCAGATTTTGGATTGATGAATATAAGGATTTTATCGAGCAGGGTATCCTGCCAGAAGATCAAAACCGAGCAAGAGTCATCCAAAACCAGGTTTGTCGATACTCGGTGGTAAGAGAAGTGATGTACAAGTGATCAAAGGTGAGGTCGATGCTTCACTGTGTTCGACCAGAAATGACCCAAGAGCTTTTATTCGAGGTTCATCAAAGGGAATGTGGGGGTCATCCAGGTGCCCGAACTTTGGCACATAAGATTTTGGTCGCGTGATACTATTGGATCACACTGAAGAGAGATGCAACCTTGTACGTATAGAAATGCGACAAGTGTCAAAGATTTGCAGATATACCCAGATTGCCGTCAACCGAACAAACGGCAGTAGTTGCAGCCTGGCCATTCGACATGTGGGGGACAAACTTGATCGGACCTTTTCCTCTGGCATGATCTCAATTCAACTATACAGTAGTGGCAATTGATTATTTCACGAAATGGATTGAAGTGAAACCATTGGCCACCATCATTGAAAATAACATCATCAACTTTGTGCATGACCACATCTGGTGTCGTTTTGGGTTACCCAGAGTTATTGTTTCCGATCATGGCACACAGTTCTCTGACAAATTCATGACAGAATGTACCAGGATGTATGTTAAGCACTGGCAATCTTCAGTTGCATATCCGCAAGGAAATGGACAAGCTGAAGCTACAAACAAACAAATCCTACACGCTTTAAAACGAAATTTGAACGATCGAGCAGGGAAATGGGCAGATGAGCTGCCAGTCGTTTTATGGTCGATCAGGACAACAGTAAGGGGCTCAACAGGCGAAACACCTTTTGCTCTCATATATGGATCCGAGGCTGTAATCCCAACAGAAACAGCTTTTCTCAGTTACAAAGTGGCCCACTATAACGAGCAGGATAATCAAATTGCCCGAGCAATCGACCTGGACCTACTCGAAGAGCGTAGACTCGAAGCCCGCATCAGAATGATTAATTACAAACAAAAAGCTAAGGCTCATCACGACAGGAATGTTCGAGAAAGAACATTTCAAATTGGGGATTGGGTTCTTAGGAAAATCGAGGTCACAGGGTAGTAACCAGAGCAAGGAAAATTGTCACCTAACTGGGAAGGGCCATTTAAGGTTACATGAATCATTAGAGAAGGCACTCACACCTTACAAAATCAGGAGGGCAAAGATTTGAAGCATCCTTGGCATTCTGATCAATCTGAAAAAATATTACCATTAGTTTGGAATTAATTTGGCAGCCACTTTTTTCTTTTGTATTACATTGAAGGATTTTTTATAAAAAGTTTCTTGAAAGGTATTTATCAAATTGGTTGTTTTGGAAAAATTACTTTGTTATTTGACAAGTTTAGGGCCCTGCCCGGTAAAAGGAAAATATTCTCGAAAAAATATAAACACAACTTTGCCCGATAAATCGAGCAAAGTGGGTCCCTGACCGGTTTGTATTTTAAGTTTGAATGCCTCGACATGAGAAGGGGGACAACCCACTGCCCGCTATTATTTGACGGCTTTGTTCGCCATGGCAACAAAGGGAGAAAAGTCTCGTTCAAATAAATATTCAACCTAAATTATAAGCTATTAATGGTTTAATAAACCAAGGGTCATGCCCAGTTAAAGCGGCCAAACAATTCTGCCCGATAAATCGAACAGCATGCAATTATTTAGATGCCTGCCAAATTAGCAGAAGAGGCCCCGCCCAATACGACATTGTATCATAAAAAACAAACAATCAGGCACAAATACAAAAGAAAAGTTGTTTTTTTTTAATCTCAATATGATTAAATCGAGCAGCTGGTAATAGGAAATCAAGAAATAGACAATCAAACACAAGTGTGGAAAAGCAATTATTTTTCATTCATTATAATGGAAACGATTACATTCGTGGAAAAATAGAAAAAAAAATATCACAAGCTATTAATTTCCTCCTTGCTCAGTAGTTCTTCCTGCCGTTTCCAACTCGCCAAAGATTCTATCCATTTCAGATTGCAAGTTGGGAGGAAAAGGAGGAGGAGGAAGCTGAATTGTGTCTTGTCCAGGAGCATGAGGCAGGTTTGTTTCCGAGCCAGCAGGGAGAGCAGGCTGATTGTCAACATCTATAATAACCAGACCGACAGGCTGGGGAGCAGGATCGTCATCTTCGTCCTCATTGGCCTCACGCTAAAAAATAACGTTCATCTGGTCAACCACGTTATTGGCCAACGGAGTTAGAGGAATCCATTCTAGCTCAACGGCTTCCCGGTCATTGTATGCTATGATCCCCAATTCATCTTCATTGAAGGGGACCAGAGCATGGCTCTTCCGGGCCTCAGCACACCAGGGAAAAACCGCTCCCCGATGTCCCATCATTTCAGGCGTTATGCTTAGAACCGCTGCTCGCCAGCATACGAAAAACATGGTTACACCCTTGTGAATATTAGGAGGCCAACTTCGCATCTACGAGCTGCTCAAGCTCGGCTGACTGCTTAAAATCCTCCACAATAGCAATTATGGCAGTAGTAACTTCCCTTGCAAGCCTTGCCTGCCAGGCTCTCTCCTTCTGCTCAGCAGCGACCTGGGCATCCTCAGCTTTTTTCCTCTCCTCGCTCAAGGTCTTCTGAGCCTTCAGGCGGATAAGTTCTTCTTCGAGCTTGGTCAGCTCGGCAACCTTTGCAAGGACCTCCTTGTCCTTGGCAAGCAGGTCCTCTTTGTATGAGCGGGCAACCTCATCAGATTTCCCCTTCTGTTCGAACAAGGCCCCAACTTTATCTTTATATTCATTAACACGTTTGTGCAGAAGGGTAACCTTGGAGGTGAACTAAAAAACACAAAACACACATGAGCAACAATTATACAAATCAATATCAACTATATACATGAAACAAGCAGCATAACATACATCGCTGACCAGCAAGTCTATTTCACCTAGCAAAACGCTGTTCGGTGTATCCGCATCGCGGCGAAGAACGTCGGGCTAGACAACCCTTTTCAAAATTCCCTACTCGCACACAGCACTCATAGTCCCTCGATCTTGAAGATTGATTCCTTCAAGAGGGGGAATAGCAGCGACCTCGTTGACCAGTGCCCTTACCCTTTCTCGGGATATGTGCATCATAAAGTTGGGCCTCAACCAACTGGGTGTACCACTCCGTAGTGGCTTTTCGCATCGAGGAAGGGGAGGTTCAGCCCCGTGAACAGGGGAGTCAAAATAATAGGGGACGGCAAGGGACCAGACCCTCTTTGAATTGTTTCTTGGGGTGTCTCCTCCCCTTTAGATATTAGGTGCTTCGACTTTCCACTCGAGCCTCTGTCACAGCTGGTCTTTTCCGATATGCATGCTCGGTGGTTGGCGCCGTTACGGGGGGAGATTTTGGCTCGGAGGATAAGACAGGAGCCCGGGATGATTTCCTGCTCTTTTCAACAAAAGGAGCCTTGGGCAAGGAAGCAGACGAAGGATGCTCGCGGCCTATGAGCTCAGCATGGCGAGCAACGGATGTCACCTTGAAATCAGTCTTGCGTTGCCTCAGTATATCCTTCACCACTGTTAGAAATAAGAGAAAACGAATTAGAAAGCAACAGAATATATTTTCTCCAACAAAAAAAAGGCATGTACCCGCATCATTAAAGTCGAGACGGGGGGTACAATTTCCTGCCAGAATGCACAATTCGCATTCACTGGGGAACTTGTTGTCATGACAAGTCCCCCAAAAAGGATGGCAGGTTTGGGGGCAATGGTAATCAAAGGCTCTACACCCTCCACGAGAGCAGGATACATCCCGGCTAGATGCAAGACTCTTGCATCCTACACGATTGATTTCCAATCAATCAACCATTGTTGATCCTGCTCGGTCACCCCCAACGTGTCACTCAAAATTGTCATACACATATCCTCTCCGGTGAAGGTGGCATGTCGGTCATAGGTTGGAGGTTTCATTTCATAAGGGGTCGGGGTAAATGACCATCCAACCCGGGACTCTACAACGATAATCCTCTTGTCGCACTTGCCAACCTTGTGGGGAAACTCAGCAAACAACTTCAAATCCCCAGCCTTTGAACGGCCAGAAATCCTGCCCGATCTATTATCCTTGGTGAACTGGAAGAGTTTGTGAAGTATGGTTATCTCTGGTTCAAATCCGACCAGCCGACATGTCGCGCTGAAGCCAATCAAGATTAACATCGTGGTGAGTTGGAGGTCATATGGAACAACGTTAGTCTCCCTCAAGAACATGATAACGAAAGGGTCCAACGGAAAACGCATCCCGATACGGAAAATGTCGTAGAAAAAGACTATTCACTTCATCTTGCTTCTCATCTGAGCAAGAGTCATCTCGGACTTATAGGGAACTCCTCGATAATCCTCCTTCGAAATCCCAATCGAGTTGAACCAATTCCCGACCTCTACCACTGAGTCAATTGACTCCCAATGAGCAAGCGAGCTTAGGTTATAGTAATCTTCATTATGATGTCTCCGTCCTGCTCGAGGTCATCCGCCCAACTCTTCCTCGTTAGGGATCCCACTCGAGCTCGCCTCATCTACCTCATCCTGATCAGTGGTTACGTCAATCATAACCATATCAGTGGGAATTTGGCTGCTCGCTTCCTGGGTATTCCTTCCCTTAGGAACATGTACATCAGATCCAGTCCGCTCAGAATCTGTTGGTGCATTGTTTTCTTGAGCACCATGATCGTAATTGTATGCTTTTTACTCATGGTCAGAGCCGCCACCAAACAGTCGAAGGGGGGAAGACATCCTACAAGAGATCGAGGAATATCTTGATTAAAGCTCCACAAAAATTATGATTCCTTGATGATTTCTCCTCGATCTCCCTGTAGATTACCCAGATCTAGAGGCAGGACCATAAAATCTACCCAGAAAAGATGAAGGTGAAGAATATGCATACGACGGAAAAACCCATAAATTTAGAAATATTTATGGAAATTACAGAGAAAAGGAAAATTAGAGCATAAGAAGAACACTTACTTGTGCGTTGAACAGGAACTAGTTTGCCTGAGGAGAGATTTGGTAATGGTCTAGTTTGCAGAAGAAGAATTTGCAGAAAATTCACTAGAGAGGGCGCTAGCAATTGCAGAAAGAACTTGGAAGTGTATGTTCGGTAAAAAGAAGAAAGAATTATGTTTCCCCCTTTTATAGGGGGAAACCTGGAGAAAGGCCCCCAAATAACCGGCCCAAAATTTTGAAATCCCAAATTTCTCGACGGCTGCGATACACCCAATCAAACCCACCATCAATGCACGTCTCGAAAAGACGCGATTCATCATGACATCTCATAGCCGACGTCAGTCTATATGGCCTTTTTAGCTTCCTACAAATAGGCGGCACAACACACCAACCGTCACCAACAAAGAAGCTCCCTTCACTTCTGTCAACAAAAATAAACAAGTGTTCTGCTCCCTATTTCAAGCTACAAGAAAGTTACAAACATGCTCCTTGCACCGAGCATAAATACTCGGCGAACAAGGAGCAGGGGGGCCACTGATGAGCTCGGGCCAAATCCTGGTCACGAGCCGAGCACATATGCCTTCACGTGATAAGCACGTGGAGGACAGGGACCAGGAAAGAGGTTACCTGAGCAGGATAACCCGGTATAAACATTCTACATACATTCCGATCAAGAATCTGACTACCGATCTGATCGAGCAGGGAGTAAGGATACTCGAATAAACCAGATATACATTCCAAGCTTAACAGTTTGATAACCCTCGAACCCGAGATTTAAGTCACGACTCCGTCAATTATGCGGTCAACCCGTATTTATGGCCATAAAAGACTATAATCTCTCCATAGTAATGACTCAGCCCAGATTCCATTCCCAAAAGGGCTATATATACCTTACAATGCTTTATTTCAAAGGTACGCTCACTTTTACACATAAAAACTTTGTCATTTTGCTTTCTATAAGCTTAAGACTTATTCTCACACCTAAGGGGTTTCGCGAGACCCTGCCTTGTATTCCTTCTAAGGTTTCCTTCTTTTGACATGGTTTTCACATAATCATACCTTCACATAAGCCCAGATATCCTAAACACCGCAAGGAACGACCCAAGACCAAATTGTGTAGCATCACTCCCTGACAAAAATACTCTTCGAACAATACACAAACTCTAATACTTTTACATATCTAACCATCTTTATATCCATTAATTTAATATTTTTACAAAAACAAATGACTAGAAACTTGAAAAAAATCATAGAAATTTTTTAGGATATCCAAATGAAACAAACCAAGTCTCTATTTATAGGTAAAAATGTGTACTTTAATTCAGGAAAAAAATAAAAAAATAAATTGATTGGCTAAAAGTTGACCAAAAAAAGCAATGGTGGAAAAAGAAATTTGGTCTACTACTCGGCAGACACATGGAAAGGATAAGTTGAGAGGATGGCAGGAGGGGTGCAGAAGGGTAGAAGGTGTGAGATGTTTTTTTCCCCAAAACAATCAAGTTTTGGCCTCTTTATTCTTGAAACAGCAACGTTTTAGCTATAAAAAGAATTAAGCATGGGCGATAAAGAAGCTCCTCAATCCCCCTTTTTGCTTATCGGTAAAGATACGCAGCCAGAATCTGGATGGCCAGAAAAAATATCTCAGGGTATTTTTGGTATTTACAAGTGTAAAAAAGTCTAATATACCCCTAAAATTTTTAGGAATGTATCTTTGCCGATTTATGGGCACCTTTAAACAACCCATCTCTTTCATACGACCAACTCTCTACCCCACTATCTTCACTCACACACACACCATATATCTCTCTTACACACAACCCATCTCTCTTTCACGTACAACTCATCTCTCCCTTACTACATACACTCTTTTCTGCACGAATATGATTTCGAATCAGGCTCCTTCTTCCCTTCACGATGGATACCTCCTTCCTTTAGGCGACTAATCCCCTCCCTCTACTACACGACCCATCTTTTTTTCTCTCTCTACATACACGAGTATGTCCAGAAGCTTTCCAACTTTCCATCGAGGTACAAGCATGGCTGTCGCCCCATCTTAATTATTGGAACCCCGATGTGCATGCTCTCGCTCATACAACCATCGGGGGACTGACGGAAGGGGCGACCAGCGATGTGTCTGCTCTCACTCAATTTGATCCCGGTTTGAGGCAAGGCCTTCAATCCACCATCCGAAGCTGTTGAAAATGCATCTTGTTGAGAATGCGATGGCTCGATTACCCAGGAAACAGGCCAGGTATGGATTGTCGGTTTTTGGACAAGGCGATCTCTTAGTGTTAGGACTAGGCGACCGCCTTCTCTAGTTGTTTCGGACCATGTTTCTGGATTTTACGCGGTCGCCTAGTGTCGAGGACTAGGCAATCACCTAGTCCCATTTTCTGCGTTGGTCGGTTTACTTATTTTAAGGGTTTAAGGGTTTCTATTGTATCTATATAAATAGTTGTATCCCTAGAACATTTTCAAGGTTGGCTCTAATAAAATTTGATAGTTCGTTGGCCTCAATCTCTCTCTCTCTTCTTTGTGATTGATCTTGTTGTACTCTGTTATTTTGTTCGTAAAGTCTTACGCTGGGTACAACACATCCATTTGGCTTCCGCCTTTTCTTTATTAAGTTTTTAGGGGAGCCTTTAAGGAATCCTTGAGATCGAGGGAGGAAGAGTTAGAATGGGCATATTCAGTTGGGTTTTCCTTCAGCCCAGAAAGAAAATCTGGTAAAAATATAATCCGGGTTTTCTTTCCATTTGGTTTTTCTTGTTTTTGATCGGAGATTGAGATGGATTTGGGGATTTTTGAGATTTTGGTCATTTAACGACTATTTTTTTTTAACCAGATTGAATCCTGGGGTAGTAGTTCCGGTCCCTCATTGCTACTACCAGGAAAATCGTGGGATGTGCCCGAATGATACAGGGTTTGAGAACATGTCAACTAATAACACATACAAGGTCCAACCTCAGAAGAAAGCAAATTGCTTCCACCAAGTATCGAACCCACGCTGCATGCCTCCAGAATCTTATGTCCCCCTCCTTTTACCACTCGGCTATGCCTATGAATTGACCATCATGGGTTTTGAGTTTTGTTCGTTTAAATACCTGCAAGTAGTTTTGTGATGAAGAAAATAAAGCTAAAAGTCCAAAACACGTTTTTATTTATATATAAAGATTTAGTTTGTCTCATTTGAACATCAAACTAATTTTGAAGATAAAAATGGTGAGATATGTAAAAGTGTTGGGTTTGTGCCACAATTGAAAGAATTTTTTGGTTTTGAATCAAATGTGTATCAAATTGATTTTTTTATTAATTATTAATGGATTGAGTATGATTTGGTGCATGGTTGATTTGATTCAATCATTGAACATGTTTACACTCCCCTGTAATAAGATATGGTATAGCTTAGGACACACTCAGCAATTGAAAAAAGTTATCCGACGGATTGGCTGAGATTAAATTATTTTAAATCTTTTAAAGCTATTACATATTGGAAGTAAATGTAACGCCCCAAATTCGTCACCGACACCGCGGTCTCACAATTTGGTCACGTCACCAACAATCATAACTTAAATCATAAATGTTATAATCTCGTAATAATTAAATCTTAATATCCTTGACTTAATTCAAAAATAACCCAAATTAATTAAATACAAAATCTATCCAAAAACTTGACATGAATCCATAATTAATTTAAAATATTGTCAAATGATTCAATAAGTAAGACCAAATCTAAAATTCTCGGAAGTCGCCATCTTGGTCTACCCGAGCCAAAATCCTCTAATAATCTTACTCATTACCTGAGAAAGAAGAGTATGAAGGGGGTGAGCGAACAATGCTCAGTAAGTTCATATACAACCCCTCCGGTTACTAAGGAGGAGTTGACCAGAAATAAATCCGAGGTGAATATATATATAAATATATATTTTCGAATAGTCAAAATTCATAAATTAAACATCGATAAGAGGAAGCGAATATCAAATTTCGAATTAAGTGAGCGAGAATCCAAACGAAAATAACGCTCAAAGGTGACTCGAGTAATCAACTATCACTAACCGTCCCATACCAATTAGCGACAATTGACTACTCACAGAATCTCATGATCACACAAGCAAATTCATAAATCATAGTTCATAGTTCATAGATCATAAATCATAGATCATTGGTATATCCAAATAACCACGCCACGGGCCAAGTGGCGTTCATAAGTATCATAAATCATAGTTTCATAATTCATAGTGTCATAAATTCAACTTAGTGATCATGGTAGAATTTCAAGCAATCAAATAATTTTACAAAATTAGCCATCGCCAAAAATCATACTTTTTATATAAATGATATCTCACATGGAATTCAATAATTATGTGAGAATAACAGATAATCAAGTCATGAGTTTGAAAGAAGCGTAAACGACGGAGTTCAAATTTAAATGCCGATTTAAAATCGGCGTACGTTTCAAGAAATATCGAAGTCAAGAAATTTAATGGAAACCTAACGAACGATACATAAAAGATCGGAAACCTAAAAGAGGTATAATCCCTTACCTCGAAATGCTTAGCGAATGTAATATCCGCAACACATACGTTCGTCCTAATCTTCCTTGCCCAAATCTAAGTTCAAAATATATCATAATCACTAAACTAAAAATGTACCAACCAAAAACCTTATTAATTTAAATAACAATAATTATAATAATACTTTATTAAATAATTTATTGTCATTATTATTATTATTATTATTATTATTTAAAAGTAATACACACACTAACACAAACAATACACAAACACATAAAAGTACACTGTTTACAAAAAAAAAATTATTTAATTAAAAAATTTAGTTCATTTAATATTAAACACGGAATAGACTGTTTGTATTTTATTTTATACATTATAGATATAATTATATATATTATATATATAAAAGTACACTGTTTACAAAAATTATTTTATTTTATTTTTATTATTATTATTATTTTTAACTAATCTAATCAACAACACATATCAAAAAAAATGTATATATATATATATATATATATATTAACTAATCTGATCGACAACACACATATCATGCTCTGCACACACTACTGCATACACATACAATAAATAGTGCACTTTGATCATTAGTTCATAGGACAAGAATCTAAGGACATTGCAATACAAATACCCATTTAAATGTTTTCTACATTTTTTTTTACTGTGCAAAGAGTACAGAAAAGCAAGTGGTTTGGAATTTACAAACACACACTGCACACATAGGTTTATATATATATATGTATAGTATAATCTTTGACCAAAAAGAGAAGAGAGAAAAAAAAAACTTACCAACACTTTCTTCCACTCTGCCGGCTCTTCTTCTCTCTCCCGTTTCTTCTCTTTTTTTTTTTTTTTTTGTACTCCGTTAACGATAAATGGTTTTCTCCTCCTTTAACCTTTTATTTATACAGGAACCCTATTAGGTTTTCTAACCCTAACATTAAATGGGCCAAGACCAAACTTTTAATTGGGTAATATTATTAGGGAATAGTAATTAATCATAGTCACAAGTGGGCCAAGCCCAACCCAATTTAATTAGTTACTTAATAGGTTCAAAGCATTAATTTAACTCAATAATTATAACATTAATTATGTAGGTCAAAAACGATCGTAATATTAAATAAATAAAAATTAATATTTTTATTAAAATTATCGGGGTATTACACTCTCACCCCCTTAAAAGAAGTTTAGTCTCTAAACTTAACGTACCTAATCAGTCGAAGAGGCTTGAATGTCTTTTTCGCATATCTTCCTCTAATTCCCAAGTAGCCTCTCTCTCGGTGTGATTAGTCCACTGTACCTTCACGTACGGAATGGTACGTCGCCTCAATACTTTATCTTTCCGGTCCACTATACGGGCCCGGTTGTTCCTCGTAGCACAAATCTTCCCGCAATTGTAAGGGTTCGAAAGCAATTACGTGGCTTGGATCTGGGACGTATTTCCTCAGCATCGACACATGGAATACATTGTGGACTCCTGAAAGTGTAGGTGGTAAAGCAAGCCTATAAGCGACTTCCCCCACACGATCCAATATTTCAAAAGGGCCTACAAATCTCGGACTGAGTTTCCCTTTAATGCCAAATCTCATAACTCCCCTGGTCGGTGAAATTTTGAGAAACACATGATCTCCCACTTCAAACCCAAGTTCGCGACAACGTTTATCGGCATACGATTTCTGTCTACTCTGGGCCGTAAGAAGTCTCTTCTTGATCAGTTGTACCTTATCCGATGTAATCTGCACAAGTTCTGGCCCCATCAGTTGCCTCTTGCCCACTCATCCCAACACGTAGGTGATCTACATCTTCTTCCATACAATGCTTCGTACGGTGCCATACCAATGCTCGCATGAAAGCTATTGTTATACGTAAACTCGACCAACGGCAAATGGTCATCCCAATTCCCTTGTAAATCCAAAGTGCAAGCCCTAAGCATATCCTCAAATGTTTGTATGGTCCGTTCTGACTGGCCATCTGTCTGTGGATGGAAGGCCATACTCATGCTCAAATTTGTGCCCAAGGCCTTCTACAAGCTACCCCAAAACTTCGAAGTGAATCGGGCATCCCGATCCGAAACTATAGAAACTGGAATCCCATGTATTGGTATGTTAAATTATAAGAGATTGAAGTTCGTTTTACGAGTTAGAATCCGTAAGACATCTCATAGGAAACTTACCATTTGAACAATTACCTCTCTTTTTTCTCACTTCATCACAAAATCATCCCTAAAATTAATATTCTAAACAGTCACCCTCCTACAAAACCACAAGTATACATAAATCTGATCTCGAAAGAAAACCATGCCATATGCACGAGCAGAAATCGATCGTTTGCATGCTATTCCTCTCAATGCTCATTCTATTGCAATAAATTCTATCTGGTAGGGGTGTGCAAAAATTTTCTGGAACCGGACCGGACCAATGGAACCGGACCGAACCAGTCAAAAATAGACCGGACCAATACTTTGGATTGGTCCTGGATCTGAATTTTCACAGAACCGGAGAATTGGGTCGGTCCACGGTTCCAGAAACCAAAAACACATAATCGGACCGAACCGGACCAATGTATATATATATATATATATATATATATATATATACATATATATATATATATATTTATATATAATTATATATATATAATAATATAAATATAAATACTAAATTAATAACCCTAAAACTAAATCCTTCGTGAAAGTGTGAAACAGAAACAGAGTTACTCAGTTACAGACCCTCACCCTCTCGCCGCTCGGCCTCTCTCGACTCATAGGCCATAGCCTATTCCTATTTCCTCCGATCTCGACTCTCCGTCCGTCCTTCCGCCATTAACGCCCTCCGCCAGCGTCCAGGTACGGCACCTCTCTCTCCTTTCTTCTTTATCTCTCTCAATTCTCAAACCCTAGATCTCTGAAATCTGAAATTGAACATGTACTCGCTTCAAGAGAACTGGGAATTTCTTCATGACTTCAAGAGTAATTCACTGTTGCATCTTTCTGGTTTTTCAACTTAAGATTGAATACTTGTCACATTTCTTCACGACTTGATAACTGGGATTGTGCATTAATATTGATTGAAACCTATTCTACCTGATGTATAATTTTATTTCCCTCCAATATTTCATGATTTGTCGTTGCTTTCAAATACTAGCCGTCAACTTATAATGAGTGATGAGTTCATATATTAACATTCCTACTGGAATATTAGATTGTAAAGCATCATTCGCAAGAAATAGAGCTTCAGAGGCGTGTTTTTGTTGACTTCTTCTGCAATCCCGAGCGTTTGAGGAATCAGGTTAAAGAATTAGCGCAGTCGGGGCTTTGCAAGCATCATAATTTTACACTTGTGCAATCAATGTATGTATCGTCTGTTCTCTCTCGTAATTTTTTGTCGATAAACTAAAGAGATCTCATATGGAATACTAGTATTGGGCGTTCATATTATGTGCTTTTGTTTGATACCAGTGTCTCGTCTGCAACCAAATCCAACTATTAACTTTGATGTTTAACGGGAACAGGAGAAGTCTGTAAAATCTTTATCCCTTGGAATGTTGTACAGTCATATCTTGAGTCCTGGAATGTTGTACAGTCATATCTGCAATTTTGTACTAAGTTTGATTTTCTATTTGTTGTTTGGTTGAGTTTGACACTTCAAAATTTTGTTATTTGTATTGCTTGGTTGATCCTTTTTATGCAGTGATGAATTTACTAAATTATGTGTGGACATCTCAGACTTTTGTCTGTCATGTGCTATTCAAATGTTATGAGCATATGTTAATATTTCCCTTAAATTACTTTTCTTGTTATTGTTTTGCTTGGTTCTTGTGACTAATTTTCGGACGTTTTTAATATTTAGTTACTCCTAAATTCCTAATCTATCCAAAGTTTATGTTTGAAAGGTCTGAAATTCAAGGGATGCATAATTAATACTTGATCATAATTAATCCGTTAAGTTATAACATATGTAAGAATAAAGTTAAAATATTTGGAGATGATAATTATATTTTTTTGAAAGTTGCCTATTTAAAATAGAATGATGGATTCCTTAATTGGAACAGGAATAGAGGGACTACATAAATTTTACTAGTTCTTTTATAAAGAACTTTAGGCTCGACAATGATTGTATACAGAGATGGTTAAAGAAGGAGATTGATGAAAAGTCAATTGTATATATTCTGTACATCACTATCATTTACAGCCATGGTTGGTATATATAGGATGCCTATACAATGGTCTAATCTTTACCAAATATACAGGAGACTAATAAAAGGAATGCATTAAATATAATGTCCACTAATTAAGCTTGCCAAAGATGGCTGGACGAGATTTATGGGATTTGATTGACAACTATAGTTCTATCATGCCCCCGCAAGATGGACGGCCGAGAGGTAAGTCCAATCTTGAACCGAAGAAGTTGGAATCGAGAACGAGAGAGAGGCTTGGTGAGAGCATCGGCGAGTTGATCAGCGGAGGAGACGTGAGCAACCCGAAGTAAGCCATTTTGAACTTGTTCACGAATGAAGTGGTAGTCGAGGGCGACATGTTTCATTCGGGAGTGAAAAATGGGGTTGGCACACAGGTTGGTAGCCCCGACATTATCACAATAAATTACCGGTTGATGTGGAATGGAGACACCCAGTTCAGTAAGTAAGGAACAGATCCAACGAAGTTCAGCAGAGGTTGCTGCGACGGAGCGGTATTCAGCTTTGGTGGATGAGCGAGCAACGGTTCGTTGCTTTTTGGAGCTCCAAGAGATGATGTTACGACCAAGGTAGATAATATAGGCGAAGTGGAAGTGTAGTCGTCCTTATTGCACCTTGTCTGCATCGGAAAAGGCATGAAGTCGCGGTTGGGAGGCTGCTGATGTAGCATAATGCCATGGTTCAGGCCGCATAGGTATCGTAAGAGTTTCTTTGCAGCTTGCCAATGGTCGGTGGTGGGTTTATGCATAAATTGTGAGAGTTTATTGACAGTGTAGGCTATGTCGGGGCGAGTTAGAGAGAGATATTGTAGGCTTCCAATAAGAGTTCGATATTCGGTGGGATTGTTGAGAGGAGTGCCGGTGTGGAGAGTGAGTGTTGGGGTAGTAGCAATGGGAGTTGTAACGGGTTTTGTAGTGGTCATATGATACTTGTCAAGTAGATCAAGGATGTATTTTCGTTGGCTTAGGAACAGTCCATCATTATGGGGCGATACCTCAACACCTAGGAAATATGAGAGTGGACCAGTCTTTGAGGCTGAACAGTTGAGAGAAACTTTGAATGAAGCGATTGACAACTTCAGCATTATCACTGTAACAATTATATCATCCACATAAATGAGAAAATAGATGATAGTATTGTGAGTGTGGAGTATAAAAAGAAGTATCGGTAGTGGAGTTGACAAAGCCGGCTGAGAGAAGAAATTGACGCAGTTCTTGGTACCACGCACGGGGAGCTTGTTTAAGTCCGTAGATGGCTTTACGGAGCTTGCAAACGTAAGTGGGAAAGTCACGATCAATGAAACCTTGGGGTTGTTGCATGTAGACATCCTCCGAGAGGGTGCCTTGAAGGAAGGCGTTGTTGACATCAAGTTGTCGAAGGGGCCAGTTGTTGGTCACAGCAATACTGAGAACCAAGCGAACGGTGGTAGGTTTGACAACCGGACTATAGGTATCATGAAAATCAATGCCGGGACGTTGGTGAAAGCCCTTTGCAACTAGACGGGCTTTATATTTGTCGATGGAACCGTCAGGTAAAAATTTTGTGCGAAAGATCCATTTGCACCCGACGATATTTTGAGTGGGAACGGGGGGAACTAAGTCCCAGGTTCCATTATGAACAAGAGCGTCAAATTCATTTGATAGCGCTTGGCGCCATTTAGGATCTTTCAGGGCCTGGGAGATTGTGGAGGGTTCACGGGAACTTTCAGGGACATGTAGTTGGGCAGTGAGGTTGAGCTTGGTGAGGGGCTTGTGGATGTTGTTCTTGGACCTAGTGGTCATGGGATGAGATGAAGAGAGTGGAGGTGATTCAGTTGGAGGGATGACTAAGGAGGGTTCGGTTAAGGAAGGATTGGTAGTGGGATTGGGTGGGGAAGGACTGGAAGAGGGTTCGTGAGGTGGGGTAGTTGACGGGTTAGGAGGGGGTTCAGTGGGAGGGATGACAGATAGATGTTCGGGTGGGGAAGGAGTAGGAGTGAGAGTGGGGTTAGGGAATGCTTCGATGGTTGGAGAGGGGATGGGATCAGTAGTGGGAATAGATGTGTGAACAGGAAGAGTGAGATGACACCATTCAGATGGAGAGATGAAAAGGGGGGAGGTGTGGTGGGTGGGTAGTGAGAGGAATGGGAAAACTGACTCAACAAATTTGACATGGCGTGATGTATATATGCGAGAAGATGATGTGTCGAGACAAAGGTATGCACTTTGGGTGAGAGAGTAACCGATGAAGACACATGGTGTTGATCGGGGGGCAAGTTTGTGGGGAGCATACGGTCGCAGCCATGGGTAACATAGACACCCAAATCTACGAAGTTTGAGGTAGTTGGGAGGTTTTACAAAGAGTTTATGATACGGGGAGAGAAGGTTGAGAGTCGGGGTGGGGAGGCGGTTGATAAGATAAACGGCAGTGGATAGAGCATAAGGCCAATGGGTGAGAGGCATGGAGGCGTGGGATAAGAGAGATAACCCGGTTTCAACGATATGGCGGTGTCGCCGTTCGGAATACCCATTATGTTCGGGCGTGTGAGGGGGGGGATGTAAGATGAGCAATGCCATGTAGTGCCAAGAAATTTTTGAGAGCTTCATATTCCCCCCCCCCCATTATCAGAATAAAGTGTAGTAATTTTGGATTTGAAATGATTCTCAACTAGGGCCTTGAAACGAGTGAAAACCTCAAGGACATCGATTCGTTTGAGGGTACAACCATGTGTATTTAGTGAAATGATCAACAAATATTACATAATATTTATGACCATCAGTGGAATGAAGTGGGGAAGTCCATACATCAGAAAATAATATTTGAAGAGGAGCGGAAGAAGAGATGGTCGAAACAGAGAACGGTAACTTGTGACTTTTATTGCAATGACATGAATTACAATAAAAATTTGGGGACATATTGAAAGACTCTTCAAGTTGAAATGCTGATACAATGTGTTTGAGAATGTTTGCGGATGGGTGACCTAACCGATGATGCCAAGCAGATGAAGACGTCTTGGCACTAGAGAAGGCAAGAAGTGGTGAAGAGGAAGCGGAAGATGCCATTGGCCACTCATAAACTCCACCCTTAGTTGGACCCTGCAAAAGAATTGCCCCGGTCTGTAGGTCCTTCACAGAAAAAGAAGACGGTGAGAATTCGATAGAAGTATTATTTGTGCGACAAAATTTGGAAATAGAGATTAGATTCTTTTGCATAGTTGGTACACATAATACATTGGATAGAGTAAATGAGTGAGAGGGAGTGGGAAGAGTGATAGAACCAGTATGGGAGATGGGGAGACCTGTGCCATTACCAATCACAATTTCATCGGTGCCTTCATAAGGGGTGTGAAATGAGAGATTTTGGAGGTCAGATGTAACGTGATGAGACGCGCCATTGTCAAGGAGCCAACTGGAGGGGTTAGAGGCAGTGGCAACATTAGCACGAGGGTTGGATGGGCTGGCTGGGCTAGAGCGGGGTTTCCATGGGGTGGATGGTCGTGGCTGCCAAGGATTGCGAGAGTGAAGGGGTGGTTTGAGGTTTGGTTGGTTTTGACAAAAGATAGGGCAGTGAGCAAGGACATGGCCTTTTTCATTGCACCATTGGCACTTGCCTAGGAAGGGACGAGCAGATGGGTTAGGTTGATGATTGCTATTGCTAGTTTTAGGAAAGGGTGAGGAAACACGATTGGGGTTGTTGGTCGTATGGTGTTTTGTGAACCGGGTATGGGTTGGGTTGGCAGTGGCGGGAAAGGAGGTTGGGGTAGACAATTGGTGAAGAGTGAGCTCTTTGTTAATTAATTTTTCATGGAGTTCATCAAAGGAGATGATGGTATCCCGACCATTGATAGTATCAATGATGGACTGATAGTCTTCACCGAGACCATTGAGAGTGGTTTCGATGAGATCTTCCCAATCTAGAGGCTTTCCAAGGATTGCAAGCTCATCCGCTCGGCTTTTGATGGCTTGCATGTACTCGGCTATGGACTGGGTACCTTTGGTGATGTGTTTTAGTTGGTCTTTGATTTGTTTAATATGGCCACGGGAGGGTCGAGCATAGGTGTTGGCTAGCACAGTCCAAAGTTGATGACAAGTTGTGGATTGAGTGACGAGAGGGACAATGGTGGGAGAGAGAGTTCCAATGAGTGCACCGAAAATTAGTTTATCTTGTCGAACCCATGTGGTGTATTCTGGATTGGGTACTTCAAGATTGTTTTTGGTGATCGTTTCGGGTGGTGTGGGGTGAGAGCCATCGACAAACTTCAGAAGATCATACCCGATGAGTATGGCTTTGATCTGAAGTTGCCAGGAGAGATAGTTGAGGGAGGAGAGTTTGATGGAATTATGGAACGTGATCATGATAAGAGGTTTGGTGGGTTCCAAGGAGTTTGGGATTATGGTTTGATTGTCGGAGGTGGCCATGGTTAACAGGAAGGAGAAAAGAAAGAAATTGACGAGTTGATTGGATCAGTGCTCTGATACCATAAAGAAGGAGATGGATGAAAAGTCAATTGTATATATTTTGTACATCACTATCATTTACAGCCATGGTTGGTATATATAGGATGCCTATACAATGGTCTAATCTTTACCAAATATACACATGAGACTAATAAAAGGAATGCATTAAATATAATGTCCACTAATTAAGCTTGCCAAAGATGGCTGGACGAGATTTATGGGATTTGATTGACAGTTATAGTTCTATCAGGTTCTACTGAGGGTTGTCAGGTTATAGAGTAGGTTTATATGATTAGCTTGGTTTGAGTTGTTTTGAAAATTCTTGTGTTTGGTTCCAGGTCAATCTGGGTAGGTGCCCATGTGAAATTTTGGTATGGATTTGTATAATGAATACCCTGAATTTGAATTCAATAATTTATTTTCTTAATGGATCAATATAGCTCTGTTAAGACCTCAACCGAATCTAAAAATAACATAATTGAATGCTCAGCGTTACGCAATGTTGCTTTGTTGTTCTTTAGTGAATGATGTTCAACAGTTGAATCCAACAAAACAAGCTGTTGCTGGGCCTAAGTCACATTTCCTTTAACAAGTTGAATCCAATCCAAGGGTACCAAGAACTCAAGTTTGCAAACAGAACCTTCAAATTCAATTGTTGCTGCCTTGTTGCCTTTTGTTTCAAATTATTAATTTCTTTGTTAGATTCAAATGATTTCTTGACTTTGATTTCATTGTTTG
Organism: Codonopsis lanceolata; assembly: GCA_013146195.2. Classification (NCBI taxonomy): domain Eukaryota; kingdom Viridiplantae; phylum Streptophyta; class Magnoliopsida; order Asterales; family Campanulaceae; genus Codonopsis; species Codonopsis lanceolata. Next base: position 70,475,864 of record CM028380.1, read on the forward strand.
TTAATGTTTGATGTTTATAAGAAAAGTTTGACTTTTAATTTATTAATGTTTGATGCTAATTTATAAAAAAAATGTTATTTGTCTAATTTTTAATGTAAACACTAAGATTGCTTGTGCTAGGTGGGCGTTTGATGAGTCCTACAACTCAAGCCCCGACTTGTTATTTGGAGAAGTTCATGTGTTGAGTTATGTTTAATCTGATAAATTCTTCGTTCTGTTTTGTTATTTCTTATTTTTGTTAATCTATTTTGCAGGCAAGGAATTGCTTGGTTGGGGATGGAGAATTGGAGGCTGAGGAGATTTCAATTTATACTCCTTTGGTGCTCTCAATAGATTGTTTTGTACTCTTTTCAGTCTTTTGTTATTTTACATTTCTACACTTATTAAGCTCAGACTTTTTAGTTATTTTTTTTTTCGCTATTTCGTTTGTAATATTTTGTTATTTTGTTTCGACTGGTTTGTTATGTTTATGAGTCTATGATTTCGACATTTTTAATTGTTGAATGTAATTTTATTGAAGGTTTTTTTAATCTATTTATGAAGTTTAAATCTTTTAGATTTTATTATGTATTTGTATTAAATAGGTAAAAAAATATATAATCATCGTATTGGTCCGGTCCTGGTTCTCGTACGTCTTTAATTGGTTCTGGACCGGACCAATGTATTGGTTCTCAGACATATTGGGTTGGTCCTGGTTCTATATTTTTTGAGAACTGGACTATTGGTCTGATCCTGGTTCTCTCATTTTTTCCAAAAAAAATGGACCGAACGGACCAAGCTCACCCCTACTATCTGGTGCAAACTTGAAAGCACCTTTCATCCGTGCAAGCCAAATGCCGCTGACCATTTTCTCTCAATCCAAATCTAAAGCAATGAAATCTTATTGACAAAGTTAATCCCCCCTGATAAATATGAAATACTCCATCTGTCTGGCCAATCAACCTGGAAACGGATCACTATATTGGCCCTTAAAATGTTTAAGTAGCATACTATCACTTCCCGCAACTAGAATTTTTTGGAATATTCTGAAAGTTCTAAAGTCTTCCCAAGTTCTCTAGTTTGTTCTAAAGTACTTTGGAATGTTATAAAAGTTATTAAAAGTCTTTAGTATATAATAGGGGATAGTAGAATATTCTAGAATATAGTAAAATCCTAGAAAATTGTAGGAATATCCCAAACTTGTATAGAATATTCTAGAAGCCTAGGATTGAGGGGTAGTAGACTATAAATAGGTGATGTCTCATTTGTAACCAGGAACTTGAGAGAACTCAACAAACATTTGTTTCCTTCTTTAAGCTTTTTGAGTGTTATCTTCTTTCCAACTCAATACTTTCAGATAGGTGTGAATCCTAATGGGTGAAATTGTCACATAACTTGGGGTTGACACTTGGGGATAATTGGTAAGTAAGAGTGGAGTAAGACTGGCTAAAACTAATGGAACTGTATTAGTGTCGCACGGATTAGACAGAGTTAGGGCAAAAACTTTAAATCCGTGGCAATACGCCACTAAAAACTCTTACTCAAATTATGGGAGAAATTCGGGCCGATCTCCTCTAGTCTCTAGATAACTTCAATCGCTTTATATCCTTATATTTTTTTCGTAACCAAAAAAAGACACATCATGTATTGTGATGCACAAAATAAGCACTTTAATGCATCGCAATGTATAAATGATGTATTGCGATACATGATTTTGTAGATCGCGATACATAAAATGTCTTTTTCCAATTACAAAAAACTATAGGAGTATAAAGTAGTTTAAAACTTGAAAAGGAGATTGGCCCGCAATTGTTCCTAAAATTATTATCATGTTTTGACCATTTTTTGTCAAATAAGATGATTATCAAAATTTGATGTATATTTTTATATTGTATTTAAAAATTATAAAACCCATGATTTGTAGTACTTTAAAAACGGTACAAATTTGTATTTTATATGATTTTGAAACAAATGAAAAAATATACCTCAAAATTTACATTTGAAAACATACAATAGCATTAGGAGTGCTGGGAGCACTATATAATTTGATGTGTGGCATTGAAGTTACATTATCTCGCATTTAAATTCTTAACACATCGTCAATGTATTTTTTTTTTAAACCGAGGTTGAATCACGGGGTAGTGTGGTCATTGCTCAGGTCTCATTTACTTGGAAAATCGCGAATGTGCTAAAAGACCATGCTTTGTCTTTCGAGTCTCCCCCTTTTCTTTTCAAGACCCAAATTTGTGTAATGACGCTACTGTTATTTGTTATTTTTTTTTTTGTAAAAACTTGTGAAACCACTTGCTTCTCGGTAGCGGGAGATCAGTCGAAAAACGGGACACTCACACCCACCCAATCTGACTTGAAAATTACCTGATCCAACCCGGCCTGTTTTTTGGATCAAAATAAGTTATCCATTTCTACCCAAAAAAAATTAACGATTCGATTTGAGTCTGGTTAAAGCGGGTCGAACTCGTTGCCTATTTTAACCCGTTATTTTTTTGTTATATAAATGTAAGTTTTTTATGGAACATTATGGGTTGAAAACGGGTCAACCCGCTATGACCCATTACCAATTTTGACCAAACTCATTTCAACCCGTTTAATTTTAAATTATAACAAATCACGACCCATTACCTATTTTGATCCAACCCACCAAATCACCGGCCCTATTTTCTCCCATCAGAAAACCTCTGTTTGTTGGTCTTTATCGATTCTTCTCATCAATTTTTTTTTTTGATAATCATTCTCTCCATTCTTTACTCTTTTTCTCTATGTCCTTTTTCTATTGCAATTTTTTAACCAGAAAAAAAAAGGTCTTGGGTTGGCTGTTTTTAAATTAATTTATCTTTATCCGGCTAAAAGCCAATAAATTCATGTTTAATCCCCAATTCCCCATTGGTGAGGCCGATGTACATATCATCACCATTCACCAACAAACAATACTCGATGTTGGGGCTCATAAGTCATAGCACAAGTATATATCCTACAATTTCATCAATTGAAATGATAATGTTTAAATATAATATATAATTTAAGAAAAATATTATTATTGAGAAGTATATTATATCAAATGATAGTTAAGGGGTATAATTCAAACTTAATTCATAATTGAGGGGCTATTTATAATTAATCCATGATGGTTGAATCTTATCAAAAGATTCAATCTCGACCGAATAGCTAGCATCGGTCAATTCTCCCATGTGTATTGTAAATTGTAATAGAGATGGATTTATCACATTTTGGCCTATTTAAATTAGGACTGGAGGGGTTAATCTGCTTGTGGTTGAAATAAAGAAATACATATGCATCAAATTCAAAATAATAATAATAATAATAATTCAAGTGGAGATATTTATTGGAGGGTTTTGCAAAGTTTTTTCTCTTTGTTTGAGCATCTCTAATGAGAGGTTTAAAAATCTTTAAGCTGTTGGAGTAATCCACCTCACCACTTGAAATCAACAATTAATCAGTTCATCAGTTAATTAGATGCTATAATTTTCTTCTTCTTTTTTAGTATTAAAATATATAATTGTGGATTTGTGGTATAAAAACTTTTAAAGGTTTATATATAGTAAGAAATATATTTATAACAAAAAGGTTTATAAATCGATGATGTGACGGGGTGAAACATTTTTAAAAGTTGTTGACGGAGATGCTCTTAGGCTCCGTTTGTTTCACGGAAAATGACTTCTGGAAAATGTTTTTCTTATTTTCGGTGTTTGGTAACTTTAGGAAAATGCAATCAACGTAAAAGGTTTTCCGAGTCAACAGAAAATGAATGCTTCTTTTCCGTAAAATGACTTACGAATTTATTTTCCGTAAGTTATTTTCCAAATGTTTGGGCACCCTCCATCCCCTTTTACAATTGCACATATATACTCACACACACAATATTTCACTCAACAAATAAATTGTTTAGAAATATAAATAAAGTTTGTGCATACTATTTATAAATTATAATTTTAATAAATGCTTATTACGTTCTAAAATTAATGTCACCTATATTATTTAGGGACATCATAACCATTGTTAATTTTCTATTTTAAAACGTTTTTTTTCATATCAATTATCAAAAAAATTATTTGTAATTGTGAGATTGAAAAAAGATAGACATTGATTTGACACCACTAATTATAAATTGAGGGTTATTAAAGAAAAATTACTTAAAGTTCAACATTATTTTATATTCAATATGTGCATTAATATTATAATATATTTTTTTGTATATATTCATATACAGTTTTCCGTAACATTTTCTAGGGACATCCTAATCATTGTCTATTTTCTATTAAATTTTTTTTTTCATATCAACTATCAAAAAAATTATCTGTAATTGTGAGATTAAAAAAATATGGACATTATTAAAAAAAGATGGATCTTATAGATTTATTAGGGACATCATAAACATTGTTTATTTTATATTTTTATTTTTGTATTTATTCCTATATTGTTTTCCGTGATATTTTCCATGTGTTTGCCAAACACCCGTAAATGTTTTCTGACATATTTTCAAAAAATTTACCAAACACCTGAAAATGAAATTTTTGATTTTCCGAAAATCATTTTCCAGAAATCATTTTCTGGAAATGATTTTCCGTGAAACAAACGGAACCTTAGTAAGGTCATCAATCAACGGGGTTACATTTGAGTTTTTATTGAGGTTATGCAGTAATTCACATCATTTGATTCATTATCCTTCAAAAAGAAATATTAAAGGAATTGAAACAAGTAGACAAAATGTGATTTGTTGAGAGCCGTGAGATTGTTTTTTCCCATTCTTTTGAACTAAATTGAAAGGTTTGAGTATAGGAACGGATCAGTGTACACTCGAGATTTTGTTGGGGATTGGATCAATGTATGATTAGATTGCAGGAGTTAAGGTCAAAGTAAATTGAGTTTCCTTTTGTAATTTCAATTTTCATTTTCTTGAGGTGTAGGGAGAGAAAAAAGAAAGGAAAAAAGGTGAGGGAAACCACTTTCACACATGTAAGTGTGAGAGTTAATCATAATCGTTATAAAAAAAATTGGAAGCTTAAAAGATGATTTAAACCTAAGTAAGTTGTTAGCTTTTGTCAATTGCGTGTATGTATAGTGAGTTGTATTATATTCCCTCCGTTCTAAGCAAAGAGTCAATTATTTTATTTTGAGATGTTTTACTTAAAGAGTCTGTTGAAAAACAAATGCGTGCGGAACGGATCTTTGCAAATTACCCACACACCCACAAAGTAAGTAACAAATGAGGCATAATATTTACGTGGTTCGGAGAAGTCCTCCTACGTCCACGGGCGGCAACCAAACAAAATCACTATTATCAAAGTGATTACAAAGTGTATCAATCACACTCGTCTCATACTACAAATATTACAAATGTATATCTCTCTCTCTCTCAAAGTGTTTCTCACACTACTACAATTTGCCACTATATCTGAATGAGTCCTAGCCAAGCCTATTTATAGGCACAAACCATCCAAGACAAATGATGTATCCAAGAGAGAAAATAGAACACTAAGAGTTTCTTTGGAAACTCAAACAACATCCATACATTCACCACATGGATAATGTACTTAGATTATTCTAGAACTTGAGCCAAATCCAACAATCTCCACCTTGGCGAAAGTTCCAAACCACATAGCCAGTTTTGGTTGCCGCCACATAACCGACTACTATTTCTTTCCAATGTTGATCAGCTCCAAGCAATACACAAATTTATCTCGAGTAACCATTTTCGTTAACATGTCAGCAGGGTTGTCAGCAGTCCCAATCTTCAATAACCGAATGTCACCTTCATTAATAATTTCACGAACAAAATGAAAGCGAAATCAATATGCTTCGTGCGAGCATGGTGTACTTGGTTCTTCGATAAACAAATAGCACTCTTGCTATCACAATACACATCAATGTGTTTCTGCAAAATCCCCAAGTCATTCACCAAACTGTGCATCCAAATAGCTTCCTTAAAAGCTTCGGTAACTGCCATATACTCTGCCTCGGTGGTAGATAATGCAACTGTAGACTGAAGCGTAGAACGCCAACAAACTGGTCCACCAGCCATAGTGAACACATAACCAGTAGTAGATCGTCACAAGTCCAAATCACCAGCATAGTCGGAATCAACATAACCAACCACAAGTTTATCAAGCTCAAGTTATTCCACTTTCTGAAACTTGAGACCAACATCAACAGTACCATGAATGTACCTTAATATCCACTTAACAGCTTGCCAATGCCCTTTTCCAGGATTGTGCATGTAACGACTAACTATGCTTAAAGCTTGAACAATATCAGGTCAGGTACAAACCATAGCATACATCAAAGCACCAATAGCATTCGCATAAGGAACCTTTTCCATATGAATTTTCTCTTCATCTGAACGGAGACACATCAAAGCATTAAGCTTGAAATGAGGAGCAAGCGGAGTACCAACAGGTTTTGTCGAGCCATTCATCCCAAATCTTGTCAAAACCTTCTGCAAATACTGTGACTGAGTCAACCAAACAGTACCATTTTCTCGATCTCGCTTAATCTCCATCCCAAGTATCCTTTCAGCTTCACCTAAGTCCTTCATATCAAACGCCTTCGAAAGTTGGGCCTTCAATTTATTAATTCCCACCTTGCTCTTGGATGCAATCAACATGTCATCAACATACAAGAGCAAATAAATGAAGGAACCATCTTTGAGTTTTCGAAAATACACACAATGGTCAAATTGGCTTCGAGTGTAGTCATGCTCCACCATGAACTGATCAAACCTCTTATACCATTGTCGAGGAGACTGCTTAAGTCCATACAAGGACTTCTTTAATTTGCAAGCCCAATTTTCCTTACCAGCAACTTGAAAACCATCAGGTTGGGTCATATAGATCTCCTCCTCCAAATCTTCATGCAAGAAAGCAATCTTCACATCAAGTTGTGTAAGCTCAAGATCAAATTGATCAACCAATGCCAACAATATCCGGATAGATGAATGCTTAACAACTGGAGAAAATATCTCATTGTAATCTATCCCTTCCTTTTGTGCATAACCTTTTACTACCAATCGAGCCTTGTAGCGAATACTAGGAGTGTCTTCTTTCTTGGCAAACACCCACTTGCACCCAATTGATTTCTTACCCTTCGGAAGCTCCACCAAATCCCAAGTCTGATTTTTCTTTAAGGACTTCATTTCCTCGTCCATAGCCTCTTGCCATTTCGAACTATCAGAACTATGAATAGTTTCTCTATAGCTATCGGGAACACCTTCAACCATAGGAAGAACATATGCAACCATGTCATCAAAACGAGCAGGTCTTCGAATCTCCCTTCGTGGTCTATCTCTTGCAATAAAATACTCTTGTTCATTATTCTGCTGCTCTTCAACCTCAATGTGGCTTGGCTCCACCTGATTGGAGTTCTCAGAACTCTCTTCCACTTGTTCAACAGATTCTTCAAAAACAGGAGTAAATGCTACCTTCTTTACCTGTTTGGGAGCATCAATCTCTTTCTTTTCTTTCTTCAAGGACATCACAGATTCATCAAATGTCACATCTCGAGTCTTAATAATCTTCTTAGTTTCAGGGCACCATAATCTGAAACCCTTGACATTACTACTAAAGCCCATGAACTTGGCTTTCTTTGCTCGAAGGACCAACTTAGAGTCATCAACATGATTGTAGGCAGGACATCCAAATACGTGCAACTGATCATAATCTGTGACAGGTTCTCTAGACCATTCTTCAAGAAGTATCTTCCCTCCATTTCCAACTGTAGGTAACCGATTCACCAAGTGAACTGCATAGCTTAAAGCTTCTGCCCAAAATGCCTTACTCAACCCCGCTTAGGACAACATGCATCGAACCTTTTGCACCAAAGTCTGGTTCATTCTTTCTGCGACTCCATTCTGTTGTGGTTTACCAGGAATGAGGTGTTCTCGAACAATAAAAATGGGTCCCTATTTGTACTTCTCGACAAACTTCTAAAAATGGGTCATATTTGTACTCACCACCATTATCTGATCGCAACTTCTTAATCTTTCGGCCCGTTTGGTTCTCCACCATTTTTTTCCATTCAAGGAAAATTCTAAGGACCTCATACTTGTGCTCCATAGGGTACATCCAAACTCTTCTAGAGTAATCATCAATAAAGGTGACGAACCACCTTTTTCCACCCAATGAAATATTTTTCATGGGACCCCATCTGAGTGAATATAATCCAATATACCCTTGGTTTTATGGATTGCAGTATCAAATTTTACTTTTCGATGTTTGCCATACACACAATGTTCACAAAATCCGACTTTACCAGTTTTAGCACCTTTGAGTACACCTTGTTTCACCAACGTATGAAGTGGATGCTCTCCAACGTGTCCAAGTCTCATGTGCCATAACGTCGACATATCTGACTCTTTCGAGCTTGCAATGGTTGCTTGTTCAACAGTTGTGCTTCCTTCAAGGTAGTACAAGTTACCTCTTCGAGTCCCTTTCATAACAACCAAGACACCTTTAGTTACCTTTAGGTGACCTCCATCCAAAGTGACACGATAGCCTTTTGCATCCAAGGCTCCAAGAGAAATCAAATTCTTCTTCAAATCAGGGACATAACGAACTTCAGTGAGCTTACGAACAACTCCATCAAACATCTTCAAATGCACAGAACCAATCCCCCTTGTTTTGCAAGTGTTGTTGTTGCCCATATAAACAACTCCACCATCAAGTTCTTCAAAGTTAGAGAACATTTCTTTGTAGGGGCACATGTGGTAGGAGCAGCCGGAATCCAAGATCCACTCATCAACATGACTGACTGAAAGTGAGAGTGAGACCGTCAAAGCGTCATCTGTGTCGCTATCATCTTTCCTAGCCACATTTGCTTTTGATTCATTCTTTTTCATCATCTTGGGGCAATCTTTCTTCCAATGGCCTTTTTGACGACAATAAGCACATTCGTCTTTGCCAATTTTCTTTCGATCAACTGATTGTCCCCTTGATTTTGACTGTGAACAACCACGTCTTCTATTGTTTCTACTAGTGGTCCTTCCTCCACGAACAATTAAGGCATCTGAATCTGAGTCTATAAAGGTTCCCTTGTCCTTTCTCCGTACCTCGTTATTCATCAAAGCATTAGAAACATCATCAAAACTAATTTCAGATTTTCCATGCAACAAGGTAGTAGTCAAATGTTCATATGACTCAGGCAAATAATTTAACAATAATAATGCTTTATCATCATTAGCAACATCAACATCAAGATTTTGCAAATCAGTGATGATCTTGTTAAATTCATTTAAATGTTCAGTCATCGAATTACCTTTCTTGTAATCAAAACGGAAGAGCTTCTTTTTCAAGTAGAGTTTATTCTCTACACTTTTCTGCATATATTTGGCCTCGAGTTTGTCCCATAACTCCTTTGCCAAAGACACCCTCATGAATGGATATTTTTGGTACGTCCCAAGACAAGAACGAATAGTTCCACAAGCTTGTCTATTAAGCTTATTCCATTCAACATTTTCCATATCTTCGGGCTTTTCCTCGAGGGTGAATTCGAGGTCTTGCATAGCCAAAAGATCCAAAACTTCGCCTTGCCAAATGCCAAAATTATTTTTGCCATCAAACTTTTCGACTTCAAGATTAGTACTAGACACCCTTGGGCCTCTTTTTTGTGATTTAGTACTAGTCTTAGTACTAGACTCAACTTTTTCTGCCATTTCAAACAAAAAATCCAAACAATTATCCCAACAAAGGAATAAACCACTTACTGCCTAGTATTCCCCTTTTCTTTTTCTTTTTTTTTTCTTTTTTTTTCAGAAAACACTTACTGCCTAGTTTTCTTTTTCAAATATTACAATGGGCCAACGAACTAAGCCTTTCGGCCTTAAATGAAACGTACAGTAAACAGAGGCAGAGAACCAACTTTAGGAAGAAAAATTGGAGAATGACTTATCTTGCTTTCTGTGAGTGTGCAGTAGCCTCAAGTGACCGCCGAGATTAATTCCAATGTTCTTCCCTTTGATTCGACGAAGAACAGCCTAACCGCGATCTCAAAATTATTTGAGAAAATTCCAAAATCTCAATCGCCACGGCCGAAGCTCTGATACCAATTGTTGAAAAACAAATGCGCGCGGAACGGATCTTTGCAAACCCACACACCCACAAAGTAAGTAACAAATGAGGCACAATATTTACGTGGTTCGGAGAAGTCCTCCTACGTCCACGGGCGGCAACCAAACAAAATCACTATTATCAAAGTGATTACAAAGTGCTTACAAAGTGTATCACTCACACTTGTCTCATACTACAAATATTACAAATGTATCTCACTCTCTCAAAGTGTTTCTCACACTACTACAACTTGCCACTATATCTGAATGAGTCCTAGCCAAGCCTATTTATAGGCACAAACCATCTAAGACAAAGGATGTATCCAAGAGAGAAAATATAACACCAAGAGTTTCTTTGGAAACTCAAACAACATCCATACATTCACCACATGGATAATGTACTTAGATTATTCTAGAACTTGAGCCAAATCCAACAGAGTCAACTTTCAAAAATTAAAACATAAAAGTGACATTTTATTACTAATGTGCTACTAAAAGTGTCATTTTCTTAAAATGTTTGACTTTCAAACGGGGACTCTTTGCCCAGAACGGAGAGAGTAATATGGATATAGAGATATTTCATTTGGTATTTTCGTAATTTAGTCATCATCCTTCCTCACTTTGATTTTTGTGATATTTGATTTTCAGAATTCAAGATATTGATAGATTTATGTAATTTTAACACGTTTTGACCTTTTTTTTGGCTTTCCAAAATTACAAACCAAGTAATTCATAGTACTAGTGTTTTATGATTATATATATATATATATATATATATATGTGTGTGTGTGTGTGTGTGTGTGTGAAAAGAATTATATTTAAAAAATAATTAATTTGACTATAAAAAGTCAAAATAATTTTTAAGAACGGAAGAACTACCATTTTATAAGATGAGAAGGGGTAGACTAATTATTAATATTAGTATAATATATAGTTTCCTTAATTTAAAGCTAATGTGCATGTAACACATAATTAAAATATGAAGAAAAAAGTAAGAGTATAGCGGTAAAAGTGTTGTCTGACAAATAAAGGTAAAAACAAGGCAATTTTTTAGGTGCGAAAAATTAGAGGAAAACAATAATTTTGAAAGAGGGAGTAGTTTTTTGGGAAAAATACCCAAAAAGTCCTAAAAAATTCTAATGTCTAAAAAGTCTCAAAGTTAGATTTCCAATACAAAAGAGTCCAAAATTTAACGCTTTTACTAATTAACATCCTTAGGGTTAAAGTTTTTATTTTTGATGAAATCTTATTTTCTTTCCAACGATGGTAATGATAATAAGATTGTATTCTATATAATAAACAAAGTATTGGTAATAATAATAATAATAATAATATAGTGTTATTATTATTATTATTGTTGTTGTTGTTGTTGTTGTTGTTGTTGTTGTTGTTGTTTTGAACTCCCTACGACCCTAAATTAGTGCCCTAGTTAGTTTTTTATTCAAATTGAATGTTTTTCAAATTGAAAATTTAACATGTATTTATTAAATTCATAAAACATGTAACTTGTACGTAGGATAATAATTTAGGAACGAAATGAGTGATTTATGCCAATATTATTATTATTAAAAAATAATAACAAAAGTCCCTTTTAAAAATCATGTTGAAGAGAACAAAAAAAGTATTATTCTTTTCATAAAATCTAATTTTTAATATTTTCATTGTAAAAATTCAAAAACTTAATTTTTTTATACTTATATGAAATTGTACCAGTAATAGTAGTAGTAGTAGTGCTTGTTCAAATAGTAGTAGTAATAATAATAATAATAATAATAATAATAATAATAATAATATTATTATTATTATTATTATTATAAGATATATTAAAGTATTGATGCTATTGCTATTGTTTTTGTTATTAGAGTTATTTTTATTATTTTTATTATATACAATATAATTTTATCACCATTACCTTTATTGAAAATAAATATAAGATTCCAATTTTTTATCTGAACAACATTAGCAGAAGCCAATATGGTTGCATCGAGTTGAATGCGACTGCATCGAAGGCAATACGGTCACATCGAGTTGGACGATGCAGCAGTTCTAATTTCTGGTTTCCTTGTTTAGGCATGTTTAAGGTTTGATATTGTATACATATATAATTGTAACCCCTAGCTAGAACGTGTTTGATGTTGACATAATAAAATTTCGATAGTCCGTTATTTCCAATTTCTCTTTCTATTCTCTTTGATTGATCTTAGATTAATTACTATGTTAATTGTTTACAAAGTCTTCCACTGTGTACAATAAAAAACACAAAAGGCTTGTTTGATATTCAAACATTATTATTAATCTCGATCATATTAGTATCCTCGCTATTTATCCTATCACCATATATTAGGAGTAGTTTTGGAATTAAAAATATTAATCCCTATTTTGTTAGCGAGTACGCTAGTGATACCACTATTTCCCTTGGTATCATTGTCTAATGGGTACCAAACATCCAAAAGTTCAACTAATTATTAATCATATCCTATCATATGTTAATAGCAAATTAATTACTGATTTCTAAACCCAAGTTAGTGAACGTAGCCCATAATTAAACATTAAATTCTAGACCCTACACAAATAATCAATGAAATTATTTACTATCCCCGTCTAAAAATAAGTGTCAGTTTTAGGAAAGTTCTTTTGTCACAAAATAAGTGTAGTTAAAGCATTTCAAAAAAAACATTTGTAGGAGTTCATATTTTGTCTAAATTGTCCATATTTACTACTTTCAAATTAAATATAGTACAAAGTGAATATTGTGAATGAGAAAACATTTGTATTAAATGCACATACAACCCTTTAAATTAGTGAATGTAAATCCAATTATTTACGTATTGAAAATATGAACATATTTTTATAAAAAAGAAATTGTCATATACACACAGATATAGAGAAAAAGTGAGATGAATTATTAAAACTTTGAGAAAATAAATAGGATGAGCTAAAGATAGTTGTAAGAATGAATGAAAAAAAAAATCCTACAACTTAACTATAATAATTAACCTTAAACAAGGGAAAATTAGACTTTTTATAAATTTTTCTTAATCTGGATATAAATAGTTAAAACGACACTTATTTTAGAATGGATGTGGTACATATTCAGTTTAATCAAGAAATATCTAATATACAATATAGCTCATACTCACACATGTGCAATTGACTAAAGCTATTTAGAGGTTGAGATTAAATTATCTTAAAAATTTCAATGGTTGTGATTCACTTTCACATTCACATGTGTGAGAGTAGTTATCTACTTTTAAATCTCTATTTTCTCTCACTTTGTTACAAAGTCACCCCCTACAATTAATATTATGAGCAGTCACACCCTGTGATTAATCTTCTAAACTATTACCTCTTACAAAACATCAACCTTATATTAATATATCTATATTACAAAGAAGCTAGGTAATTAACTAGGGCTATTCAGAGGTCAAGATTTAATTTTTTTATTATCATCCTACGGCTGTCATTTATTTGGGTAACCTCCTCTCTTGGGTTTCCTTATACTGTTAGAATTAGGTTTCCTTATAAAACAACTAGGTAATTGACTAGGGTTATTCAGGTTGAGATTAAAATATCTTTAGAAATTTAACGGTTGAGATTCACCCCCACATTCTGACTAGGGTTATTCAGGTTGAGATTAAATTATCTTTAAAAATTGAACGGTTGAGATTCACCATCACATTCATATGTGTGAATAGTTATCCATTTTTAACCTCACACAATTAATATTATGAGTAGTCACCCATTTTTCTTCTCCCAATATTTTATCTTCATATTACAAAGTCGCACCCTGCGATTTGTCTTTTGAACAATCACCCCTTATAAAATATCAGTCCCTCAACTATCACTTGAAGCAATGTACCCCTCAACTGTAATATTTTTTTAAATAACACCTTCTATTTAGGTACAGTCATTTGAATTGACGAAATCATATATACTGGCACCGTGTCATAGACACAGAGATGTCAAAATACGTGTGTAATTGGTAAATGTTAATACATGCTGAGATTAATTCTTTTACTGCAATCCTACGCTCTACATTTAATCTAAATTATAAACGTGTGAAAGGCAGTTACTTTTTCCAATTTTACTGCTTCTTTTTCTTCCAAAAATAGATAAATGTTCTTAGAGGTGTAAATCGGAACCACCGAACCGAACCAAATCAAACCAGTCGGTTTGGTTCGGTTTTGGTCGAAGACGGTTCAGTTTCGGTTTCAAAAATTGGAAAACCTCTCCGTTCGGTTCGGTTCACGATTTTTGGTATTAAACCAAACCAAACCAACATATATATTTTTATTTATTTAATATATATTATATTACATTTATTAACTATTTTGAACCTTTGATTTATTCATATATATATATATATATATATATATATATATATATATATATATATATATATATATAAACGCATACTATACCAAACAAAATCTTGATTGTTGGAGAACTATTATCTCTTCCATTGTTTGTGTTTATTTTAGAATTCGTATTGTTTTATTTCTAATAATTTGTTGTTAGTAGGTTATTTCATAATTTTGATGTTAATTCCAAATTAACATCTTATTTTTATTGTTATTTTTAATGTTGGTTAATTTCATTAAAAATAATTTATATAAACCACAAAACCGAACCAAACCAAACCAAACCGAGTGGTTCGGTTCGTTTTGGGATTTTTGGAACCACTATGATGCGGTTCGGTTTATGGTTTTAGCATAAACCAAACCAAACCGAACCACTTACACCCCTAACTGTTCCAATAAAGACATATTCTACGGCTTACTTATTATTTACGGTTTTACAGTTTTACATTTATTGTTTTATGGTTTTACCGATATTGTTTTACTGATATTTATTGTTTTAACGTGCATAACTAATCAATTTAATTTTAGTCTAGCGGTAAGTTTTAAATATTTGTATTTTAATTTTTTTCTTTTTAATTATTATCTTAATTAACTTAATCAATTTAATTTTTTTCCGACCGGCAATTTCGTATACAAATAAAAAAAATCGTAAGTTTTGTAATTTGAAATATTTGTTTTTTTTCTTTTTAACTGTTATCGTAATTAACTTAATCAATTTAATTTTTGTTCGGCCCGTTTTTTTGTTCGGCAATTTAATTTTTTTCCGGCCCGCAATTTCTTATACAAATAAAAAAAATCATAAGTTTTGTCCGGCCCATTTTTTTGGTCATCCCGCAGTTTCATGCATAAATTATTAATTAATCCATTCGTTCTGGGCAAAGAGGGCTTTATGGTTTTACAAATATTTAGTTGTAGTTTCTTAATTATTTTTTTTTATCATGCTCGGTTCATACATTGACCACGCTCTTACTGGCACCATGCCATCGGCACGGGCACAAGTTTATTTTTATAGAATGTTGGACATCTTCTCATTGTTGTGGTTTCATTTGTTGGGGTATGTGTATTGGTTTCCATTGATTTAATTGCCATTTTTTTTTTAGCTTTTAGGGTTGATTAATTTAGATCAAATGCATCTTCGTTCGCCTGTTAGATTTTGTATGATAATATGTGGGAGGATTCGAGTTTTGTAGATTAAGCAGAAAATTTGGTTAATTGAATATGTTTGAATTTTCTTTGTCTCACGTGTAGGTGGAAATAATTGACAAAGTTATTTCATCTCATATTTACAAAGTTAAGCAAAACCCTCCAGAAGAAGAAGACTGAGTTTTCGTTATTGAGAAAACAATAAAATTTTCTTTTTGTATTTTAACAGTAGTTACAATTAAAATATTTATTTCTTGGTTTTCTTATAAAATAAATATTGAAGTAAAATGTTTTATTTTGTTAGGTATTTGGGTTCATTTCCATATTATTTCATTTATTTATAAATTCTCAAACTGGCGCCGTGCCATCGGCACGGGCAAGAGTACTAGTCTATATTACAATAGAGTTCATTCTCACACATATGCAATTGAGTAAAGCTATTTAGAGATTGAGATTAAATTATCTTAAAAAATTTAATGGTTGAGATTCACTCTCACATTCACATGTGTGAGAATAGTTATCTACTTTTAATTCTCTATTTTTTCTCACCATGTTATAAAGTTGCTCCCTACAATTAATATTATGAACAATCACACCCTGAGATAAATCTTCTAAACCATTACCCCTTACAAAACATCAATTATACATTAATATAATCTCACAATAAAACTCAATTGATTGACTGAGACTATCTGGTTATGGGGGTTGATTCCGCTGCAAAATCAAACGTTCATAGGTCAGTTACATATAACTCCTTACAAATAACCCCCCTCAACTATGGATCGAGTTTGAATATCGCCCCTCAACTACCACTTGAAGTAATGTATCCATCAACTGTAACTCTTTTTTAAATCGCACCTTCTATTTAGACGTTGACGTTTCAATTGACGAAATCAGATATACTGGCGCACTGAAGAGATGTATCTCACATTGGTTAGAAATTGATGTTTGTTTTTAAAATACTATTATTAAGTACCAATAGAAAAGATGTATCATACATTAGTTGAAAAGTGATGTTGTTTTTCAAAGTCATTTGATAAAGAAAGATTTATAATACAATAGAGCTCATACTCATACATGTGCAATTGACTAAAGTTATCTAAAGGTTGAGATTTATTTTTTTACCGAAATCTTATGGTCACGATTAAAACCTACCTTCACATGTGTGAAAACGGTTGTGCAACTACCCGTCTCTTTCTCTCTCCAACTCCCCCCACTCATATTTCTCAATATTTTTGTTGGATTTCATTTAGGATACGTTAAACACGAGCTTCCAATAATATGCTCCCGTATTAACGCGATACGGCTGTAATTTTATCCACTTTGTTGTTCGGGAGATTATTACAGTTGTAATTATCTAGCTTCTTTTCTTGATGGTTGTTATCCCTAACTTAAAATTTATTGTTTTACTGTTTACTACTATTTGTAGTTTTTAAAAGATTTTCAACGTAATTAACTGAATCAATTTAATTTTTGTCATGAAATATTTAGTTTGTAGTTTCTTAATTAATTATTATCGTAATCAACTGAATCTCAATTTAATTTTTTTCCAACCTAGATTTATTTTTTTAAAAAAATTATTCTCAAGTTTTGTAATTTTAAATATTTGTATTTTAATTTCTTTCTTCAAATAAATTGTGCTAAGTTTCTCTTATTGGTCTGAAATCTTTGTACTTTCGATTTCGAATAATCTTTTGTTTGTTCACTTCATTCAATTTATTTTATGATTTTTGTTTGTTGATATTTTCATTTTTAAATCAATTAACATGTGTTGGGTTGGTGTGCGTGTGAGAGAGAAAGTGCTTTTGGACGTTTAATTATACTTTTTTTAGATTAATTACAAAATTTTACAGCCAATAATATTTGTTATTTCCTTAGTTTTTGAGATGTTTTTTTGGGTAGTATATATTGATCACATCTTTACAAAATCTCAAGCATATATTAATTTATTTGCATCATGATCACTTTATATATTGATCACATCCATATTGACACCATCCCTTACGCACCAACAGAAAATCTAGTCATTTTACAATATAGAACACATTGTGTACGGATGAAATTTAACATCCTATATGTCTTACAAAGTTTTACTACCTTTATTTAAAATTAAATTTAAAAAGTCAAAAGTCAAAGGTCAGTGGAGATTAACTTTAAGGATGTAGAATGTAGGGTAGATAACGGTCCAAGACTATTGAAGGCTCCTAGTCTCCTACAAATAAAAGAAATTGGGATTCCCAAATGGAAGATTCCAAGGAAAATATAAAGATTAGTTTCTCTAACAGAATGAATGATCACGTTCCCATTTAAGAGAAGAGAAATAGATCTAGAGAGAGAGAGATCACAGAGCTGGGGAATTCCCGATTAAAAGGGGTGCCGGCCGGGAAAAGCTCAGTATGTGGTTGACCATTGCACCCAAAACCTCCTCCATGTCCTCTCTACTCTGGCAAGAAACATTTTGAGAAATCTTTCAATTCCTCCTTGGAACAAAAAATATTTGAACCTACCCACTCCCTTCATCATTTTGAGTGTGTCTTCTTTTTCACATGATACACGTTTTGCAAGGTTGCATGCAACGAAAACTCAGATAGAGAGACAGAGACAGATATCAGCTTTTTGATCGTCTTTTTTACACTATTTAATTACTTTTAACAAGAGCCAGGGTTTCTGGGTTTTTACTCTGTGTGTGTGTGTGTGTGAGTGAGAGAAAGAGAGAGTTCTAGGGCTCAACGGTTGTGGGGGAGGCCAAGAGAGATGGGCGATATGGAGGCACACAATGGAAACCAAGAATCGACTTTTTCCATGTTCAAGAATGCCGATCGTCCGGTTTCATTAAAGGTAATTAATCCTTTTATCTCTGTTGTTTCTTCGTCATCCAATCGGGTATAGGCCTGCCTGCATGCATGGCTTCTTTTACCCTAAAAAAACAAGAAATTGACTGGATCATAATTCGGGTTTTACCTACTTTTCAGTATTTTTATCATCTATCATTAATTTGAAAGCTGTATTTTCTTTGGAGTCACCGCCTAATACATTTTTTTTTTCTTGGGGCATGGGAAGGGATCGAACCTGAGACCTCACACTTTGTGAAGCCCCATGCCTACCACTGAGCCACCCCTTAGGGACCACTGCCTAATACATGAGTATTGATATTAGATACAAATTATCTATATCCTGCTAAAGATTACTACTATTAAACAAGGAGTAAGTCTCTGGTCTCATGGATCTTAATTCGTAAGACGGAGCACCGCTCTCTCAAAGTTAACTAACCAACACACGACAGGACAGGTAAGGATCATAATTGGTCTTACAAAAAATGGCGAACCATCTTACCTAAGTTTTTTGCCTTAAACAAGAGTCATAGAAGCATTAATAACAAAGACCTTTTTTTAAATCCCTGTAATCAGTAATAAAGCTTTATTAGTTATTATATATTTATTGGCTTTAATAAATGAAGCTCTGGATGACAGGCACCTGCCATTAATTTCATCCATACCAAATTAAATGACATAAATAAAAATTGCACTAAATAAATATCATGTGGATTGCTTAATTAAAGAATGTATCCCATTAATACAAAATCAGATTGTAGATTGAGGAACTAATCAACAACTACATATGAACAAATCAGTTGAGATGTTCGGTCTATTATGTAATATACTTAGAAGATTAAAGTGCGTTATACAAATCTTGCAGTTTGAGGATGTTGTTTACTCGGTTGTAATAACGCAAGATGGATGGATACAGAAGAAAAAAAGGTCGGAAGAGAGAAAAATCTTGAAGGGGATCTCAGGCATGGTGCTACCTGGTGAAATGCTGGCCATGCTAGGTCCATCAGGCAGTGGCAAAACAACTCTGCTGACGGCACTTGGAGGCCGGCTCGGTGGACGACTAGATGGAAGCATAACTTTCAATGGCAAGCCTTTCACCAACGTCATGAAGCGCAACACCGGTTTCGTTACCCAAGATGATGTTCTCTACCCTCACTTGACTGTCACCGAAACCCTTGTCTTCACCGCTCTTCTCCGCTTGCCTAAAACTCTTACCAAACAAGAGAAAGTTGCGCACGCCGAAGCTGTGATTGCTCAACTTGGATTGACTAGGTGCAAAAATAGTATAATAGGTGATCCACTTTTGCGGGGTGTCTCAGGAGGAGAGCGTAAAAGGGTAAGCGTTGGGCAAGAACTTCTTATAAACCCGAGTGTATTGTTTCTTGATGAGCCAACATCAGGGCTTGATTCAACGACAGCGCAAAGGATTGTGTCGACATTGTGGGAGTTAGCAAGTGGAGGAAGAACGGTTGTGATGACCATTCATCAACCCTCGAGTAGGCTGTTTTACATGTTTCATAAGGTGCTATTATTATCTGACGGAAACCCTTTGTATTTTGGGAAAGGAGCGGAGGCCATGAATTACTTTGCTAGCATTGGATATGCCCCCTCAGTCGCCATGAACCCTTCAGATTTCTTGCTAGACATCGCAAATGGTACGTGCACAAGCATATATGAATCCCTTTCCCTCGTTCTTTATTCTTGTTGATTAGTTAGGTCAGCAGTTCTATTGTTTTAGGCCTCCCAGATATGGTACTATCAGTTTCCACTAGTTATACACCATTTTTCTATTTTCTAAAAATAAATACAAAACCCATAAACTTGTGCATTGTGCTGATCATATCATGGAGCAAAAACCATAATCAAGTTTTATAAAATTATGAACTTTAACCCCCCAAATCGATCCCCATCTTTAATTATTTTTTAGATTGTAAAACTTGTTTCCTGGTTTTAGAAACCATAATGCCCTTTTGCATAATGCCCTTTTGCAGGTGTTTTGTCAGACGACTCTCAAGAGGATCAGGCAACGATCAAGCAGAAACTAATCTCTTTTTATAAGGCTAACCTTGGTGAGAATTTGAGGGTGCAACTCAAAGAAATGGATGGTCAGCTTCAAGAAGTACCCCGAGGCATACATTTTGGACAGTGGAGCACAACTTGGTGGCAACAATTCTCGGTTTTGCTTAGAAGAGGTGTGAAAGAAAGAAAGCATGAGTCGTTTTCTGCGCAGAAAATCCTTCAGGTCTTGGCTGTTGCTCTTCTTTGTGGATTACTTTGGTGGCATTCTGACATCTCTCACTTGCAAGATCAGGTAAATAGTTTCTCTTCCTCCTTCATATATAAGGAAAATTACTGCTTAGAGTTTGAACGCATATACTGAAACATGCACATGTGGATCACACGGCTTGCTTTTATTATCAGTATCATTTTCTTTTCTTCAATGTCACATATATATATATACTAGCAATTTTTATTTTTTAAGTTAATCAAAATCTTGGTTTGCCAAATTTGCAGGTAGGGCTACTCTTCTTTTACACAGGGTTTTGGGGATTCTTCCCTCTATTCAATGCTATATTCACTTTTCCTCAAGAGCGCATGATGCTAGAAAAGGAAAGGTCTTCAGGGATGTACAGACTCTCATCCTACTTCATGTCGAGAATCATAGCCGACCTTCCAATGGAGCTTGTCCTTCCCTCCATTTTCGTGCTCATAACCTACTGGATGGCTGGGCTCAGAGCCTCAACGATAGGCTTCTTTTACGCCCTATTTGCACTCCTTTTGAGCGTACTAGTCTCTCAGGGCCTTGGACTAGCGCTTGGTGCTCTAGTGATGGACCTAAAATCTGCAACCACACTCGGGTCAGTGATCATGCTATCGTTCACATTAGCTGGTGGATACTATGTGCAACACGTGCCTCCTTTCATATCATGGATCAAGTATCTATCGATAAGCCAGTACACGTACAAGCTCTTGGTAGGGTCGCAGTACAAGCATGGACAGACTTATCAATGTGGTGTTCACATGACTTGTTTGGTTGAGGAATTTCCTGCAATAAAAAATATAGGGCTCAATGGGCAGCTTATTTCTGTGCTTGTGTTGGTTATAATGCTCGTCGGCTACAGGCTTATCGCGTATCTCGCTCTAATGAGGATAGGAATGATTAAAAGATAGGCTATCAGAAATTTAACTTCATGTGCTGAAGTTTGTTTGCCTCCTACAGTGATGAAATGAAACCTTAATGTGTTAGTACCTCTGTAATACAATTGAGATAAAATGTTCAATTATACATCCTGATTAAGAAATATTAAACCCCTAAAAGCTTTTGAACTTTGATTAATATATCAGTTGTGATTATGATTACTAGTCAGCTCAGTTTGGGTTTACAATTGTCATTAACAAATTGATTTGGCGGTGTTCTTGGGATTATTGCTTCTGTGGTGATTTTTCACATTTGGACCATAATCGGTCTCTCTTTTTTTTTTTTTGGGTAGTTTGAAAATAGGAGAAATTGCTGGCGGGATCCCTTTTTAGAGATTTATTATTATATCCTCTTGTACCTCTTTTTTTAAACTGAATTTGTTCCAATAATGTCCAATTACAAAATGAATGAAAATTTCTTTTTCTTCTCCCCTTTCGTTGAGTTCGTCCGCCTCGATCTACTATGCATTCTTGGGCATTAGTAAGAAAACCCACATCAAACACTAGTTATCAAATCCTTGCAGGGGCTCAAAGTCTTAATCTTCATCCCCTTTTTACCCAATCAAACAATCCATCCTTGGCATATTATATCGTAATTGAAGGAAGATGAGGAAGCAGGTCATGGTGCCGATGGCGGAGATGTTGAAGAGGTACTGGATGCTGCCGTACCATGCAGTCTCGAAATTATCGTCGCCGCTGCCGGAGGAGGATGACGGGGGTGGTGGGAGAATGTTGTTCCTTGTGATTGAAGGTAGTGGGGATGAAATTGGAGTCTGTGAGCGAGTTAGAGCTCATAAACCTCATATTCTGAGTTGTTTATTTGATTCTATTCAAACAAATCATGAACAAATTGTTGAGGCTTAGGGCTTCTGTTGGAGATTTGTTGAATAGAGATTAATGAGGAGAGAGAGAAAAAAGCTAATGAGTTGGAGTTGTCCAGCCTGTTAGACCACAAATAACAAGGGAGCATTGGGCAATGCTTAAGGGATTCCTAGGGATTCATCCAAATAACAAAAGAGCTTAAAGTTGTTTAATTAAGCATAAAGGTAATTTAGGAGCTAAATAAGCTCCCCCGCTTAAGAAAAATTTTTCAGCAAAAACGGCATCGTTTTTTTCAAAAAATGCATCAAAACACAACAGTTTTGAAGGGTTAACTTCCGACAACTCCTGCCCCTCCTACCCCCTTCCTGCCTTTTCCTCCTTTACACACGTCACATCATCATTTTCTTTTCCTCCATTTCCTTTTTTTTGTCAATTTTCAGCCATAAAATATATATTTTTTAATATTTTTTTCCTGTATTAAAGTAAACATTTTTACCTGCAAATAGATACTTGGTTTGTTTAATTTTGATATCGAAAAAAATTTCTATGAATTTTTCAAATTTCTAGCCATTTTTATGTAAAAAAATTTAATTAGTAGAGATAAAGATGATGTGGTATGTAAAAATGTTGAAGTTTGTGCATTGTTGGAAGATTATTTTTATTAGAGAGCTTAAGTGGGAAGCTTAATGGCATTTTTGTAATAAAATAAAAAAAATGGAGTTTAAGCTCCCCAAGTGGGGAGCTTTGTTGTTCATGCTCTTAAGATTCAAAAATGGAAAAGGAATTGGACTTTATGCTGGAATTGACAAGCGTGGTTCTCGGGGAAATTTATGGTTTGTGTTTCGGATTATTTACGTGTTTTGATGCGGTTTAATAAAGCCTAATATAGCTGTCCGGGTCATATGTACGGTACTAGAACTTCATGTTCGTGTTATAGGCACGGTGACATCATATTATGCATTGTTTCAAGTGGTAGTTGAGAAGAGTTATTCGAACTCGATCCATAATTGAGGGGTTATTCGTAACTAACTCAGAACCGTTAGATTTTACAGTCGGGATCGATCCAGACCGCCGAATAACTTCAGTCAATTGACTGGGTTGCATTATATAGTTAATTGGTATGAGATGAGTTTAATAAATAGTCGAGATAAACAAAACTCATAACTGACGAGATAATGCAAACAAAACCCACAATTTAAGGTTTTATATGTATTTGTAGAGGAGTAATTCAAACATAACTTATTACTGAAGGGTTCATTTGTAACTTACATACTTAGGAATCAATCTGGACCGTCAGTTGTGTTTAGCGCAATTCGATCAGGGCCACCAATTAGACCTTAAGCTATTTTATAATATAGATATTATTCGTTGTGAATTACTCATTCGGTCATTCCCTTCTATTTTATATTAAAGAAATAAGTTAGGAAATGATGCACTAGGCAATATTATTTTTGAATTGTGATACATCGTTATGTTACACAGTTTAAAACATGTATTGCGATGCATATAATTGCAATTTAAAATCATGCATCGTGATTAAATTGCAATTTAAAATCATACTTACAAACACAAAGTGTTTCCCTCACAGAAGTCGGAACACAGTAACAGTGACGAAGGGGGTTAGAGATAGATATCGATAAGTTATGGCCTCTCTTGTGTACCTTGAAGGAGGAGACGACGTGGGTATATATAGCATCCATCAGCGAAGGGTTCGCACAATCAAAGTGAAGTCGCCGCCGAAGAAGAAGGAACCACTACGGCTGGAAGGTGCAGAGAAGGAGGCCACCGCAAATTTGGGGCTTAATTATGAGACCCCAAAACTACAACCAAAAGAGCAACCATGTGTGAATAAGGGAAGGTGGGCTTGGGCCTTGGGTTGTTGGGCATGGAAGTAGGCTGCCCATTTGTAAAATGGGCCAAACCACTACTTATAATCTCCACCTTTGAACAAGTATCAAATCAATCACGTAGAACTCAAGGACAATGGTGGGGAAAATCATAGCCTATCCCAAACTTGTTCCAACACTGAGTAGGAAACAAGAACGGGAGATAGAATTCACAAAGAAGACTGTAAAGGGAAAAAGAAAACTCAATTTCCAAACACAAAGTAAGGAAACAAGAACATAACGTATGCAATCAACAATCGGTATCAAAATTCAAAATTTTTAAGCATGTTTGAAATTTTAACATAGGTAAGCATTTTGCATTCATATCCGCATGATTATACTGAGATGAATTTTTTTGAAGTAAGATAAAATCTTTTTCAATCAAGTCTCTCAAATAATGAAAATGACCATCTATATGTTTGATCCTATCATGAAAAACAGGGTTTTTGTAAAATTGAATTCCAGACTAACTATCAGAATAAACCACAACTTTATCATTTAAGAAACCAATTTCAGTTATTAATCATTTCAACGAAGTCGCTTCTTTAAAAGCTTCATTATAGCAACAAATTCAGATTCGGTAATAGACAATGCAACAATGGGTTGCAATTGAGATTTCCAACTTACGCATGAACCACACAACGTGAACACATAAGAGGTAGTAGACTTCCTACTATATCTATCATTAGCATAATTAGAATCCACATAACCTTTCAATTTAACACCTTTATTACATTTGGAGAATTTCAAGCCATAATTCACATAATATCCAAGATATTTAAAAAGTCATTTGAACGCTTCCCACTGAAGCATACCAGGGTTGGACATGTATCTACTTAAGCAACTAATAGCGTAAGCTATATCAGGTCTAGTGCTAACAATAAGATACATAATTGAACCAATTGCATTACAATAAGGTACTTTCTCCATTTGTTTTCTATCAAAATCAGTTTGGGGAGCCTGATTTTTACTAAGGATGAAATGTCTTCCTAAAGGCACATTGACAGAGTTTGTATCCTCCATTCTAAATTTACTCAAAATATTTTGCACATAAAAAATTTGATTAAGATAAATAGTGGAGTTCTTTCTATCCCTAACAATGTTCATTCCCAAAATCTTTTTAGCATCTCCTAGATCTTTCATGTCAAAATTCGCACTAAGATAATTTTGCACATTTTCAATTGATTTAATACAAGGACTGATAATTATCATATCATCAACATATATAAATCAATAGAAATATAGGAGTAGAAAAGTTGACTTTAAAATACAGGCAATGATCATAAAAGCTACGAGTGAATTTCAAAGGCAACAGACACATATCAAACTTCTTGTTCTATATTCTAGGAGATTGTTTCAAATCATACAAAGATTTTTTTCAATAAACACACATAGTCGGGATTTTTCTTATCAATAAAGCCTTTGAGTTATTTCATGTAAAAATTTTCATCCAAGTCACCATGTAAAAACGTAATTTTCACATCCATTTGTTTTAATTCCCAATTAAACTGAGCAACTAAAGCAAGCATGACTCAAAACCTTCTAAAAACTAGTCAAACATATGTAATAACCTAATATGACTTAAATACATCAGTTAAATACTTAAATCTACTTCTAAAGTATAGAATAGAATTGTGCTAAGTCGATTAGAAAAAAAAAATTCTCTCTCTAGAACACTTCTCTCTCTAGGGTTGAGGCTCTTGACCTAGGGTTTCTTGCGCTGCCGCCATGGCGACTGCAACCATGGAGGCCCCTCCTCCAGCGCCGCTATCCCCAACTGCCAAGAAATCCTTTGCTTCCTTGTTCACATCAGCCCCTTCAAACAGTTCTATTAATCTTATTCCTCCTTCTACACATAAAGGCGAACCAGCTCTTAAGCTCACCCCGGACATGGTTGCCATCCTCTCAAAACCCTTCAAACATGCCTTGGTGGGAAAATTTTCACATGGCCGTCCCTCCCTCGAAACTATGCGCAAGGATATCCTCACGTTCGGACTTAAATCTGGGGTTACTCTAGGCCATTTAGATAATAAACATGTCCTCATTCAAACAACCCATGAAGCGGATTATCAAAGATTATGGATCAAGGACCAATGGTTTGTCGGATCGTATCCAATGCGAGTATTTAAGTGGACGCCAGACTTCAGGCCGGAAGTAGAAAGTCCTATTGTTCATGTCTGGTTTTCTCTCCCTTGCCTCCCCATCTACTTGTTTAACAAGCAAACTCTCTTCTCCATTGCTAGCATGATTGGGCAGCCCCTTCTAATCAATAATCCTACTGCAAATCTCACCCGCCCTAGTGTAGCTAGAATTTGCATTGAAATTAACCTCACCAAACCTATACCAACTCGCATATGGATTGAAAGTGGTTCTTCTGAAGGTTTTTGGCAGCCTATCGAGGCTGAACGTCTCCCCCTATATTGTATGCGTTACACGAGCAAGGACACGATGCTGATTCTTGCAAATTCTCTAATCGTCAAGCAGACAAATCCAAAGATCATACGCCTGTTGCTCCTAATGCTTCCCCTCCCGAGGAATTTAAAGGTAATACGGATAATCGTAAGATGACTTGGAAGCCCAAAGTCATAAACATGTCGACGGCTGGTGACATCCCTTCAAAAGATATGCCATCTTGTTCGAGCCCTAAACCTGTCATCGTAGATTTGATCTCTCCTGAAGGCACCAAAGCCCCAGAACAAGATAATACCTCCTCTCAAAAGGATGCAACAGCGATTCCTCAAGGTATGAACGGTTCCAACTTATCGAATACCTCTTCTGTTGATAGGACAAGGCCAGTTATTGATGAGAATGTCTTACCTAATGATCCTGATGTTGATGCGGCCAAGCAACCTATTCTCGCTTAGGTCCCCCCACCAGCTAATAATAACGATTGTTGTCAGGCAAAGGAAACCCCCATCGAGAATATCCCAAGTACTGTTCAAATTGACCTCACAGAAAGTAACCGGTCCCCAATTCAAACATCCCCATCTCATAGTCATAAAAATCTTTCTTCCAACCTGAGCCCCAACTCCCTCCCTTTCAGTCCTTGTATAAATACCCAAGCCACTATGCAGACCAATTCTCCTTCTCAGCCCTGTCATCCTATGAACATTGTCTCCCCTAATAAATTTTTCGTTCTGCAAACTTTTGAAGAGGAAGATTCCGATAACGATCATGCCCAATTTGATGCCCTTGATCTTGACACCCCAAGTCTCAGAAGGTCGAAGCGTCGTACGAAGAGTCGTTATCGTAATTATTAGATTTCTTTCTTTGTATTATTTAGGTTTAATTTCTTTTGTCAATTTTTCTCCAAGGTAAGGCTCCTTTGTCCTCCCTTTTTAAGGGTAAGGTTGGTTGTCCCCCTTTAGCTTGTTTTCCTTTTTTTCCCATTTATAAAAATCTAGCCTTTTAATAAAAAATAAAAAATAATAAAGCAAGCATGACTTTTACCGTAGTAAATTTGACAACGGGAGCAAAAATATTTTTATAATCTATCCCTTTTTTTTTTTGAGTAAACATTTTAGCAACTAAACGCGCTTTCAAATCTAACAGTCTCATTCTCAGTTTTTACCTTAAAAAATCATTTGCAAGCAGCAAGAGAACATGTTTTAGGTTTAGGGACCAATGTCCATGTTTGGTTAACATGCAACGAGTTCATTTCATCTTTCATAGCATTTAACCACTTAGCAGACTGAGAAGACTTTAAAGCATCATTGTAAGATTTAGGTTCATCACAATAGTCAAGAGATTCAAAAACACTAAACACAAAAGATATCATTTGAAAATCATGAAGTCTAGATGGTTTCCTAATTTCCCATCTAGATCGATCCCTAATCATCTAGATTTTCTATTTTCGGGACTTGCTCATTTTCTACATTTTCAACATCTTCATTGTGTTCAATTTCAACATGTTCATTCTCATGATCAATTTCCACATTTTCAGTTGGCACATTAATATTAATAACATGGGATTGCTCCACCACAATTGGAGTCAGGGGAGGGGGAACATCATCAACATATATAGGTTGAGTAGGAATCAAGCAAGGATATTCAAGTTCATTAAAGACAACATCCCTACTTATTATGATTTTAAAACCATGTTCCTCTTTCAACCAAAGTCTATACCCTTTCATACCATCCGGGTACCCTAAAAACACACACACCTAGCAGCCCAATGTTCAAATTTGTCATGTCTTTGATGTGCATAAGCCATACAACCGAACACCCTCATATACGAGATATCAATCTCTTTGCCCGTAAATACCGCTTCAGGGCATCTACCATGTAATGGCACGGAGGGGGACCTATTAATGATATAGGTAACAGTCACAACTGCCTCTCCCCAAAACCGTTTGGAGAGACCCGAGGTATCAAGCATAACCCTAACTCTTTCCAAAAGAGTCATATTCATACGCTTGACAACACCATTTTGTTGCGGGTTATAGGGAACAGTTTTGTGTTGACCAATACCATTTATTGCACAAAATTCATCAAACTCATGATTACAGAATTCTAACTCATTATCAGTCCTAAGCATTTTGATTTTCTTTCTTGTTTGATTTTCAATAAAAACTTTCCAATTTTTGAATTTTTCAAACGAATCAGATTTGTGTCTCATCAAGAAAATCCAGAATTTTCATGAAAAGTCATCTGTTAATCCCAAAGGGCACAATAATAAGCTAGAAGGGGGGGGCGTTGAATAGCTTGTTAACACTTAAAATTTTTCGTAAAATTCTTAGAACAAGTACTTGCAATCTATTAAGAAGATTGAAGTAGCGGGAGACTTGTAAGGAGGACAGACTAAGTCTGCTCGTGAAGCACTACCTGTAGACTTAGCTGATTACTTAAGTTTGCTGCTAAAAGGAATTAGTATATACAATGAAGATAAGATAAAATGGTAAGTAAGGAACACAGGTATTTTGAGATGGTTCACACTATAAAGAGTGTTACATCCACCACCAAAGCATAATATTTGACTTGTGTTTGGGGGTAGAGAAATTGAATATCTGGAAAAACAGAATATTCAATGTGCAGAAGAATAGTAAATGATTAAGAGTTGATACAGATCTTCTTGTTGTTGTTGAGGACTTCTTTGATCAGTTAATGATCTCTTGAATGCACTAAGTATAAAACTTGATGTTGTTGGATAGATTTAGAGCATTTTTTTATTCAGCCTTTAATGGCAGTATTTATAGTTGTGCATCCTTGAGACCGTTAGGGAAGACGAAGTGAGTAACATCTCTATTAGGTTAATTGCATTAAATGCCTGAAGCTGCTTTGTTGATTTCATCTTCAACTGGGGCTGATCAGGGAATGGAGAGGAGTAGGTACAGCAACTGTCAGGAGGGAGACAAACAGAGTTACACACCTGGTGAGTTGGTACGCCTGCGGTTGTGTCGATGCGCTTCCGCCACATTCAAGAGGCGAAAGTCTTCATGCTTTTTCGGAAAAGCTGAAGGGGCGTGTCTAAGAAGTCAAGCGCTGATTCAAAGATGGATTCAATTCAAATTCAAACTATTTAAAAGCTGAATTAAATAATCCACTTAAGCTTGGTATCTGGAAGAGCTGGATACGTCATGTTTTCCGCAGACAAGGTCTGCCATTGGAGGCTGCTTGAAGTCTGCTGGTGAAGTCTTCAGCCGAAGTCTTCCGCTGAAACCTATGAAGCCTAGAAAATTATTCTAAGGCAAAGTTCTATACACAGTTGCTACACTAACTGGTACGCAGCCCATTTAGCCACTAAGTATAGAACATAATGTAATGAATGAACAAATGCAAATCATGATACAATGAGAAACAACATCATCAATAATAGATAAAAAAAAAATACCTATTGCCACCTTGAGTGGGCACACTAGAAGGCCCCCATACATCGGCATGTATGTAGTCAAGGAATGTCTTGCTTGAATGCTTTCCTAGGGAAGGGGGTGGAAAATTCACTCTCTAATGTTTGCTCTTAACACAAGTATCACAAAAAGGTAAATCAGATAATTTTTCATTTCCAAAAACACATGTTTTTTTGCAAAATATCTAACCCTTTATTACTTATGTGTCCTAGTCTCTTATGCCACAAACTCGTTTTTTCCTCTTTCATGATATTAGCATAAATATCAGAATTAAACATAGGCAAAGCAGAGCAAACATATAAATTTTGATGTTTTTCACATTTAGCACCAAAGAACCCTTAAGAATTTTCATAACACCTTTTCCCCATTTACCTTCCAAGTCATCATCTTCCAATGAGGCACATGAAATCAAATTGCTACATAATTCAGGTACATGTCTCACATTTTTCAAAGTTAAAACATAACCAGAATTGCATTTCAAATCAATATCACCAATACCAAGTATTTGACATTTTTTATCGTTTGCTAAAGAAACAGAACCAACATCAGCTTCTTTATAAGTAGTAAACAAAGATTTCAATGGTGGCATGTGATAAGTGCAACTAGAATCTATAAGTCATTCAGTAGCATAAGTAGAATGCACAAAATTCACAACATTATCACAAGAATCAGTAATCGTAAACATATCGGCAGAAGTATTACTACTCGAAGCTAAGTTGCAGTTACTTTGGTTTGGTTCGTGATTTTTAATTTTCCTTTTCGGATTAGGACACTCTTTTCTAAAGTGACCTACTTCACCACAACAAGTTCTATGTCTTTGCTTAGAGTTCGACCTACTTTTGCTTCTCCAATTTTTCTTGATTTTGACCTTGATTTTGATTTTGATGAGATTTCCCATTATTCCTATGGACTGGTCTACCCCTAACCATATTAATCTCATTTATACTAGACTTCCCCATATTAACCTTTAAATCTAACTCTTTACTCTTCAATCCGTTAATCACTGTATCAAGTGTAACTTGGTCTCTACCGTTTTTGATCGCAGACTTAACATTAGAGTAGGATTCTGATATAGTATTTAATAGGACAATAAGAGTGCAGTTATCCATGTGCTCATCACCTGTTTGCTTTATTTCATAAAGTAGCTTGGTAAAGGCATCAACATTTTCTTCGATATCCTTATTGAGGTCTAATATAAATTAAACTAAAGAACTTTTATAAGAGATATGTCTTATTTGGTAAGTTCTTCTCAAAATAATTTTCCTCAAGTTTATCCCATAAAAGTTTAGCTTGCGATTGATTACCACATTTACGAATCACAAATTCAGACGAGTTCAAAATAATAGACAAGTAAGCACATTCATCAATTTCAAGCATAGCATCTTCAGAAGTACCCTATTTGAATTTTAGAGTTATAGCTGAAAACATCTTTTCTTTTATCAAAATTACTTTCATCTTTTGTTGTCATATGGAAAAATCAGTTTTTCCATTGAAAGGTTTCATATTATAAATATTAGCCATAACTTTATCCACTTAAAGAAAAAACACAGATTTTAGCACATGCAACAATAATCGAATAAACTATTTCTAGCGAACAAGGAAAAAATATACAGAAGCAAAAAACAGAGTAAGTAAATCACAATTAACAATAAGCAAAAGACGTACACCAAAGTCACAACCCAATTTGGATTGAATAAAGATTGACAAAACATTTGATTCATTCAACCTATGCTCTGATACCATTGTATAGAATTTAGGACTACTTACAGAACCAAAGTGGAGCAACACCAATACTTTGTTGCAGTGACTTTGCAACAGTATCCATTAACACCAAATGGACATAGACTTTACTTTGGTGGTAAACTTACAATATACCAAAGTGTATTATAACCATCAAATTTCAATCTATAATATTCCTATAGCGCAAAGGTATAAACTGCAATAACAATGTTAGAACATAATAAAACAATATAGGAATATGAAAATATAATGAAAGTAACAAGAGTATCCTCGACCAAAAGTCCTAACTCGAATCTGTCTAGGGCTTATAATGCATAAGCTTAGATCCCCACAACAATGCTATACATAGAGTATATCAATCTGTCCAAACCAAGAGTTCACAAACCAATAGGGACGAATATACGATTCCAAGGATTCCAAACGCAATGGACTGCCCAACTCTCCAACAAGTAAACCCAACCAGTAAATTCCCTATTCACAGAACTCTCAATCACAATATCTCAACCTCACACACAGAGAGTGTTTCCCTCACAGAAGTCGGTACACAGTCGCAGTGACAAAAAGGGTTAGAGAGAGATATCGATAAGCTATGGTTTCTCTTGTATACCTTGAAGGAGGAGGCGACAAGGGTATATATGACAACCATCATCGAAGGGTATACACAATCAAAATGAAGTCATCGCTGAAGAAGAAGGAATCACTACAACTGGAAGGAGCAGAGAATGAGGCCACTGCAAATTTGGGGCTTAATTATGAAACCCCAAAAATACAACCAAAAGAGCAACCAGGTGTGAATAAGGGAAGGTGAGCTTGGGCCTTGGGTTGTTGGGCATGGAAGTAGGCTGCCCATTTGTAAAATGGACCAAGCCACTACTTACAGTAAATACATGTCGGTCATTTTTCAAAAGTTTTCAACCTCTCAAGTTTATCATTCTTTTTCTTAAATTGGAAAAAAAAACATTTTTGCGAGCGAAAAGAACGATACTCTTAATGAACATAACACGTGCACACAAAGTATGAGTCCATATATCCATTTGGCATCGCGATGCACAAATCGAATTCAATTCGTCCATTGCAATGCACAAATCAAATCCAATTTGTGCATCCCGAATCCAATTTATCTCCCGCATCACGTTGCACAAAATCAAATATAATTAAGGTAGTCATTTGTAAATGAGTAATTATATTTGTTGTCAAAGTTTGCTTATTTTCATAGATATAATAATTAAGGTATGATTCATTTATATATATTGATTGATTGAATTTTAATTGATTGATTGATTTTTTGTAAATATCTAGTCAAATTTTACTTATTATACTTAATTTTATAATTAAGGTAGGAATCAAATAGATTAAATAAAAAATCGATTGATTGATAAATATTTTGATGGTAGCCCAAAAGTGTGATATAATTAGCTGGTTTTATGATTTATTTTAGAGCAAAATATTACACTTTTGGTGGGTTTTTGTGCTAATTATGATGTAGGTACAAAGGCAGCTGCAAAAGAGGAAAGTGCTGGAATTCAGGCAAAAAAGGGAAAACTTGGGATGTCACATGGGCACGTGATATTCACATTTCGGAGCTGAGCTGTTGGCTAGTTATTGAAGTTTCGAGCAGACCTGTTAGACAGTTAGGAAATACTGTTATTTCTGTCTAAATCTGTTTATGTATTAAATGAAATACTGATTTGCAAGTAGTGGGCGGTTTTTAGAAGTTACCGGTAGTTTTAAAACTACCAAGTAGTGGTGTAAGTGGGAGAAAAGAGTGATATTTATTGATGTATTTCTGAACAGTGAAGGGGGGAATTCGGCCAGGGAAGAGGGAGATCATTCAGTCAGTAACTTGGGAGAAAAACAGTGAGAAACAATTGTGAGGAAAAAGTGTAAAGAACTTGTAAATCTTCTTTGAGATTCATACCTGCTAAGAACAAATCATTTGGTTACTCTTGTAAGTTGTTTTTAATTATGTTTAATAGCTAAGAATCTTCTTCCAGCCAATGAGAGATTAAGTCTCAAGCTTTTGTTTCTGTGAGATCTAATTGATCTAATTCTTGTGTGGGTTTTGAATATTTATTTGTTCTCCGCTTTACACGTAGGAAGAATATTGTGTCTCATTAATGTTTAATGGCCGCCGTAATATTAATTAGCATAATATTCTAAAGCTAGTTAACACCGTTGATCCGTAATTGTCCTCGGCCTTAAAAAAGTGGCAAGTTATACACCTTTTAGGCATCACAAGCATAATCGGACCGTATTACGGGAACATGTAATCATTGTTACATGCTATTGCTTTAATATGCGTGGCTTTGAATCGGGTCTCTCGCTTCTTAATGCAACCGAGTTATTAAATCTTACGAGCGTCTCGGAGGTTGTAACTCGGTTAGACGGTAATTAACGAGCGTCTCTTGATTATCAATACGGTAAGGAGAGATTGAGTGTTAGGCGTTTGTCGACACTTTTAACCGGTTTATTTGAAATCCTACAAGATATCTTTGCATCGATGATCAGAAATAAAATGCGAGATGAAGTTGACTCATTGGCTGGATTTAATTTTTATTGAGTTAAATTAATTGTTAATCAGAAAGCTTAGTTACAATAGTTTTCCATTAATTAATTTTTAAGTTTATCCGTAGTTAATTAAAAATATAAATTTGTGTTCAATTAGTTACTAATAAAATTCTAAAAAGGAATAATTTCGACGTTCCCTGCGGATACGATCCCGACTTACCTTATACTCGTTATTAGGGAAGTAGGTGAATTAATTTTGACGATTTGACATTCGTCAAATTTTGGCGCCGTTGCCGGGGAACGGTTCTGATATTTATTTCTTCGTTAGAATTTTATTGTTGTTTTGTTTCTTTTTATGCCTCGATCTTCTCGCATGTGAAAATTGATTTATGACCCGGAGATTGAGAAGACAGCTAGAAGATTAACAAAACAAACTAAGCTCAATCGGCAAGCAAACATCTCTTCGTCTAGGGTTGAAATCAACATTTGAACTGGCTAGTTCAAGTGATTCAAGTGACGAAGAGATGTAAGAAGGAGAACAAGTGAAGGAAGAACAAGAGGAAGTCGAAGTTGAGGAAGTTGGACCCTTAGCCGAAATGGCAGATCCTCATCGAACTTTGAGGGAAATGGCTACACCGGACGTGAATCAGCCACCCCTTGGTATCACCTTTTCGGAAGTAAATGCTCCATTTGAACTCAAACCTGTTCTGATCCAATTGCTACCCAAGTTTCATGGATTGATGGGCGAAGATCCTCACAAGCATCTGATGGCTTTTCATCTAGCATGTTCGAGTCAAAGGCCGCAAGGAATGACTGAAGATAACATGAAATTGAGGGCTTTTCCTTTCACATTGGCGGACAAAGCAAAGGATTGGATGTTTGATTTACATCCGGGAGCAATAAGTACGTGGCCTGAAATGAAGAAGAAGTTTCTGGAGCGATTTTTTCCTGCTTCACGAGCAGCAAATATTCGCAAAGACATTTGCGGAATAAGGCAATTTGTGGGAGAAACTTTGTACGAATATTGGGAGCGATTTAAACAATTGTGTGCGAAGTTGTCCTCGACCAAATTTCGATCGCTTGCTAATCCAATATTTTTATGAAGGTTTATTAATTGCAGATAGGAACATGATTGATGCTGCGAGTGGGGGAGCTTTCATGAACAATACATTGGAGGAAGCCAAGCGATTAATTAATGATATGGCTGAAAATGCTCAGCAATTTGGGACAAGGCAATCGGAGGTTCCAAGTAAAGTGAATGAGGTAAATGTTTCTTCTATTGATCGTAGACTTGACACTCTAACTTCTGTTGTGGAGAAACTCGTTTCAGGGCAAATTCAGCAAGTTAAAGCGTGCGGCATTTGTTCAAACGTGGGTCATCCGACAGATATGTGTCCAACATTGCAAGAAGAACCCAAGGAATTGGTAAATGCTGTTGGTGGATTTCAAGGGCAGCAACAAAGGAAGTATGATCCATACTCTAATAACTATAATCCGGGTTGGCGCGATCATCTGAATTTGAGCTATGGCCCAAGAAATCTAAACTTTTCACATCAGCAAAATCGGCCTCCATTCCCTCCTGTTCAGCCGATTCACCCTGTTAATACTTCAAGGACTTCACTTGAAACTTTGATTAAAAGTTTGGCGGATACGGTACAGCAAGATCGGCAGTAAACTAAAGCTAGCATTAAGTCTTTGGAGGATCAGATCTCGCAATTGGCTGTATCAATGAGCAAAATGGAAGTGAACCAAGGTAGATTACCGTCTCAAGTTGAAAAAAATCCAAGGGAGAATGCATGTGCGGTAACTCTTAGGAGTGGTAAAGAGTTACATGATTTTGCAAAAGAGGAAAAAGAAGGTGAAACTAGCAGCCACAATGATGAGAGTGTACAGAAGGAGAGTTCGGTGAAGGAAAAAGCTGGAGAATCAGGTTCAGAAATTCAGAAAATAATTATTCCTCCACCTTTTCCAGGAAGATTGGCAAGGGAAAAGAAAGAGCAAGATGACAAGGCAATCTTGGATACCTTTAGCAAGGTAGAAATTAATATTCCTCTTTTAGAGGCTATTAAGCAAGTGCCTAGGTATGCCAAGTTTCTTAAGGAGTTGTGCACGAAAAAAATGAAGTTGCGACAGGATGAGAAGGTGTTGGTAAGTGAGAATGTTTCAGCCATGATTCAACGGAAATTACCTCATAAATGCAAGGACCCGTATGTATACTATTCCTTGTATTATAGGTAATAAAAAAGTTGAAAAAGCCATGCTTGATCTAGGAGCGTCCATTAATGTCATGCCCTTATCTGTGTATAAAGAATTGAATTTAGGCCCATTGCGAGATACAAGAGTAATCATACAATTGGCAGATAGGTCTAATTCTTATCCCGAGGGTGTGGTAGAGGATGTTTTGGTGAAAGTGAATGACTTAATTTTTCCGGTGGATTTCTATGTTATAGATATGGATGATTCATGTTCTCCTCATCCTTCTCTTATTCTGTTAGGGAGACCATTCATGAAAACAAAGAAAAACAAAAATTGATGTAGACAAGGGAACTTTGACACTTGAATTTGATGGCAATGTGGTAACTTTTAATGTTTTGATGCCATGAAATATCCAAGTGATTCGGAGTCTGTTTTTCATGTGAGTGTCATTGATTCAGTCGTGCGAGATGAGTTTGAGTCTAATGTTCTTGATGACAAATTGGAAGTGGTCCTTGTGAAAAGTTTGACTGATAAGGATGTACCTTTTCAAAACAATGTTGAAATGCAAGAGAGTATCATGGCTCTTTATTCCACACCTGAAGTTACATCAAAATCAGATTTTCCGACTCTTCCATTACCAATGTCAAGTGAAAAAATTCTTCCTTCTACAATTCAAGCACCTAAGTTAGAATTAAAGAAGTTACCCGAACACTTGAAATATGTCTACTTAGGTGAAAATGAAACTTTGCCGCATTATTGCTAATAACTTGACCGAGTTGCAGAAGAAAAGAAAAGTTGCTAAGAGTCTTGAGAGAGAACAAATGAGCAATTGGTTGGACACTTGCAGACATTAAGGGAATCAGCCCTTCAATGTGCATGCATCGTATTTTGTTAGAAGCTGATTCCAAGCCTGTTCGTGATCCACAACGGAAATTGAATCCGCCCATGAAGGAAGTTGTTCTCAAGGAGATTTTGAAGCTTTTGGATTTAGGGATTATTTTTCCTATTTCTGACAGCACTTGGGTAAGTCCCTGCTCATCTTGTTCCTAAGAAAACAGGTTTTACCTTGGTGGAGAATGAAAAAAATGAGTTGGTACCTATGAGATTGCAAAATGGGTGGCGAATGTGCATAGACTTTCGAAAGTTAAATGCCGCCACTCGAAAGGATCATTTTCCTCTCCCATTCATTGATCAGATGTTAGAAAGGTTGGCAGGTAAAAGATATTTTTGTTTTTTAGATGGTTATTCAGGTTATTATCAGATTTTAGTTGCACCTGAAGATCAGGAAAAAACAACTTTCACGTGCCCATTCGGTACCTTTGCTTTTCGCCGTATGCCTTTTGGTCTGTGTAATGCACCTGGTACATTCCAAAGATGTATGATGAGTATCTTTTCTGATATGATTGAGCATTGCATAGAGATTTTTATGGATGATTTTACGGTGTATGGTGATTCATTTGATCAATGCTTTAGATAATTTATCTAAGGTCATGAAACGTTGCATAGACACTAACCTGGTTCTTAACTATGAGAAATGCCATTTTATGGTACAAGAGGGAATAGTGTTAGGTCATGTAGTTTCTGAAAGAGGAATTGAAGTGGACAAAGCTAAGGTTGATTTAATTGCTAAATTGCCTTATCCTGCTAATGTGAAAGATATTCGTAGTGTACTTGGTCATGCAGGATTTTACAGGCGATTTATTCAGAGACTTCTCCAAGATAGCACAACCTTTAACAAGATTGCTTCAACAGATGTTCCTTTTGAATTTGGAGAAGATTGCAAGAAGGCTTTTGATTTGTTGAAAGAGAAGCTGACCTCAGCTCCTATCATTCAGCCACCAAAGTGGGATTCCCCGTTTGAACTCATGTGTGATGCGAGTCATTATGCAGTAGGAGCAGTTCTTGGACAAAGAGAAGGGAAGCAAAGTCATGTGATATATTATGCTTCGAAAACTCTCAATGCAGCCCAATGCAATTACACCACATCGGAAAAGGAGTTGTTGGCCATAGTCTTTGCATTTGAGAAGTTTAGATCTTATTTGCTGGGAGCAAAAGTGGTGGTTTTCTCAGATCATGCGGCACTCAAGTACCTTTTGGCAAAGAAGGAGTCTAAGCCCAGACTAATCAGATGGATTCTTCTGTTGCAAGAATTTACATGGGAGATTAAGGATTGCAAGGGGAAGGATAACTCGGTAGCTGATCATT
Source organism: Codonopsis lanceolata (assembly GCA_013146195.2). Taxonomy (NCBI): domain Eukaryota; kingdom Viridiplantae; phylum Streptophyta; class Magnoliopsida; order Asterales; family Campanulaceae; genus Codonopsis; species Codonopsis lanceolata. The sequence goes on from CM028380.1 coordinate 70,514,654, forward strand.
TGAGCAGGATGGTGCATGAAGAAGAACCCATTTCAATTTCTGAAACGTTCCCAGATGAACACCTCTTCTTGGTGCAAGGTAAGTTAGGTAAGGAACCTTGGTATGCTGATATAGTTAACTTTTTGGTGACTGGAGTTTTTCCACAAGGAATGAGTAGTTCAAAAAAGAATAAAATAAGAAGTGACTCTAAATACTACATATGGGATGAACCTTATCTTTGGCGTATTGGTTCTGATCAAGTCATTCGTAGGTGTGTGTCTAATGACGAGATTCATTCCATATTAGTATATTGTCATAATTATGCTTGTGGAGGACATTTTGGTCCAAGACGAACGGCAAGAAAGATTTTGGATAGTGGTTTTTATTGGGAAACTCTTTTCAAAGATGCCTATGTTTTCTGTAAAAGCTGTGATAGGTGCCAAAAGATTGGGAATTTGACTTTGAGAGATGAGATGCCCCAAGTTCCAATTTTAATTTGTGAAATTTTTGATGTTTGGGGAATGGATTTCATGGGACCATTTCCAAGTTCTTTTGGTAATCTATATATATTGCTTGCGGTGGATTATGTTTCTAAGTGGGTAGAAGCAAAAGCTACCCGGACTAACGATTCGAAAGTTGTTGTGAGTTTTCTCAGGTCTAATATATTCAGCAGGTTTGGCATTCCAAGAGCTGTGATTAGTGATCAGGGGACTCATTTCTGCAATCGAAGCGTGAAAGCATTGATGCTCAAGTATGGTGTACACCATAGAGTGGCAACTACATATCATCCGCAAACGAATGGGCAGGCTGAAATTTCAAACAGAGAAATCAAGGGAATTTTGGAAAAGATGATAAATCCTAATCGGAAGGATTGGAGTTCGAGATTGGATGATGCACTGTGGGCCTATCGTACAGCATACAAAACACCAATTGGTATGTCGCCATATCGATTGGTGTTTGGCAAAATGTGCTATCTACCGGTTGCGATTGAACATAGGGCTTACTAGGCAGTGAAAGAGTGCAATATGGATCTTAAACTGGCCGGTCTTGAAAGGAAGCCGCAACAACTACTGAATTAGATGAGTTGCGATTGGAGGCCTATGATAGTGCACGGTTTTACAAAGAGCGGACTAAGAAGCTTCATGACAAGTTGATTCGTCGGAAGAGTTTTGTAGTGGGACAAAAAGTATTGCTGTTCAACTCACGATTAAAATTGATGCCAGGAAAATTGAGGTCTCGATGGACCGGTCCATATGTGATTGTGAGTGTTTTGTCCAATGGAGTTTTTGAAATTCGAGCCTCGATGAGATTTTCAAAGTCAACGGACTCGATTGAAATCTTATTATGAAAATTTTGATGTGTCGAAACCGTTGAAGAAATCACTTTGGCCTACCCCATTTATGAGTAATATTGAGGGTAGGCATTGGGTCTAGCTACGGTAAATAGCGGCGCTAATTGGGAGGCAACCCAATGTTTTTAATTTTGTTTATTTTTATTTTGTTTATTTCTATTTTTATTTTAATTTTATTGTAATTTTAATTTTTAGATTTTCTTTTTAATTAGTTTTTTTTCTCGATTTAATGTTGTTTTTAAGTTTGGTTGTGGCAAAGAAGTTGTGAGTCCGCATGCAGAGGAAAAGTACGAGTGGTTTTGTGGAGAGATACCGAGAGCAAACCATTTTCTTCAGGACGTGCAGCCAAAACTACAGGGGGTTAAGTGTACAGGTCGCAAAGGGGGCAAATGAGCGGATGAATAGTGGAGAGGCCGTTCACATAAAACGGCTACAATTCAATTTGGGGCTTTTAGCCCTAACCTCTCTTCTCATCAAGCAACGCACTCTCCCTTCATCTTCATCAATCTGTGCGAATTTCTCCATCTCCCCAAAGTCTTCACCACCATTGTTGTCTTCTTCTTTTGTCAATGGCTCCCAAGAAACGCGTTGCTCCACCTTCTGCTCCTCGACGTCGATCGGGTAGGTTGCTCGCGATTATGCCGCGTAGAGTGGTCGTAGCTCGAGCCGGTTGAAATTTCAACCACTTCTTCATCTTCGGCCTCTTCGCATTCATCGCCGATCTATCTTTTCTTCATCTTCTTCGCATCAACAAGAAACCCAACCGATCAAGCCTCTCCAACTTCACCTATTGAGGAACCCGAGCACCAGCCTCATTCTCCAGTCGATTCGCCCACGCAACCCGAACAGCTTCAGGAAACAATGACTCTGCCAATGTCATTGTTTCCCCATTCTGCGCGAAAGAAACCACGGGTTCTAAAGGGGAAGGCTATGCTAGATAAAGTAATTCATCGAGGAAGCTGCTTAACCTTCAATACAAGACTGTCCATCAAGCGCAGCACAGACATTTTGGCTCGCCGAATTATTGCAGGTAAATGCTTTCATCTTCCAACTCTAAATGCTTTGAATTTGTCTGGCAGAATTGCAAGTTTCATGCGAAATATAGGTTGGGAAAATTTTTGGGTGTTGGATTTCCCGGCTTTTGATGAACTAACTAGGGAATTTTACTGCAATTTTGTTTTTAAGACTGATGAGACCTTTTCTGCGGATACGCCGAACCTGATTAGATTCCGTTTAATGGGAAAGGTTTTTAATATGTCTTTGAATTCGTTTAATGATGCTCTGCGTTTTTTGTCTGGACCTGTTCCCAGTTCAGAGAGGGACATTTCATTTTGTGAATATTGCGAACCCTTTAATTCTGACTGTAATTTGGTTTGGCATACTATTTCGAATGACAGGAGCCGCATAATCCCGCGTTCGAAAAGTATCTCAGATAAGGACCATGCTTTGCAAGTAATACAAAAAATTTTGGCATACAGTTTTTCTGGTCGCAAAGACGGTTCTAATATTTGCACCAAACCGGAATTATTTTTCATGTGGTGTATGATGAATAAGAAAAAAGTGAATTTGGGTTATTGGCTAGCCAGCCAATTTGTTTTGGTGTTGAAAAAGAAAAGCCGTCCATTAAGTCTTGGCTCAGTAATTACTCTTTTAGCAGTGAATTTGGGTGTGTTAAATTTACAACAGCATGATTTGAACGTTGCTTGCGAATGTGAACCCTTAGATATCAAATGCTTATATCGAATGGGTTTATTGAAATTTGTGGATAAATGTGATCCTCCTCGGTGGGTGCATCCGCACACCGACTATGCTTCTGCGCAGTACCGCGGGCCCTTCTACTTCCTCGATCCTTGCGAGATCCTTGCTACTGTGCAGCATCTTCAGGCCATGTTGATGGCGTACTTTGATTTTGTTGGCTTCCGACCCCCGCCGCCTCCTCCTCCTCCGTCCTCATGATTAGGGAAGTTCTTCTCCCTTTTTCTTTTGGTATTTAATTGTTCATTGGGGACAATGCCCAGTTTTGGTGTGGGGGGGGGGTAATTTTGGATGTTGGTGAATTTAAGTGCATGTTTCTTTTGTTTGTGGATCATTTTTTTATGAGGATATGATTCATGGTGTTGATTGGGATGTTTGGTATTTTAATGTGCATTATCATGGTAAAAGAGGAATTTTTGATATGTGGTGGAATTTTATTTGAAATGTTTTTGTTTTAAGTTAATTGCATGTTTTCAGAAAATGTTTCTTCAACCTGTGGATATGTATGTGTTGACTTATAGCCATTTAAAGAGAGATTTCGGGCCATTTATGGAGCATTAAATTCATTTTGCTCTCATTTCTTCTTGTGTGTTTTACTCGCACTCGGATGTCAATTCTAGAACTTGCATGTTTGTTTACATTTCAAAATCACATAAATGAGTTTATGCACTAACATGATTAAGGCATTTAGGAAATACCAATTTTGGCTATCTTTTTCTATCCTACCCTTTTAACATTACCCCTTAGTTAGCTTTTTTGAGCCCTACCTATTTCTTTGACTAAACCAAATTTAAATGAGCCCTAGCCTTTTTAACTTTCTTTTTCATTACCAATGCCAAGAATTGTGGGAACTACATATTCTTAATGCAGTCTGCGAGTTCGATGTTAGATGAAGTATGCCTTGTTTCGTTCAAGAAAATGAGATGTTTGATTTTGAGATGAATGTGGTTCTACTTTTGAAGTGTGCCAAATTAGAGCTTCATTTCATTCAGTAGCTGTAAAAACAAAGCAGCACAAAAGTAGTGGCAGCAGGCCAAGAGTTTGTGAATAAGAAAAAAGAAAAAAAAAGAAAAGAACAAAAGAAAAAAAAAAGAGAAGAAAGAAAAAGAGAATAAAAGTTTGAAGAAGCGAATGAAGTGGCTCAGGATAGAAAAGCATAATTGAAGCAGAACCATTACTTTCCATTTTTCAGTTGTGCAGAGGTGCGGGGACTAAGGATTTGAGCTTCATCAGAATAAGAAGCTTTAAGTAATGTGTAGTTCTACATTTCATTGACATTTTATTTCACCTTATACTCCTATATCATACCTTTTTAACCACTAGCCCCATTACAACCTGTAAAAAGACCTTTTGATTAGTGCATTAAACTCATACTTAGTGATGGAGATTTGATCAACTTGCAAGCTTATGGTAATTACATTCCGTGGTGTTGAGTCGAGTGTTTATATTCATATCCTTATTTAAACACTTGAGTGAATGAGTGTCTCCGTGAGGATGGTTGAGACATGCATATGTGAAGGTTGAAGATTCTTTTGGAAACATGTTAGTTAATTTAGATGGCACATTTTAAGAATTCCATTACCTTGATTGAATTTTGATTTTTCCTATGGTCATGCACATTGAAATACCTGCATTCAAGAAAGTTCATATCTTCATAAGTTGTACAGATAAAAGAACATGCATTCTTGTCTTGATTGAAGATGCTTGAGGACAAGCATCGGTTTGGTGTGGGGGAATTTTGATGGTAGCCCAAAAGTGTGATAGAATTAGCTGGTTTTATGATTTATTTTAGAGCAAAATATTACACTTTTGGTGGGTTTTTGTGCTGATTATGATGTAGGTACAAAGGCAGCTGCAAAAGAGGAAAGTGCTGGAATTCAGGCAAAAAGGGAAAACTTGGGATGTCACATGGGCACGTGATATTCACATTTCGGAGCTGAGCTGTTGGCTAGTTATTGAAGTTTCGAGCAGACCTGTTAGACAGTTAGGAAATACTGTTATTTCTGTCTAAATCTGTTTATGTATTAAATGAAATACTGATTTGCAAGTAGTGGGCGGTTTTTAGAAGTTACCGGTAGTTTTAAAACTACCAAGTAGTGGTGTAAGTGGGAGAAAAGAGTGATATTTATTGATGTATTTCTGAACAGTGAAGGGGGAATTCGGCCAAGGAAGAGGGAGATCATTCAGTCAGTAACTTGGGAGAAAAACAGTGAGAAACAATTGTGAGGAAAAAGTGTAAAGAACTTGTAAATCTTCTTTGAGATTCATACCTGCTGAGAACAAATCATTTGGTTACTCTTGTAAGTTGTTTTTAATTATGTTTAATAGCTAAGAATCTTCTTCCAGCCAATGAGAGATTAAGTCTCAAGCTTTTGTTTCTGTGAGATCTAATTGATCTAATTCTTGTGTGGGTTTTGAATATTTATTTGTTCTCTGTTTTACACGTAGGAAGAATATTGTGTCTCATTAATGTTTAATGGCCAGAATATTAATTAGCATAATATTCTAAAGCTAGTTAACACCGTTGATCCATAATTGTCATCGGCCTTAACAAAGTGGCAAGTAATACACCTTTTAGGCATCACAAGCATAATCGGACCGTATTACGGGAACGAGTAATCATTGTTACATGCTATTGCTTTAATATGCGTGGCTTTGAATCGGGTCTCTCGCTTCTTAATGCAACCGAGTTATTAAATCTTACGAGCGTCTCGGAGGTTGTAACTCGGTTAGACGGTAATTAACGAGCGTCTCTTGATTATCAATACGGTAAGGAGAGATTGAGTGTTAGGCGTTTGTCGACATTTTTAACCGGTTTATTTGAAATCCTACAAGATATCTTTGCATCGATGATCAGAAATAAAATGCGAGATGAAGTTGACTCATTGGCTGGATTTAATTTTTATTGAGTTAAATTAATTGTTAATCAGAAAGCTTAGTTACAATAGTTTTCCATTAATTAATTTTTAAGTTTATCCGTAGTTAATTAAAAATATAAATTTGTGTTCAATTAGTTACTAATAAAATTCTAAAAAGGAATAATTTCGACGTTCCCTGCGGATACGATCCCGACTTACCTTATACTCGTTATTAGGGAAGTAGGTGAATTAATTTTGACGATTTGACATTCATCAATAAATATGCACAAATTGATATATAGCAAAGGACAAATTGGTGCCTCACGATGCACAAATTGATTCTTAGCGCACCTTCGTCTCATTAATGGCAAAATTGTTTTTTCGCCCCCAAAAATATCTTTTTTCTGATTAACAAAAACAGAGGAACGGAGCGGTTATAAACTTTTAAAAAAGAACTAACCCATAACTTTCCCTCATTTTCACAAGCAAAATCAATGAACGAATATGGACAAAATTAGTCTTTATTAAAAAATTGGATAAATTGCAGGCCGGTCCACTCTTCAAAGTTTTCAATCGCACCAGTCCCGTGTTTTTTTTCAACCAAAAAGGACATTTTTGGGGGCAAAAAGATTATGATACCCTTGATGAGCCCAAGGCGTGCTAAGGATGCATCACGGTGCATTGATTTTTGCACCGCTATGAATCAATTTAATGAACATGAGGCGTGCTACAGAAATGCATCGCGGTGCATCCATTATTTGCGTCTCAATCAATCAATTTAAATTAATTACAAATTCTAATTTTTGCATCGTGATACATCAAATTTTGCACCATAAGACATAAAATTTAATTACATAATCTAAATTACATCGTGCTGCTCCAACTTTTATGTATCACGATGAATTAATTTTTGCACCGCGGTACATAAAATATTATCAAATCTAATTTTACATTGCGGTATAAAATCATAAAGAAACAGACCACGTCCTCCACCTTCTTCTTCCTCCTCCTCATCTGTCTTTATCATACTGAAAAATGATCTTAACCATTGATTGATAATGATTAGACGGTGACTGTTATCCAAACGACTATATGATCGTTTTTGGTCCAATTTTTTTGTTTGTTTTATTTTCACTATTTCTCAACCTATAAATACCATACACTTCCTCTTCAATTTTCTCCTTACTTCATCTCTCATTCTCTCTAATTCTCAAACTCTTTATCTATTAATTCTTATGCTTTCAAGCCTTCAAAGTTCCAATTTATTTGTAAGATAACTTATTACTCCCTCCGTCCCTAAATAATTGTCCTAGTTGACCCGGCGCACAGTTTAAGAAAAAACAATTGACTTGATTATTTATATTGGTTTAATGTGTAGTTTCCTTTAAAGCACATGTGTATGTGACTCATAATTAAAGTAGAGTGAAAAAGTAATGATAAAGTGGTAAAAGTGATGTTCTTAAAAGGTAAGTTTCAAACTGGACAATTATTTTGGGACGGACGAAAAGGGAAAGGAGGACGATAATTTAGGGACGGAGGGAGTAATATTTATTAATAACATTTTAATTATCTATTATATTTATTTAGTAATATAATTTTTATTAATTACATTTTTTATCGATAATATTATTAAGTGCTATTATTTTACCTATTAGTTATTAACTTTAATATTTATTACTAATTTTGTTACTATTATAAAGTATTTTTGTGGTATCTATTTTTATCATACTCCGTATTATATATTATTTAAATTATATTCATATTCTATTAACATATACTCCATCCATTTTTAAATTATTGTTCTCTTTGACCCGGCATATCGTTTAAGAAAAAGTAATTGGACTGTATTATAAATATTGGTAAAATGTGTGATTTTCCTTAATGCCTTTGCGTATGTGATCGTAATTAACGTATATATAAAAAATAAGGATAAATTGGTAAAAATATTTTTTTAAAGGGAAAGTTTTAAAAGAGACAATTATTTTAGAACAGACGAATATATATATATATATATATATATATATATATATATATATATATATATATATATATATATATATATATTTGATGAGTAATACAATTGAGGATTACATTAAATTCATTGACTGGAACTTTCCTTTATTTGAAATCAAACATCATTTACTGTTTTGTTTACATTAAATATTTTAAATTCAACTTTTAATTATATATTTCATTGTTGCTAATTAGTTAGATTAAAAACTTCAATTATTGTTTCAATTGCTTTGATAAAATTCTTTTAAGAGGTTTTTTTTTTTTTGGAAAAACAGGGGCGACACCCTGCAAATCTTATTAAAAACAAAAAGAGTACAAGGAGGGGGCAACCGGCCAAACCCACAAACGGGCGGACAAAGGAGTCTGGCCTTTATCACAAAGCAACAAGGAAACTAATTACATTTTCTGAAATTGTAAAGACCTAAACAATCATGAATTAAAGCTTGCCGGGCTTTGTGGGGAGATCAATCGTGTTACTAAAACTCTGGAATCCTTCGTGAACATGAGCAGCTGCAGCAAGCCTATCAACAACACAATTCTGCTCTCGGAACATGTGGTGAATAGAATACGAACCAAGAAGAGAGCCACAATCACGAAGCTCATACTCAAACTTCCACGGGGTTTTATGCAAATGAGTTAACACTTTAACTGCAACCAACGAATCAGATTCTACAATGACATTGGTAATATTGAGATTACGACAGAGGCGAAGCCCATCTCGCAGCCCCTTAATCTCTGCCCCCGTATTGGTCCCACTACCATAAAAAGCTGAGAAGGCCACAACTAAGGCCCCTTGTGAGTCACGTAAAATACCCCCACCAGTATACGAGCCATGAACTGCAGAGCCGTCAATGTTGAGCTTGAAGCAGCCGACTTGAGGGGGAAGCCAACAAACCCAGCAACCTTTCCGCTGAACCGGAGAAACAATAGGGAGATTGAGTCGATCCATACCCACTCTGGCCAAATTAGAAAGCTGAGACTTAGGGCGGAAAACCAAGAACATATCCATAAGGCTGCCTTTGATACAATTAATGATTTGATCGGCCTGCATAGGAATGTCATCAAAAACAGCTTTACACCTTACTTTCCAAATTTCCCAACAAGAAAAAAGGAGGATACCCAAGCAGCAAGCACCAGACTGGTTGCGGCATGAAGCCTCCATGGTCCAGGTTCTGATCAAGTGGTCCAGCGAACCATAAAAACTGCTCTTATTAAAGTGATTCGCAAAAACACCCCCAAACAGCTTTAGCAACATCAGAGTGGAGAAACAAATGAGCCAGAGATTCACAACTCGGCAGAGAGCAACAACGGCATTTAGACACGATAGGAATCCTCTTAATGTGAAGTTGCAAGTCGACTGGAACAACACCACTACAAAGCCGCCACATAAAACAACTTACCTTGGTAGGAATCCAAGGCTGCCAGAATTTGGTCGCCCAAGAAATAATGGGGGATGAGCATCGACTGAATTCCAGAAAAGTCGAGGAGATAAAAGCACCCGAATTGGAGAGAGTAAAATTCAATTTATCCTGATATCGCTAATCACAAACAACTTTACTAACCACCGAGTGAAGATGGGGAGGCACCAAGTTAATCAACTGGTCAAGATCAGTGAGGGCCTGCTGAACCGAAAGACAAGCATCCATAGGTCGGGGACCTTCCAAAATCTCCCCACACCAATTATCTAACCAAAAAGAAACCCGACCCTCACCAATTATCCATCTATCGAGAACAGACAATGCGGGAAGCTGAGCCATGATAACTTTCCATTGGGGGCCACCGATAGAGGGCTTGAAAAACCCAGCACCATGTTCATCCTTGAAAGTCATTCCAGAAAGATGGCTCTTTTTCATTCATAGCCATCTGAGAAAGATGACTTTAACCCTTTAAAAAAAAATCATAGAACCGGCCCAAAAAAATGATGTTCATCCTTGAAAGCCATGGCTTTCTGTTGGTCCACAATTATGCTCAAATAGGCTAAAGGGGGGTGAATAGCCTATGATGCCATTTTAAAAACTTTTCTTTTGGATATATTTAAAGCTTAGTTTTAGTGGCATTTGCAGTTTAGCGTATTGAGCATGTCTGCCGGTAGGGCTATCGGTAGACTTGCTCTAAGCAGAAGTATCAACTCTACCGGTAAACTGTCAGTCAAATCAAAAGCCGGTTATAAAAAATCTAAGCAGCGGAAAGTAAAGAGGCTTTAGATTTGGAGAAGTCTTAAATGGTTGTACACAAATATATTATCAGAACAACAGCACACTTAATACTTCTTTCAAATGCAGACTTAGGAAATCAATTGGAGAATAACTTTTCTAAAGATAAATTAATTTGTAAAAAGCTCATAGATATATAAGGACTAAGAGATAAAGTATTTGTAAGAACATATGAATTTATTCAAAGATAAATTACATATTACATCAGTCTAAATATTCTATGTACAATTTCTGGCTTTGTTCTCCCAAACCTTAATCCTTACTTAAGTATCCATTCAAGAATATTTATGCAATAGGGGGCAATAGATATGAATGCAATATCTACAGACACCTCTTCATTTTCTTCAGACATTATCTAACATCAATCTTCAGATCTCGATCTCTGTCTTTTAAAGTTTATAATCAATCTCTTTTCTTTTCCAAGCTTTTCTTCCTTAACAATCCACTGAAAGTGTCTTACTAAGTTCTGAATAGATTTACTGCAATCTTCTGTAAAGATCTGAGATGCATTGGTGAGAACGAATCAAGTTGTAGATCTCTCTGTTTCTTTGAAGCTCTTGAGTGAGTTCTGTCACTCGTTGCTCGTCGTCTCAATGTATTTGTGTCGTCTTGGGCAAGAGAGAGGATATATATAGACTGGAGTCAATATGATCATTGAGAGATGAAGACTTGATGTTTCTATCCGTTTGGAGATATAGTTGTTGAAGTATATCGGATAGAGATCTTTGTCCATAAAATCTTTGACTATTTGGGGCAAAGATTTAGTCCTGTAGATCTTGGAACTTGTTGTCTGTCAGACTGTGTTGATAAGTCTCTGAAAAGTAGGTCTGATGTCTGTTGCACTGTCAGATGGTCTGTTCAATAAAGTAATTGCTTTTTGACTTTATCAGACCACGTGAGTGAGAAAAAGTCTTATAGCTTTAACTATGTCAGACTTTCTGAGGCTTGAACATATTTGTCTTGATTTGAACTGCTTCTACTCTTTTTTCTATAGAACGTGCAGAATTAAGTTTGCTGGTGGAATGCTCAGGCCAATGGAACAAGTCTTCCGATTCAGGAGAACTAATGTCTGCTGGTGTGAACAGTTTAACTTGTAGTATGTCTGCCGGTGGTGAGTCTTTGAAATGTTCTAATCTTTATCACTGAAAGCTTTTGACATTGCTACAAGTCTTCCGGTGCTTAGTGCTTGAAGTGCTGGTCTGTTCAATCATCATGTTGGAAGGTAGGACTTGATCAGGTCGCATCTAATCTAAGACCTATGTGATGTCACACGAGTTGTCACGCTAACTGGTACGCAGACCTTTTAGCCACTCGTGATGACTCACTTGTAATGGGGGCAAGCAAATCAACATATATAGAATATGCAAAGTGATAAGTAAATTATCAAGAAGCATATTCCAACACTTTCCTTCATTCATAACCATCCCAAATTAAAATCACAATATCCAAGCCAATATATATATCAAAACCCTAGACAATTAATTTAGTTCATAATGCTAAGGAAATAAATCAAATCTTCAATGAAAAATATTGACATTCAATAAAAATAGAGAGTAAAGTGTACAATACTTTTCAATTGAGGAAGTGATGAAATCCTAGCCTTGGCTTGAGCAACAATGGAAGAACAATGGAGAGAAGAGGAAATTGAAAATGGAAATGGCGGCTGAAATTTCTCTCCTTTCTGCTCCCAGTTTCTTCCCCATTTTGTTCCTTTGTTCCAGCTTCTGTCTTCTGTTCCAGCTGTGGGTCCCAATGGGCACAATAATAAGCTAGAAGGGGGGGTTGAATAGCTTATTTAACACTTAAAACTTTTTGGTAAATACTTTGAAAGATACTTGCAATCTATCGAAAATATTCAAGTAGCGGAAGACCTTCAAAGTAGTTGTTCAGTGCTGCGATAAGGACTACCGGTAGACCTTTACAAGTTACTTAAGTTCTCAACGTAAATGGATAAAGATAATCAAAGTAATTATGCGGTTCAAATATCGGACAAGCGATGAGGAATAACACAAGTATTTTGGGATGGTTCACACTATAATGAGTGCTACGTCCACCACCAAGGCAGTCAACCTTGGATTTAAATTGTGCACTATGTTTTCCACTAGATCAATTACAAAGAATATCCCTAATGGATCGTGTACAAAATATTGACTTGTGTTTGGGGTCTAGGGAATTAAATATCTGTAAATACATGATATTTAATTAGTGCAGAAGTATAGTTAATGAAAGTAAACAACGAGAAGATAAAACAATAAGTGTTGATGAGCGGCTTCTTGTTGTTGACGAGGACTTCTAGATCGGTGAGGATCTCTTGATTGCGAGTTGAAAGACTTGGAGTTCTAGGAAGTTTCAGAGCAATCCTTTAAGTGTTCGATTGATTCTGTACAGTTGTATATCTCTGTTGTTCCAGTCTTCAATGGCAGTATATATATAGCAGGTGCACTTCAAAAGATCCGTTGGAGAAGACGAATACTTCAACATCTCTTTTCATCAATGCATTAAATGCATGGGGCTGTCAGTCAAGGATTTTCGTCTTCACAGATATCTAGAGTATGGAATGATTTCTGAGATCTTCAAAAAAAAAGGTGGGCGATTTAGGTGTCAGATCTGAGAGTTGTTGCGAAACTAGGGGACGATCTGCTTTTCACGCTTTCAGCATTCGGGACGAAAAGTCTTCTGCTTTTCGGAAAGTTGCTTTCGGCGGCTTGACATGTCGGGGAATGTCTTGGATTAATTCAAATAAAGTTGTAGAATAAGATTGAATTAATCCAATGAGTCATCTTTGGTTTGGACACGTCATAAGAGCAGTGGACACAAGTGCCGTTCTTAAGCTTTAAGCGAGGTCTTCAGGTGAAGGCTGTGAAGAGGTCTTCCGAACACAGTGAAGTCCTATAAAAACTATACAAGGCAAAGTTCTATACACGGTTGCCACGCTAATCGTCGCGCTTAGATTAGCCAGCGAAGTATAAAACTAATGTAATGAATTGAGCAGATATAAATCTAACAAGAGAATCAACAATCTCCTCCTATTTATATCTGGTCATCATTACTACAAATGAGGGCTTAAAAACAGACTATTTGATAGATAATAACATGTAGAAATATATATATAAAGTAACGAGAAGACATGCCTCTATCAAAGCAGAATAACACCTCAAATGTAAGGGACTAATCTAAGTGCATACAAAGGTAAAAAGTCATAGAAACGACACAGCAGATTAGCGGCGGTTCAAATAAATTTAAAGCGATTGTTTAAATTCTAAGCAGATATGAATATAAAGCAACAAGAATTTAAACAAGATATCCTTTTTGAAAAACAAGTAATCTTACGTATTTATAAACAAAAGTTTACATATCACAGAGTTTTCAAAAATGAAGATAAATACAAAGGTAAGGGAAGAAAAGATACATAAACTACCAAGGTCTTTTCCCTTTTCCTTTGTCTGCAGCCTCCTTTTCTCTTCGTTCTCGCTCAAGCTCTTCCATTCTTCGTTCGTATTCGTCATGCGCATCGGTCGGAGTGCGGTGGAGCGAGCGGTAGTCGGTTCTTCACGAAGGCGGTTTCTCTTCCATCGGCATTACGTTGATTGACCTTATTTGCTTCTCCTCGTGATGGCGGATCACGATCACGGTTGGCATTCATGGCGTCGTGGCGAGTTTCGAGCTAAGTTGTTGAGTTCGAGAGCAGGAGGCGATCGTGGCCGAGATGAAGAGTGATGGCATGGAATAACTCGTAAAAAGTGAGGAGGCGGAATCTGAACACACTCATCTTGTTGAGCTTCAATGTTGATCTTGACATCTGTAAAGTCGTGTCGTATCTGTCCAAATCGAGTCCAGACATCCTCTTGGAATTGTCGAAGAAGAGCGGCAGTGCGGTCGTTGGCTTTGGACAAAGCAGTGGCTATTTCGGCGGTAGCGATAGTGTGATCTTGTGGCGCGCCTAGCCGTTCATAGATGGCGTCAGCCAGGGACAAAATTTCATCATTGGCAGGCGGATGAGAAGTAGTTGCTTGGCCAATATGAATGGTGCCGGCAGAGGTAGAGTCTGCAGGCCGTATGGGCTGTTGGAGTGGAGGAGTGATGGAGTCGGAAGAGGACGAGTCTTGGGTTGGTATGGTGTTGGTGGAGGAAGATATGGTAATAGGTGGAGGGGGAGGTGGTGTTGGTGGTGAATCCGATTCCATATCAGTGTCAGAATTTTCACTGATATGGGAGGATTCGGGAAGGGATTCGGTAGAAAACCAGAAAGAAGGGGCAGGGTAGAAGAGGGATTTTGGTTTTCGAAGGGAAGGTTGAGGAGGTTGATGGGTAGGGGTAAATAGGTCTGCTACTGACGAAAGTTCAAAAAGGAACTTGGCAGCAGCAGAGTCTAATGGCTGGGTGGGAGGGATTTGAGTTGGCTGTGGTGTGGTTGAAGAAGTTGGTTGGGATTGGGGAGGTGAGGAAGGGGTAGATGGGTCAGGTGAGTAGTTGAAAGGGGAAGGTGGAGGAGGAGTTGGGGTTCTGGCTGTCTCCTCCTGAATTTGAGGCTCCTCCTGAGGGATAGACTCCTCCGGAGGTGGTGAATTCCTCTGAGTAGATGACTCAGGAGGAATAGATGAAGGGTTGACAGGAATAGATGAAGGGTTGACAGTTGTGGGTTGGGTGTCGGTAGATGAAGGGTTGACAGTTGAGGGTTGTGAGTCGGTAGATGGTTGGGCGTCGGTAGAGGTAGTTGGTGGGGCGTCGGTAGTGGTAGTTGGTTTGGCTGCGGTAGAGGGTTTGGGACCGGTAGCTCTCCTTTTCTTCCTTAGCGGCTGAATAGGAGACTCAGCTGCTTCATCGGTAGAGGTTGGAGTATTGCGGTGGCTGGGTCTTCAAGGTTTCTGAAGTCTCCTTCGTTTGGGTTTAGGAGTTGGTGCGGGGAGAGGGTGATGTTGATTGAGTGGTTTGGGTAGGAGGCTGAGGATGGGGGCTGAGTTTGAGTTGAGTTGGGTTGGTGGGTTTGGTGAAGGTGAGGAATGGTGGATTGGCACGGTGCCTTGTTCTTTTGGCCTTCCTTCATCTCCTTCCTAACCCATTTGGCTGCTCCTCTTGGTTGGAGTGGCCTCTTAGGCCTAGTCTTCTTTGCCTTGCCCTTGGCGCCATCTTGGTCCTTAGCTTTGCTCTGCCTCATCGGCCAAGTCTTTGGCCTTTTGATGGAGGGGCAGCGGCCACTTGATCGTCGAATTTTGCGAGAGGCCTTTTGTGGGTCACGCTAGCAGCGTCATGTGCTTCCATGTTGAAGCGGGTGACCAAGATAGGTGCGAGGCTTGGCCGTCGAGCTTTGTTCTCGTATTCGATATACTTCTTGAAGAGCGAGGCGTGAGTTGCTTCTCCTTGGCCATTGTAAACAACTCATCTTCTTTCAAAGAAGAGTTGACATTAGCATCATCCCTTAGAAGGGCATTAATCGGCCTCACAAAGGCGTTTGCAAGTGGGGTTGTTCTTGGCTTTCTCCACCTTTGCTTTAACTCATTGAAGATGATGACCCCAGTTGAGGCGTAGTTGAAGGAATACGACACTTGTCAAGTTGATTTGTTGTGCCGTAAACATATCATGAGCTCCACTCTTGAATAGAAGCCCTTGTCTATAAGGTGGGTAGTGCGATGAAGCGTCAGGGAGCAGATTTGAGCATTTTCCCTTGAGGCTCCACGAGTGTCTACTCCCTCATGGCTTCCCAGGCATGTCTGACCTCGGCCATAGTTCTTTGCAAGAGCTCCAAGTAATGCGCCGATGATAGTGGAGATTGATTTAGCGGTAATGGAGATGGGGCGGCCTCGAATCCACCCTCGTAGAGCTGTCTTGTTCATGAGCTCCATTCTCTGATAGAATTCCTCTGCCAGAAAGATGCTATAGTTTTTGTCGTTGGGGCAGAAGAGGGGTAGAATCGAGGCGTCCATGTCCTCGCAAGCTTTGGCCAGCGGCTATAGTGTTGATTGGTGAAGGTCAATGCACATTCCTGGAATATATAGCTTCGGGTCCAGAGCGACAATGATGTCATGAGAGGCGGGAAAGGTGGGGTATCCCGGAAGGTTGACATCTGTACTGGGAGGAATGTCAGTTTCCGGGTTCAATCTCTTTCCGCTGTCTTGCTTCGATTTTGAAGTTCTTGCCTGAAAGAAATGCAAAATAAAAATTAGGGCTTTTCATCTCAACAACTAAACAAGTAGGAATTTCAAGGTTTTTCTGAAATAATTAGAATTTCTGAACCGAAAACTTGAAACCCTAGGATGTTTAGAGTATCCACAGAGAAATGTAAGACAAAGTTTTCAAGCGAATAAACAATGAAAATTCATAAACGACTGTTAGTATTCAAGGTTTGTAAGAACAACAATGGCGAATATTGTATAAACTTGAAAATGACCGTTTGAATTCCAAAACAATTTTAGGTTATGAAATGAAATGCAGAACAATACGTAGTAAGTTTCAAGTAGAGAAGAGAGGAGCGTACCATTATCGACGATTTAGAAGAAGAAACAAGAAATACTTGGATTTGCAGAACGTAGTTACATAGAGAGAGAGAGAGAGAGAGAGAGAAATATTTTGTCAAAGGGTTTAGTAAAGTTTGGCAAATGACGGTTCAAGGACTATTTAAAGGCGAGAAAATATTAGTTTGAGAAAGCGGAAACTTAAGATATTTTCTTAAGTACCAAATTTTATCCTTGACCCCCTTTATTGCTTTAGAAACCTCTTTAAAAAATAGACTAAGTAAAGAATCTTGACCTTTAAGTCTTCGGTAAAGGAGAACTTCGTCTTCAGATTAGTCTAAAACTAAGTCTACCGGTATGAAAGAAACATTAACAAAATGTTGAAATTAAGCAATAGGATCAATCATACCAAGATTTCTCCTTAAATAAGCAAACCTGGTGGCATCCAGTGGTTTTGTGAGAATGTGCGCCAATTGATGCTCGGTTGGAACATATTCCAAGCGATGTTACCTTTTCCACATGATCTTTGAGGAAGTGATAACGAATATCAATGTGCTTTGTCTTGGAGTGCATCATTTGGATTTTTGAGGCGAAATTGCGATGTGTTATCACACATGATTGGGCGGTTGCGGTCTTGATGTTGTAGTCCACTAGTTGTTGCTTCATCCATAGGAGTTGAGAAGCAACATTATTTGCTTGCAAACAATGTATACATACGTGGTTGAATTTGCAAGCGATCCTTGTTTCTTGCAAGACCATGAGACAAGTCTATTTCAAGGAATTGACAAGTCCCATGGTGCTTCTTACGCTCACTTTGCGGTTGCATAATCGCATCGAGTATCAACTAGATTGAAATTGTTGGTTTTGGAATACGGATGCCTAGATTTGTTGTTTTTGAGACATATCTAATGATACGTTTGGCGGCAAGCAAATGTGACTCCTTTGGATCTGCCTGAAATCTAGCACAAACACAAATAGCAAACATAATGTCAGGTCTACTAGCAGTAAGGTAAAGAAGTGAACCTATAATTCCTCGATACTTGGTCATGTTCTCTTGCTTTCCCTTCTCATCTTTGTCAAGATGGCGGTCGGTAGACATTGGAGTTTCGAATCCTTTGGTTGAATCAAGACCAAACTTCTTGATTAGTTCTTTTGCATATTTGGTTTGGTGATGAAGATTCGTCTGAAGTCATTATCTGCGGTCCTAGAAAGTAGGTAAGTTCACCCATCATGCTCATCTCGAACTTGCTTTGCATCGACTTCTCGAATCTTTTACATAGGCTTTGGTTAGTTGATCCAAAGATGATGTAGATCCACATAGATTTGTACGAAGAGAATGACCTTTGTGCTTGAGGATGAATAACGTGGTGTCTATTCTTCCTCTCACGAATCCTTGTTCTATTAAGAACTTGGATAGAGTTTCATACCAAGCTCTAGGAGCTTGCTTCGAGTCGTAGAGAGCTTTCTTGAGTCGGTAGGCGTGATCGGTTTATGCGAAATGACAAATCACGGAGGCTGTTCCACGTATCTGATTTCTTGAAGATCACCATTCGAGAAAGGCACTCTTTACATCCATCGATACACTTTGAAGTCCATGAGCGATGCATAGGCTAGAAAGATTCGATTGCTTCTAATCTAGCAACGAGGAGCAAAAGTTTCATCAAAGTCAATTCCTTCTTCTGTCGGTAGCCACATGTGCAACGGTCTAGCTTTATTTACGGTGACATTTCCTTCTTCATCTCTTTTGTTTCGAAAACCCACTTGGTGCCGATATTTGGATGATCGGTCGGTCTTTGAACTAAGCTCCACACCTTACATCTTTCAAAGCGGTTCACTCTTCTTGCATAGCTTCAATCGGTTATGATCTTCGATAGCTTCATCAATCTTCTTTGGTTCGAGTTCGATACAAATGCATAAGCAAACATAGTTTCTTCTCGAACTTTATTTCTCGAACTCTGAGTTGAGATCACCAATGATTTGAGAAATGGGATGATCTCTTGCTTCAATAACGGTTGGAGGAAGATCACTACGGTGGGTTCTTCCCTTAAGAATTCGGAGTAGGTTGAGAAGGAGATTCACCAAAATCAGGTTCGAGAAGAGATAGAATCTTCAAAACCTTCATTTTACGGTGAACAAGAAGGATGAGTGATGCGTAAAGGTGCTTGGGGTAAAAGCGAGAAGAGATGGGTTCGAGGTCAGCAGAAGAGTTGTGATCGATGCCGGCGAGTTCTCGTCTAGGTGAAGGGTTAGCGGTACTTGTGGGTTCTGCGGTTGCCGTTTTCGATGAGGAGTGGAAGTGGATCTTTGTATATGTACTGTCTCATCATTATCGGAATCATTAGCAACGTTCGGACCGTTCTAGGCTCTAACAAGTCATATTCATCAAAAGAAACATGCACTGATTCTAAAATTTTTAAATTAGTTTTCTTGAAAATGAAATGCTTTTGAATGTTTGGAATACCCAGAAAAATTCCTTAAATCGATTTTTGCATCAAATTTTCCTCTATATTCTTTTCCATTATAAAGAATGAAACATTCTGACAACCGAAGATTTTAAGAAATCCTATGTTGGGGGATCTTCCTCTCCATATTTCATATGGAGTTTTATTATGAAACTTGTTTACCGGGGATCTATTTTGGGTAAAACATGCGGTGTTGGCTATACGCCCAAAAATACTTTGGAAGTTTAGCTTACGCGGCATTGTTCTTCTTTGCTTCAATCGGTGTTGTTCTTTCGTTCGGCTACAGTTTTGTTGAGAATGCCGAGCGAGAAGTTGTGGTCGATCCGTGGTCATCGCGGTACTTTTCTACACCATTGTTCTTGAATTCGGTGCCATGGTTGTGCGATCTTATGTAAACATGTCTTCAAGCTTTTGAGTTTGAAGTCTTACGAAAAAGGCATTGACTAGATCATACGTTTCATCTTTAGATGTCATGGTTTCAATCAAGTGAATCTAGAGTAATCGTCAACTACTACAAGTGTATACTTGTCTCTGAAATCTTGGTTGTTGTGATAGGTCCAAAGAGATCCATATGCGAGAAGTTGAAGAGATACGTTTGTAGACAATACTGGACTTTCTTTTGAAGGAAGACTTGGAAAGTTTTCCTAGTTGGCAAGCTTTACAACTTGTCATGGTCGGAACACCGTAGGTAGACCTTTGACAAGCCCATTTTTGGAGAGCTTGGAGAGGTGCTTGAAGTTGAGGTGGTGAGGCAGCTTGTGCCATAGCATTGTTGTCACGAACATTGTTGGCTACTAGACACGAGGTTTGAGAATCTCCTAGAAGATTTAAGTCCACGACATAGGCGTTTCCTTGTCTATTGCCGGTCGGTATTGTAGAGCGAGGATTCACTGTCTTTGATGAGGCCTTGGTTGGAGTTGAATTGGCATAGAAGTCCTTTGTCGGAGAGTGAGATATGCTCGTGGGTGTGCTTTAAACCACTGCTAGAAACTTTGTTGATGGAGAGATTTCCTCTAGTAATGAGCCATATCCAATTGTTTTCCTCTTGCATTATCTCAGAAAATAACAGTGGGTCCTTTGGCTTCGGCTATATACGTAAGAAGATTTGTTCCAGTCATGTGTCTTGGCGACCCTTTGTCTAGGTACCGGATGTCTTTGTTTTCGATTCTATAGCCATGAAGCATTCTGAAAAAGAAATTAAAGTAAACAAGGTACCCTTTATTTTCTTTCGGGTCCTAAGGATTAGCAACCTTTTGGAACCCATACAACCTTGACCTTGAGAGAACTAGGTCTCTCGGATCTTGGAGTGAACCTTAGCACATTACGGTGCGGATGGCTAGGCAATTGCAAGAGTGACATAAATGGAAAGTCCATAGAAGCTGTTAGTGACTTCAAGCGAAGAGTACTTATGATTATTCCTTTTCTTGACATCCATTCTTGGTTCGGCTTGTTTGTTGATGGTAGACTTAATTGGTTTCTTTCGAATCTTTCTAGGTAGGTTACCAACGGACTTAGCTTTAGCTTTTACTTGATTACTTTTTGGAAGGATTCGGTAGAATACCTTTAAGTTTACCTTCCGACAATAAAGGAGACTTACTGTTTCATGAGACAAACTTGATGATTACTGGTAGAGGTTCAAGTAGGTCTACCGGCCCGGACTTTGCCTTGGCATGGCATTGTGCCGGAGCTTCACTTTCTCTCGTTACCTTATCGGGTTTCTCATTTAGTCGATCATTTTGGCTTTTCCTTCGAACTTTGGGGTAAGCGTAAGGGACACTTGAATAACCAGGCCTTGTTTCCTATATTTCCAAATGTTTGTTTAGAGAAGGATATATCATTTGCGGTCTCGGAGGATTCACCTTTCTCTATGGTGAAGAGATTGTCGGAAGAGGCACATCTGAATATCCTATGCAGTTTATCATTACTAGATTTTTGGCTTGAAAGGATTTCTTGAATGCATCCTTGGAGGCATTCGAGGAGTCAATTGTCTTTTGCAAGGCAATTTTCTCTAGGTCAAGTCCTTTGATGTGCTCGGATAGACAATCAATTTTGTCATAAAGGAATTTGTTTTTCTTCCTTGACTTGATACTCTCTTGTTGATGACTATTGAGAGTTTGAATCTCGTTTGCCATCATAGATTTCTCGGTTGTAAGTTTCTCACAGGTTCTTGGCAGGTTTAACATAGGCTACTCTAAAGGAATTAAATTCTTCAAGCATATCTGATTATCCTTGAGAAGTTCTTCCTTCTTGAAGGCTATCCTTGTTGGTTTCATTTTTGTCCAAGGACTAGGTGAAACTACAACTTCATTTTAGTCATAGGTAGGACTGAATCATGAGCTATTAAGCATATGTTAGCTTGCTCACAATCCTCTTCCTCCTCTTACGATCGGTCTCAAACCATGTAGCAACTTGTTTGTCTTACTCTTCGTCTTGACCAACATACCCTTTTGTTTTTGAAATTTTCTAAAGAGGGTTTCGGTATGCTTCAAATTTTGGCTTAGGACATTTTGAGGCAAAATGACCGAGGTTTCCTACAATTATAACACACAAGCTCTTCCTTAGATGAGCTTTCACCATTCTTCTTAAAGGTTGTTGGTGTGTGTTCTTCCTTCCATATTTTGCAAATTTTTGAAAAGCGTTTTACAAACATAGCAAATTGTTCATCGAGATAAAAAATCATTTTCACGAGGGAAGAAGTGGAAGGTTTGTTTTCAACGGTGATTTCTTCTTGGATTT
>CM028380.1:70536569-70576072 GCA_013146195.2 Codonopsis lanceolata
TCTGATGCCGGCTCTCTCCATTTCAATCATCTGTTGTTGTAATTCAATCATCTCGCAAAAACAATTTTTTCACCTTCAGACATGTTGGATTCTTCGCTGATCTCAGACTGTAGGATTCTTCGGTATGACTGCTTGTGTTAGAGCTATTGGTAGAAGAAGAAGAAGAAGCTAGTAAGACATCTTTAGTGGCAAAATGTAGGACAATGACAATGGTTTATATGTGAACGTTTGTAGCTATTGGTAGAATAATAAGACATCTTCTCATCTATATATACTAGTTTATAACGGCTAGTTTACAACTGCTAGTTTATAACAACTAGTTTACAATAGCTAGTGGTACAACGACTATTTTATAACGGCTAGTTACGTTCAAAACATTAATAATGAAAATTACATTAAAAAATTAATAATGATGAATGAACTTGTAAAATAACATAAATAGAAAATTACATAAAAACGTTATAATTGAAAGTTACATAAACACGTTAAAATTGAAAGTTACATTAAAAAAAATAATGAAAGTTACATAAAAAAAACATTCATAATGAAACTTACATAAAATTATCGGTGTTGATACAAAGAGCACTAAAATTCATATCATTTCTTCCTCAACTGTACCTTTATTTGCTCACATCCTTGCTGATACATGGCAAATTGTGTCGGATTCATGTGGGAGGTATCTTGAGTAAGAAAAGCAATGTCTTTCACGAGCCTTTCACGCCATTTTCGCTTCTCGGCCTTTCGAGCTTCCTCAATTATTTTGACTTCAACTTCTTTATTTTTCCGTTTTTCCTCAAGTTTTTAATTTCAAATTCTTGTTTTTTCTCGACGCCTTTACCTTTAGTTTTCTTGTCGCTTCTTTTGTCCAATCTGAAGTACACAAATTGATTTCTTCCACATCTTCAACATCCACACTAGTCTTAGAATGATCGTCGCCTCGATCTTCACGCCTTAGACTTTTTATTGGTGTGACCCAAATTTGTTTGTGGAGAAAAGAAACAGAAGAATTTTTTAACACATCTCAAACATGATCAAAAATAAAGTGTTGACATTTTTCGATGGTATAGCTCCCTTGCATTTCTCATTAGAATATCATCGCTCCAACCGTGATGAGCATATGAGAAGCCTATTATAGATTTCAGCGAAACTTCTCACCGATGGAGCAATTCTATTTGACCAACGTGGTAACAACTCGCTTTATCTCTGCATTGAATTACGGGCGATGTGCATTGTAATAATCGCCACACGCCTAATATTGCATTTGACCATTACCAACTATTGACATTGACCAATAGTCTGCATTACCTTCCATAAGCGCAAGATCTTCACTGGTTCATTTTGCACGCTTAACCTTGTCTTTTCCTTTCGTTCCATTCCGTCCGCCAAATCAATTGTTTCTAAATTGATTTTAGCTTTGAACCAAGACGGCGCTGTTTTAAAATTATTCAATACCCCGATCACACACGGGTGGATGACTTGTGTTTGATTTATAAGGTAGCCATGCTACATGCACCAACATCATCCATGGATTGGCTCGCGTGGTCGATGACCCAAGATGACGACGTCACTGCCAGAGCGGGCTACACGCATGGACCAGCCTCGGTCCCACTTGAACAAAGTGATAAGGCCAAAGTGCTACACCAAGGTGGGAGCCACCTCTTGATCCCGTCTGAGCCTTCCTGCATGGCAGGAGTACGATTCGGCCTTGACGAGGATGTCAAGGATTTAAGTGGGGAGATTGTATCTTTAACGACCAGAGCCCAAGAGCTTGGGCCACGCAGCCCACACCACTGGCCCAGCAAGCCGCAAGCAAGATCTTGGGTCATCGGGCCCATGGCCAGGCCCAAAATCCATGGATGATGTTGGTGCCCGATAGTAGCGCATGGCTACCTTATAAATCAAACACAAGTCTCGCATCTACGTGTGGGATGGGGTATTACAATCTCCCCACTCAAATCCTTGGCGTCTCGTCAAGGCCGAATCATACCGGGCGATGAGGGCGTCAAGGCGAATCGTACCCAGGAGCAATGCAGAGGCTCACGGGGGATCAAGGTGGCTCCCACCTCTGCAGCACTTTGGCCCGCCGACACTTTGTTCCCACATTTTCGACGGGACCCGCCTCATTACCATTTGTAACAACCCGAGCCCAGAGCTCGGTCGCTACGTGTAGCCCACATGACAGCCTTGAGCACGCATCTTGGGTCATCGAGGCCCACAAGCCGACCCAAAAATCTATGGATGATGTTGGTGCCCGGTAGTAGCATGGCTACCTTATAAATCAAACACAAGTCCCACATCTACCGATGTGGGATTGGGGTATTACAATATCGGATGAAGTCTCATCTACACTTGTTAGACGTGAATCATTTGAAGATATGTAAGGTTGAGAAAATGCATGAGACGTACCTTGTGGAGTGAAAAATTGATTTCCCGTTGGTTGCCAATAATTCGGAGGAAAAGAAATGTTACCAGATGAATTCTCAATTGTGTGAGGAACTTGAAAATTCTGAAAATTTGGAAAATTTGGAGGCATGTAGAAATTTGGATAATTTGGAACATTTGGATTGTTGGAAAAATTATGTGGGTATTGGGGGTATTGGGGAGTAGATGAAAATTGAGAATGTGGAACATTCTCTGAACACGAGTTTTGTGAATTTTGATTTGCTTCAATATCGGGAGAATTCAATAAATTTTGATAAAAATTAGTACCTCTTGGATCCATTTGGAATAGAAGTATGTAGAGAAAGTGGTTTTAAAGAAGAGATTATGGAGAAATAAAAGAGGGAATGAAGAAGGTTTGGAGAAAATGAAGAAGGTTGAGGTAATTTATTTATAGGGAAGAAAGAAGATAATTAAAATTAAAAAAAAAACGTTTTTTGTAAAAAAATTCCGTTGGATTGCACCCCCCCCCCACCCCCAACCGGACCCACCCCCCCCCAACGGTTACAATTTGCTTTTAAAAAAAATTTTGATTTTTTTTTAAGAAAAAACTATCAGATTCTTTAGTTTTTTTTTAAAAAAAGTAAAAAACGTTTTTTTTTTAGAGTTAGTGGAGCAGCCATCGGGACCCACCGACTTTTTGTCTTGGACGCGCCTTTCGAGCGCGTGTCGTACACGCGCCATGTTTGATTGGAAGGTGCACGCCAAGCTCTAGATGTGCGGCTGGAATTCTTATGACTATTTAGTGTTCTTTGTGAGGAATTCAATCTTCTCTCTCCTCCGAATTCTTCACCAAGAATCATACAATGAGTGGGTTTCTTGAATTCTTCACCAAAGAATTGCTCAAGGATCACACGTTGGAGCTGCTCTTATATTTAGTATTTTTGGCGCATCAACACAAATTAATTGAAAACATGAAATCGGCAATGAACGCTATATAATTAACGTTCGTTAGAGAAAATGGCATAGATCGGACTAAATTAGTACATTTGGTATTATAATGACCCAATCAAAGAAGAAAAAAAAAATCAGTGACCAGCTTGTAAAAAAAATGATACTACAGGGACGAACCAATCTATCCTCTCGTTAAACTTTAAACTTTGATAGTATAATTCATTATTTTAAAAAGTAAATTAGTGCCACATGGACCATTTGAGGCTTCCATTTTAAAAGGTTAGAACTTCATACCAAAATAAATATTAAATACAGGATAAATATGATTGTGTTATTTTAATAATATGAAAGAAAAGTTCAATACTTATAAATAAGTTTTGCATGGAAGTACAATAATCATTGCTAGATGTATCATTAAAACACTTCTGGGAAGTGATAAGATTTGATACAATTGCAATTATTAGAAACCCACTTTTTGCATGCACCATACTTTAAGTTATACTCCTATTTTCTTTGTCTAAAAGTAATATGAACAAATAAATATATAATCTCGGTATTTGTACAAAGTAAAACACATTTTCATAAATATTATATATCATTAGAAAAAAGACACATTAAAAGATTGATGCCACAAGTTACACGATTTTCTTCACACACTTTTAAGAATCTTCCAACAATTCTTTGCATCAAATGATGTCTTCAAGCTACTTTGTAGGTGAAAAGTTAAGTAAGCTTTTCTTTCTAAATCTATATGGGTGTTCTTTGGGGTCCTTGTAGTAAACTTTTCTTCTTCTTTTTTCACTAGCCGCTTATCAAAAATGTACTCTTAATACTTATATTACGTGTGTGTGTGTGTGTCTATATATATATATATATATATATATTATGATACGATATGATTTGATATGATATGTATGGTATATATGGTATGATATGATATAATATGATATGATCGGTTGATAAGAAGATCAAGTTGAGGGTTTCCTACACAGTTACACCCTTGATTAATTGGATTAGATCGTCTATTCCAAAACTTTATTCCATCTCATATTCCATCATTGGATTATTGACACATGTCCATTGGAAATAAATCAAATTACTTGGGCTACTTAATTTTGATATTAATGGACATTAACGGAGAAACCCAAATCCCTACCTAGAATTTCTTCGAAAAAATGAAAGTTTGAACGAGATTTTAGGAAATGGATGTCGTTATCAAAATCTCTTAATCCCTCGATTAGTTTCAACGTCGGCGGCGGCATCGTATGATCGTCTATTCCAAAACTTTACATCATAGAAGATTTGTTTGTCAAAGGTAAGAACTTGTACATCATACTTGAATTGAAGGACTCTAATCACCTTGTAATAGAGCTAGCAATGGGTCATCGGTCATATCCAAATTTAGTGGGCCAAAGCTTATTTTTGGACTAGGTTGGGTTAGTCTGAATTTTAATGGGCCTACGTAAAGCTAGCCCAATCCAATTTTATCTTGGGTCATTATGTTTTTCGGCCCAAAAAGAAATCAACCATAAAATTGGGTGAAGTATTCATCCCCATGAGAAGGGGGAGTACGGCAACAGTGAAAGGAGTGGTCGGTGGAGACGTGGATGTGGTGGACCTAATGGTGGCGACGACGATTTGGGTATGTGTATTCATCCTCAAATAGCACATGCGAGAGGGAAAAGAATGAAGTGAGAAACTAGGGTTTGTGAAACATTTGGTATGTGATTTGTGACTTTGTGTCGTGGCTTACAATTGAGCCTATTGACTTATGCCTTATGCCATGTGTGGTGTGTCATTGTGCGTCTATCTTACCCTCAGTCTCTCTTTGACTCTTTGTGTATGTGTTTTTGACCCTTTTTTTTTAATGTGATTAGGTGGCGACCCAAAAATCGGGATTTTTATCCAGAGCCCATGGGACTCTTGAAATAGGCCAAAAAGACCCGACTTTTTTTGAATCTCCAAATTTAAACCCCAGTCCATCAAAAATTGGATTGACTAGGCCGGCCTATTGGTGGGCTGCTTTTTCCCGCTCTACCTTCTAATCACTAATGCATGAATCGCAACCATGTCAACATCATTTATCAAGCCACTAGGTCCATACCAGAATAACCCAAAATCTACACATTATTTTTACAATCACGACTTGGGGAAAGATAACCCCTAAGCTTTGTCTGGGATGTTTACTAAAGAAGGGTAGGAACACAAGGCGTTTGTTAAGGTTGCTGATAGGTTTGGAAGCATGTGAAATATATATGATGTTTGATTTAGCATAAGCTTATAGCCTATGAATTCTCATAATTGTTTTTTGAATGATTAATATCACTTTTGGTACCCATAACTTTACTTGCCTTTTGGTTTTGGTACCGTTTGTATTGAATATATCAAATTTCATCATAAATGTTTTCAATTGTCATCAGATTACATATCTGAAAGAACGAGAGTAGCTAGGATTCTCTAAAAATCACAATGGACATAAAAATAACAAACATCGGAAGACTTAATACAAAAACACGAAATTAATCACAAAAGTTTTACCAAACAATCTACAAGCTTATACTTGTAGATCTAGCCTCATGGCCAAAAAGATTTCACTAAAAAGGATTAATTATTTTACAAAAAACTATGTGAAATCACCAAACAAAACACTCTCACAAGACAACAAGCCTTGGAGAGCAAAACACCCTCATAAAAACAGGTATAGAAAACGTGGGAAGAAACAAATAGCTTCCTAAAATCAGCTAGGAAGTCAAAACAGCATAAACGCCCAATGTTGCTTCCAATGTTGCAACATCCGGAATCACATACTGCTGTACATCTGAACAGAAAAACAGCTTCAGGATCTGAACTTTTGGTTCTGAATTTTCTACCCTTTTTCTCTTAATGAGTATTCTGAATTTTCTCTTTTTGGCGTACACTTTCTGGAGCTCTACATAATTCTGATTTTCTCGCTCAAGCTCTCCATAAACCCGTATGCCAGCCCTCAATATATATACAACAAACATACAAACACACGGCAAGAGAGATACAATTCTACAAGGAAAGGGATTAGCTTATTCAAGGAAAAAATCAACACATTTCCAAATCTTGCAAGATTATCTTACCAAATATGATCAAAGTCAAGATTCTTGGAATAACTAAGATACTTGCCAAGATTTAGTTACCTAACTAATATACCTGAAATCTTTGGAAAGATTTTGCTACAAAAAATAATGTAGCCAAAATCTAGAAAAAGATTATACTACCAAAAATAACTAAACTAAATCTAATAAAATATATTAAGTCCTAAATTAACACAAACTTAACAAAAATCTTCTTTGACCAAGAAAGGTGAAAACAAGATAAAATAGGTCTTGCCTATTTTACCCTTACAATATCTTTCGTCAAATTTATGTCAAAAACTAGCGACTGAAAATATGTAATCTGATTGTAATTGAAAACATAAGGTATGTAATCTGATAACAATTGGATATTAGCAACACGTTAATTGTGAACTTTTAACATAAAATTTGTGGAATGTATCTAATTTGATGACAATTAAAAACTTTTATGATGATTTTTGATGAATTCAGTATAAAGGGTACCAAAAATAAAAAGCAAGTAAAGTTATGATACCAAAAGTGATATTAACCCTTTTTAAAATGTTTGATTTGACTTGTGTGATGACAAGTCATATTTAAGAAAAAAAACATTCTATCAAGATTTAATAATAATACAAAAAAAAGTAATGATAATAATAATAATAATCTTAATAATGTAAAGGACATTCTGTGATATTGGTATTTTAATCTTTAAACATTAATTCAACATTATTTTAGTTTACCAATCAAACATTTACATTAACTTGAGACATCTAATCAGTATTTTTAAACAACTAAATCGAACAACATCAATCATCAATTATAAGTTATAAGTCATAAATCATAAACACATATCAATAAGTCATAAGTCTGGCATGAATTTGTGTTTAGAGATTAGACAGTCATGATTTACAAACCAAACTGAAAGTGCTGAGCAATTACGGGTACTATCAAGAGCCCCCACCCAAAAAAAAAAAAAAAAAGTATTGTTTCGGATCATAGCTAACCTTAACAGGAGAATGACTGATGAGTACATCTCAAGAGTTTAGAATATTTTGAAATTCAAATGGTCATATCTTGTGGGAGCTCGAGCTCAGGTTGGAATCGTTAGTAAACGTCTAAACGATTAGAGCTTGAGCTCATTACTCATTAGTAGGCTCACTTGTGTCAAGTTGAAATTTTGACAAATTGTTAGTCGGTTCTTTTTGAAATATTTCTAACATGTTTAGTACCACTTTTTTAACCACATAAGGTTACTTTCATATTATTCTTCCTAAATACTCTGTTTGTCTCCTTTCACATCTTCGGTGTATTCTTTCATAACTCCAACGTCCTCTTCTTAAATTGTTCAAAAATCACAATTGTTGGAACAACGAAACAGAGATCGACATATACGGTCAAGTCGAGGGGACAACTGCCCTTTGAGATGTTCGAGGGTGTGATAATTGATTTTTCATAAAGTGATTGACGAGAAAATTGAGTTTGTCGCTGAAAATCTCAATTGCTAACTGTTGATTGTTGCTCGTTCTTTGCCTCATTAATTTATGTAACTTATGTTTCATTTCAAGAGCTTCCTCATAATTGTTCGTTTGTGTAATACAACTCAAAGTTAAGGACAAGTCCTTTTGTATTCAAGTTAAGTTTTGTTTAGTGGTGACGCATGTAAACTGTTTACTCTATTGAATCACAATGCATGAATTTCAAAGCATGATTCGCAGTTTGAAATCGCGATGCATCGCTATAAAATAGATATGGCAGTTACATAATTTGCAATCATGCATCACGATTCCAAATCAATGTATTGTGAATTTGGAATCACGATGCATCGCAAATTTTGAATTACGATGCATCGCTAATAAATGGAAATGTTAATAACACAATTTTGAATCATGCTTCGCAATTCAAAACCGTTGCTTCTCAATTCAAATTGAATTGCAATGCAACGATTTGGAATTGTGATGCACATCATCATGCTTCAAAATCATGTATCACAATTCAAATGTTGTGGCATGCGTATATTTGTTTATTAAAGATATACTCGTTTTTTTCACTAAAAATATCTTGTAGCGGTTAAAAAAATAGCAAAACACACCTTTAGGTCATTGTACATTTCCAAAAGTTGCGATTAGGCCACTAAGATGTCAAAATTTTCTAAGTGACCACTAAACCAGAATTATCTCGCAATTTAACTCTATTTTTGTATGGAAGTTAAGTTTGGACGTTAACTTATGTTAAATATCCATTATACACATGTCTTCTTCATCATCATCTCTCATGATCAATTTTAAAAAATCTCAAATTAATACCCAAAAATTAATCCCAAAAACCTGATTCTTGAAAATCGAAGAACATATATAGAAATCAATCACAATGCAATCCATATCCATAAGGCCATAAATTCTAAATCCCCATAAATTTCAGTTTGGCTGCTGTGAGCATATTTAACCAGAAACAAGACATGCCCCAACGGCCATGGATTCTGCAAGGTCTATTTGGTACATCGATTGGAAGAATCTATAGAGAGAAAGTTGAAGAAGATGAGATACCGTGTTGTTCAATGTGAATCAGTGTGTCGAAAACGGCGGCCATGGATTCTACAAGATCTGGCTCAGAGATATCTTCTCTAGCCTCTATACGAAAGTAGAGGTACACAAGCAGAACTAGTACGAGCTAGACCCATAACTCATATAAGCAATCTCAAGGACCACGAAAGCAATCTCAAGTAGGGCTCTGAGATCTCTTCTCTTTCTTTCGCCATTAAAGCAATCAGCCAGATTCCTAGGGAGAACAAGAGACAGATCTCAGTAGTGAAGGATGCGTGTGCGGCAATTGGCTTGAGGATGAAAGATTTCAGTCTATTCAAGTTCAAGACCGATGTAGGAGTCTCGAGGTGACCTCAGAACTGGCTGCTCAAGCGCAGCATCTTCCATCATTACCACGTCAGATAATCAGAAAGGCGTTGCATCTTTAAAAAACAGTTGGAGAAAAGGAAGAAGTCTGGCATTTTCAGGTATCTAACTGAAATGGACAAGGGTGATGCGATATACTCATGGAAGCTGCCAGCTTCAACAGCCTCTCCTTTAATGGTAAGAATTAATTTAAAGTAACAATGCAAAGGCTATCAAACCTAATTTCTTTTTCCTGTCAGGATTATTATAAAATTAACCAAACTAGAATCGTTCTTAACATTTTCTAATTACGGACTTGTTAAATCGTTTGCTTATCAAAATTGATGTGGTGAAGTGATGGAAGTCAATAACTCAATAGGCATATGGCATCATTATTCAGTGACCCAGAGCATTATACTTTTTCCTCCAATGATTTGCTCGATTCATACAAAACAGAGACATCCGGTAGTTGTGAACAAGAATTTCATAAGTTGTTGAACATTTATTCCGACCTGCACCTAATATATAACAAACCAACGAGTCATTCCATCCCATGACAATGGGTAGGGAATCTTGAATCTATAGAATGTGTGAGATCTCAAATTTGTTCCCCCAGTAAGGCAAAACAGGAGGACTTACCCTGCCACTACACTTGTCTCATTCTCAATGTGTACTTGTGTATGGCTTAAACCATTTCAGAAAAACATTTATCGTGGTATTTCACCTGGACTTGATTTAATTGTGTATTCCACAGTCTATCTTAAGTTAGGCAAATCGTATAAATGGGATCCCGGAAAACAAAACAACTCTTCCTTCCAACAGCTGCTGCTGCCAAAGGTCATTAGTATTAGGCCTACTAATCTTGCACTTCTAAATTTTGTATGACATCAGCAATTCAGCACTGCCCATCCCCAGTCAATACATGGGATGTACCATCTTCCCAATGCATTCAAAAGCAATTCAGTAGCAACAAGTAACTGGAATATTTGTTACTCAACAACTGTTCACCCCTTGGCCCCCACCTCCACTGGAGTTTTCATTCTCCCTTCCAACACAACTGGCAAAACCACTGCTTTAATCTGAAAACAATGCAGTCAGCAATGTTTTCCATCAAAGCCCACTGTTGACACTTGCTCTGAATTGTCATATGTTTCTAAACCAGTCAATTAGCACCTCATCCTCAATCAAGCCAATAGAACCCAACCCAATCCCAGTTATACTCAGACAAATGCAAAACTTAACAACCAAACAACTACCACTTGCATACACTAGTGTATCTGCCAACAATCGGGCGCTATAAAGCCCTGTCGCATATTGCTACCGTAGAATCAACAAGAACATACCAAACTGTGAGCTACAAACATAACTGCATAAACAATCAAGTGTTCTAACACGAGTCATCATATGATTGGAGGCTACAAAGCTGAGATGCAAACAACCAAAGTGGGCAAGCTCCTAAACAGGTGACCCAGGTCATTCAATACTACAACCATTGGAAGAATAACTATCTGCTCTAAAGCATCTCAGGGTCTACATATACAAACGTAAGTAAAATAACAAACACTTGCACCCAATAGAACACTTTCAAAGTTGATGCCTACAAACAAAGAGAACACTATTCTATTTTGGAATGTTACACTTAACGAGTCCATTATTTAAAAAAAATTAATAGGTAAGTGTGACCCCCTGTTGGACCTCAAGGTCTTTGCCCGAGTCCAACATCAAAAAAATTTGCTTACAATTTCAATAAACTTTCATATTTACCCTCCACTTGTGTTATAAGTATATTGGTTGTGCTAAAGTATTTTTTGTAATTATAACCAACCCAATGACATTAATATATCAATTAATTTTTTTACCTTTTTGATATATCTAATTATTAGACTTTTCAAACGTTAACTCTTTAGGCAGAACGGGAGGAGTATATCATACAAAGATGAAAAGTGTTCTATAAAAGAAGCACATTTCTTTTTTTAATTTGTAGTGACACGAGTTTTATAAGCACATGAACTGAAAATTACATTTTCTGATTCCCAGTTGAAATCAAAGAGCTCCAAATTATGCCCAAAAACACCACGTCCGATAAGCATACAGTCCGAAGATTACTCATAGCCCACCACACCAGTTCTTAACATCGACTTGTAAGTTGTAACACTAACAAGCAATTGATCACAAAAGCAGCAAGCTTTGTAATTTCATTGTTATAGGTTTTAACTAGCTAAAATGGAAAGATTAAGATTATATGTCACCAAAAGAAGTCCAATCAAACAAGTGTGTGGTCTTGATTCAAATATGTCATCATTAACCAAACAATGCTTCTAAACAGAGGTATGCTCCACAGAGAAGGACAACAAAATGTAAATAAAAATAAGAACAAGCTAACCCCAGGGAACAAATTATCTTCAAAAATGTTCAAAGTTCCATAGATTTATCAAGTCCTCAATAGAAATAGAAAAGACCAGCTAAAAAGATATTAGGTCATGAGGTGTCTCATCATTTCAAATAACACTAATGTAGAGATGGGGAGCAGAAAAAGAACTTCACACTCTTCATTTAGGTTATTGGGTATCAATCACAGCTTCCTCCTGTCCTGAGGAATATGGGGTATTTATTCAACTTTGAGCTAATTTTCATGGAATATCATTCTTAAGGCACTGATTCAAAGCAAACAAGCATTGTATTAACAACATCAACAACAACAACAAAACGAAACATAATCAATCCATAAATTAAGCTCAAAATCATCAAAAATCCATAAATTAATTATGAGAATCCATCCGTAGTGCGCAGATTCAGAAATACTTAAAACTAGTCAAAACTATCGTGATCATTTTAAATAAAATGTAAAAACTTCGACCGAACAAACCTTAAAAGCATAATAATCATTCAGCGCCGGCCTTCTGGTAAACATACGTGAGCCCACACTTGCCGCAGTAGTGCCTATCAAAGTGATTGGCCATGAAAGTCCCGGCGCCACACTCGGCGTTCGGACACTCCTTCCTCAACCTTTGGACCTTTCCAGAATCATCCACTTTGTAAAACTGCAACACCGCGAGCTTCACCTTCTTGTGCTTGTGCTTGATCTTCTTCGGCTTGGTGTAGGTCTTCTTCTTCCTTTTCTTCGCGCCACCGCGGAGGCGGAGCACCAGGTGGAGCGTCGACTCCTTCTGGATGTTGTAATCGGCTAGGGTTCTGCCGTCTTCAAGCTGCTTCCCGGCGAAGATGAGGCGCTGCTGGTCAGGCGGAATGCCTTCCTTGTCTTGGATCTTGGCTTTCACATTGTCGATTGTATCGGAGGATTCAACTTCTAGGGTTATGGTCTTGCCCGTCAGGGTCTTCACGAATATCTGCATCTTTGCGGCTTGTGAATGGAGGAGGCCGTGCCTGCAACAAACTATAACAAGGGTTTTGGATGGTTTGAGTTTGCCCAATTGCCCCTGGAACGAGAGTTATCTACAGTTATGGTTTTGCCTATAGAGACCGTTCTATTAATTTTAGCACGGTTTAGTTTAGGCCCAATATATCCTTAGAAGATGTACAACAAAGCTCTCTAATTTGGGGAGCTTAAACTCCATTTTTTTAATTTTATTACAAAAATGTCATTAAGCTACCCACTTAAGCTCTCCAACAAAAATACTCTTCCAACAATGCACAAATTCCAACTCTTTTACATACTCCACCATCTTTATCTCTATTACTTAAATATTTTTATAAAAAATTGGTCAGAAACTTAAAAAAATCACAATTTTTTCTAGTATCCAAATTAAACAAACCAAGTCTTTATTTATAGGTAAAAACGTGTACTTTAATTCAGAATTAAAAAAATAAAAAAAAAAGTGATTTTTATAGCCTAAACTTGGTTAAAAACAGATGTGGAGGAAAAATAAACTTAAAGTCAACTGAATGCTTGGGAAGGGGAAGAGCAGCAGCAGGTTGTGCAGAATTCTTGCAGGAAATTGTCGGTAGCCTTGCCCAAAACGGTAGTGTTTTGATGTATTTTTTGGTAAACCGACACTGTTTTGGCCTAAAAAAATTAGTTAGGCACGAGAGCTTATATTGCTCCTGAATTCTCTTTTGCTTAAATAAGCAACCGTAATGCTCTTTTGTTGTTTTTCTGAATCCGTAAGAATCCCATAAGCAGCATGTTTGGCTGCTTCGTTGTTTATGGTCTTAGATTGCTCGTTTATTTGGTTCCGTATGGGTTAAGAAACCCAAAAATTAGCCCACTACCTCTCTCTCTCTCTCTCTCTCTCTCTCTCTCTCTCTCTCTCTCTTTCTTTTCAGACTTTTTCTCTCTCACCAGTCACCAGTCCACTTTCTTTCTCTTCTCTGACATTTTCTCTCTCACCAGTTTACTTTCTCTACTTTCCACCTACTGAAATTCATACATGCTCACTTTCATCAATATCCAAACAAAATGCCTAGCAAGCTACTAGCCAACAGGATCAAATGCATGGGCAGCTTCAATCCAACCAGTGTACCGGCCTCATTTTCTCTCTTTCAATCCACACCATCATCTCTTCTAAGCTAACTTCAACACCCAAAAACCATGCCCAAATTTGATCCTTATGAACACCTCAAAGTAATCCTTAACCCCTATGGCTCCCTCACTCGCCTCCTAGACATTCCTAAAATTCAAGCCACTGATGATGCCCAACTTCTTGCGCGGCAAAACAGTGGTTAGTAAAGATGTTGTACTCAATCCCGACAAAAACACTTCGCTTAGCATCGGTGGTTTTCGATGCATCAGAGAAGAACTTCCTCAATCTTTCCTTGGGTTCGATGCATCGAAGACTCCGAAAATGAATGACGCCCACATCGAAGACTCTGAAAATGAACGATGTCCACATCAATAATTTTGACACCCACGTCAAAGATTCTGACTCTCATATCGAAGACTCTGGCGTCCACATCGAAGACTCCGACGCAAAAATTAGGCATTGCTCAATTCGGGATGAGATTTTGAATGAAATGTTCAATTATCCTACTGTGTTTGAACGACGCCCACATCACTCCTTCTTCAAAGATTATGATGCCCACATCGAAGACTCCAAAAATGAACAAGGGCCACATCAAAGATTCTGACACCCACATCAAAGACTCTGACGCCCACATCGAAGACTCCGATGCAAAAATTAGGCATCGCTCAATTTGGGATGAGATTCAGAATGAAATGTTCAATTATCCTACTATGTTCCTTTCCTCTTCATCGTACGAAAACTCCCAGGGAGCTTACATCAAAAAACTCCCAAGCTTGCCGAGGAGGGAACAAAATAGATAAAGACTGCGTCCAACACTCCACCCCAAATCAAATTTTGAAATAACCTAAACTGAAGCGATGATTGCACAAACTAGAGTGAAGACGTCGGAGTTGGAAGGAAGGGGAGTGAACTGCGAGCATCGATTTGTTTTTTATGTAAGCATTGCAGCCTGCGATGCAAACATCGGAGCTATAAAGGGGAATGATGATTGTGGATTACTTCGCTGGCGATGAAAGGAGATAGAAAAAGATTATGGAGTCGACCATGGAAGCGAGATGGCGAGGCGCTTCGGCGCTGTTTGAGTTGAGGGGGCTTGAAAATCGAGAGATAGATGCAAGCCAAATCGAAATAGATTGAAGATGAAGATGGTGGGGGTGTTTCATTATTAGGAGCTGATGGCGGAGCAGGAGAAATTGGCGAGATGGATGCAAGACAGCTGGAAATATATTGAAGATGATGATGTTATGGGTGCAGAAAGAAAGAAGAAGGGAAATGGAGCAGAAACCGACTTTAGATGAAGAGGCCACCAAAATTGTGGGTATTTTAGAAAGAAATTTTGGAAAGTGCACTTATGCGATTGAAAAAAAAAAGACAAATTATTCCTAATTATAAAGAATAATTGTGGGCCGATCCCTTTTTAGAGATTTGTAATCGTTTAAGTACTCTGATTTTTTTCAACCGCATAAGTCCACTTTCGTTATCTTCTTCCTTAAATACCCATCCTCCCCCTACCGACCAAATCCAAAGGATCCCCCACCGAAAAATCTTCATCTTCGACCACTCTGCCACAGCTCCCATTCTATAACCCTTCCTAGCGACCTCTTCAACAACCCAATCATCCACGATGTCACGTAAGCCGAATCATCCACGATCTCAACAGAATTCGCATCTCTATTTTCGAACTTTTACAACTTGAATCCTATTTGTAATCACCGTAGGTAGAATTTCTGTATTACAATGTCCAAATTTTTCATTGTGATGCACAAATTTGGACAGACTTCAATTTTGCAATGCGATACCCAAATTTGGGTTGTGATTTTTGCATGGCGATGCCCAATTTGGGCGGGTATTATGCACAAATTTGGACAGACTTCAATTTTGCAATGCGATACCCAAATTTGGGTTGTGATTTTTGCATGGCGATGCCCAATTTGGGCGGGTATTATGCACAAATTTGGACAGACTTCAATTTGACATTACGATGCCCAAATTTTGACAGGGATTTTTGCATTGCGATACTCAAATTTGGACATACTTCGATTGTGCATTACGATGCTCAAATTTGGACCGAGGCTTTTTGCGCACGCCTTTTATTCATTAAGGG
Source organism: Codonopsis lanceolata (assembly GCA_013146195.2). NCBI lineage: Eukaryota > Viridiplantae > Streptophyta > Magnoliopsida > Asterales > Campanulaceae > Codonopsis > Codonopsis lanceolata. Next base: position 70,552,456 of record CM028380.1, read on the forward strand.
TATCTTCATCATTTTTACCCAAAAAGTGTACTTTAGCGTTTTTTAAAAATATCATGGACTTTTCCCGTTAACATTTCACCGTAAGGACCGGCTCGAATTTCTCCCTTATAATTAGGGTGAAATTCGGTCAGTCCACTTTTGACAATTTTCAACCGCTACAGTATTTAATAATTTTTTAACCGAAAAAAACTTTTATGGCCGAAAAGACTACAATACTTTTAACGAATGGAAAATACGCGTGACGCGTTGCTCAGTCAAACAAAATCATGAATCGTGATGCACGAAATCATGCATATCGATTAAATTTTATTCATCGTGATAACATTTGTAAACAAGTAATTATATTACTTTCCTTACTATGTACTAACTAGGTTCATTGTATATGTGCATTCAAAATTTTCGTATTTTCATGATAGTGTAATTAGAACACTCCACAATGGTTGAACTCATTTTACAACTTTTTAAAGGTCTCACGATCATACAATCATTAATTAACTAACTCCTTTTAATATTTCTTTTATTTATTTATTTATGAACCACTTTTTGTTTATGAACCTTCCACAATAGTAAAGTTTTTTATTAACCGAACCATAATCCTAAAAACTGTGATAAACCTTGTCATTGTAGATGCCCTAAGTAGGAATCATTTGTATATTGAATGATTGATTTTCGTAAATATGTAGTCAAAGTTTTCTTATTTAGCTTTTTTTTTCCTAAAGGGGGGCATGGGAAGGGATCGAACTAAAACCTCACACTTTGTGAAGTCTCATCTCTACCACTGGACCACTCCTTTAAGAGCTTTCTTATTTTGCTAGATATTTTAATTAAGATATGAATCAAATAGATTAAATATAAATTGATTGATTGATTTCTTTATATATATATATATATATATATATTTCGAATTGAATATGATTTTGATTACCGTAAATTGTTGCATCGCGATGGATGAATTGATGCACCACCATGCGTTGGGTAAGTAATCCTTAGCATGTGTTCGATTCATTAAAGATATAGTTGTTTTTTCGCCTCCAAATGTGTTTTTTATGTTTATAAACATAAAAACTTATGAAAGGGGACCGACCCGTAATTTCTCCAAATTATTATGTATCAATAATTTGATATGTAGAACAAATTAGTAAAAGTTTCTTTTTTGCTACAACAAAAGACATATTATTAAGGCTTAAATCACAAATTGGTCATCCTACTTTCCAGCTTTTTTGCATTATGATAACTCTACAATTTTTTTTTTCTATTTCATCATTGTACTAGACCAAGTAATACACGTTAATCACTCCATCCAAAAAATTGGATGGAAAGCTTTAAAATTATACATTAACCCGAAAATACTCTTTAAGTACATCACGTGTTACTCACGTGTCTCGCCACTTACCTTTAACAAATTACCTCGGCTTCAGCCTCACTCACGCATAACTCCATTAGAGATCGAAGAGAAGAACATGGCCGATCGAAGAGAAGTAAGGTAGTAGGGCAGGGGAGATCGAAGCAACTCCATACATTCTCACCTTCGAGTTCCTGTCCTAATTTGTTCATCTCTCCAGCAAAGTGACAGAGCCATGAGGCAAGGGAGCTCGAATTCAAGTTCAAGTAAAGGTAAATGAGCTCGATTTCCAGTTCAAGTATGTTCAAATGATTTTATTCAAGAAAGGTATTGTGATTGTGGTAATAGGGATCGTATGTGGACATCATGGACTGAAGAACATCCTGGTATGAGATTTTTTGGATGCCCAAACTGGAAGGTACGTGATTTGCTTATATGAATGTCTGTTTTAATTTGGTTCGAAAAATAGGAAATTGGTATGATTAATTGGTCAATTGGTTAATTTCAGTTATAGTGCAATTAGGGTTTTAGTAAATTGGTTAATTGGTTAATTGGAAGGTACGTGATTTGCTTATATGAATGTCTGTTTTGATTTGGTTCAAAAAATAGGAAATTGGTATGATTAATTGGTTAATTGGTTAATTTCAGTTATAGTGCAATTAGGGTTTTAGTAAATTGGTTAATTGGTTGCTTGTACCTGGATCTTTGTGAGGAATGCCTTCCCTCAAATCAGTTTATGGATTTTCTGGACATATATCTGAGAGAATTGGCAATAAGAGAGTAAAGATTGAGTATAGCATATAGGATTCAATTATCACTTTGTTTGGTTCCTATGGAAAAAAAAGTGTAATTTTTTGTTTATATACTTTGTTTCTTAAGTGTTTGGTTTATTGTTTGGTTCTTAACAAGATGATGATAGAAAATGTAATTTTTTTGCATGGTATGACCCTCCAATGACTCAAAGAGCAAGAGAGCTGCTCAATGAATTTAAGAACAAAGAGGTTGAGATGAAGACAATGTCAAGCAAGCTTGCAAGGAAAAAAAAGACAATTTCAAATTTAAAAGAAGAGGTTTGGAGATTGAAGGAAGAGAATGCTATCTTCAAGTCAAAGTTGGTTGCCAATAGTTGGAAGGAGAAGATGATATGTCTATTTGTTGTAATTATCAGTGGGATCTTAGTGTATAAAAATGTTAAAATGACTCCCCAATTGATGTTGCCTTAGGCTGAATTCCATAATCTATTGGTTATGTGATAGTGTATGTTGGGATAATGTTTTACTTCTTGGTATGTAGTATCAATAATTATGTTAATGGAAGTTATGTAAGGTTAATTACATTTCTAGTGTTTTCACTGAAAAAGCAAATAAATGACAAGATTTGGCTTGACTTGATTTGTCTATTTGATGTGGTAGTGTATGTTGGGACAATGCTATGAGTTGTCTATTTGTTGTCTATTTGTTGTCATTCTTAGTTGGCTCTTAGTGTATAAAAATGTCAAACATGATTACACAATCTACCAATAAATAAAGTGACATTACATGCCATCATACACCAAAAACTTCATGAGCAGTCTACCAATAAAAATGTCATCATACACCAAAAAACATGATTACACAATCTACCAATAAATAAAGTGACAGTCTACCAATAAAAATGTCAAACATGTCAAATTTACTTCAATGTTTTACATGCCATCATATACCAAAAACTTCAACTTGTTTTACTGAGGCCAATTAACTTTAAATGTACCCAAAAAACCCAATGGTTTACATGCACACCAACCATTAGCAAAAACTAGACAAATGTACCAAAACTAACCCCTTGTTTTACATGCCATCATACACCATCTCATAAGCAAAAACTGCACAAATGTATCAAAACTAACCCCCTATGTTAATTCCCATCATTGTCAAGTAGCAAAAAACTAGACATTACTAGCTAAGCAACATGTCTAATCAATCTCTATTGTGATTCCATTTAACTCCTTGCTCTTCTTCTTCCATATTGCAAGCTTACTCCTTTCTGACCTTCTAATTTGTTCCCCCCTCTCTACTTTTACTCTCTTGATTACAGCTGCAGTTGGCACTTTTTGACTCACAACTTCATTGTTTTGTTGTTCACTCATTCCTGCAGTTGTAACTTGTTGACTCACAACTTCAGTTTCACTCCTGACTCTAACAACTTTGCCACCTCTTTTCATTGGTGAGCCTTTTGGTAAACTTCTAAAGCTTTTCTAGATTGAGTTGGAGCAGGGCATTGAATTCCACATCCATCTGAGTTGTAATGGCATATAGTGAGACAATAGCAATAAACTGGAAAAATGCAAATTATGCATTTAATATACCTGAGTTGATTGAGTTGATTGAGTTGCAGTTGGTCGATTGAAATGTGCACTTGTATTGCAAGCAGTAGGTGTATCTTGTTCCCCTCCCTGTAACCACAATTTAAAAAAAATGTTATGATAACAAAGTAGGGAAGGGAAGTTATAAGATGCATGAAATGTACCATAAATGATTGAGCTGCAGTATGTGCACTTGCATTAGTTGCATGAGGTATAGCTTCTTCCCCTCCCTGTAACCATAATTTCAGTCTTGAAGATGTTAATATAATAGCAACAAACTAGGGAAGGGAAGTTATAAGATGCATGAAATGTACCATAAATGATTGAGCTGCAGTATGTGCACTTGCATTAGTTGCATGAGGTATAGCTTCTTCCCCTCCCTGTAACCACAATTTCAAATACATTAGATTCAGTTTGAAACTAAAGAATACCTAACAAACAAACTAATATAAAACAGAATTTACCTCAGAAGTCCCAGAAGCAGTTGCCAACTTCTTTTTGGTGCATGTTCTCTGATTGTGCCCAATCCCAAAACATAATGTACATCTCATTACCCTCCCTTTCCTTGACAAGCCCTGTTTCTGTGGATGATCTGCATTTGGCTGAGTTGGTTTACCCTTCTTTTCTTCATGTGCAGCTTTAATTCTGCATCTTCTAGGTCTACCAGGCATTTTCCTATTTGGAGCAATTAACAAAAGCTTTTTGCTGGACTTTGGCCATTGATCTTCACCATTGATTGGCTTCAGAGAGTATGCATAAGCTTTCAAAAAGCTTGTCTTAAGGTAGATCATCTAAATATTTTTCTGTCACCTTTTTGTAAGATGGCAGCTATAGCATGGGTACAAGGAATACCACTTAGTTGCCATTTTCTACAACTGCAAGTCCACTTGTCCATGTTAACCACATAACCTTCTTTTTTATATCCCACCTCAAACTCTCCATCCCCATTGTAAATTGAAGTCCAAAACTTCACTTCCTCTTTGTTTTTCTCTAAGATTTTCTTGATAGAAGGACAATAATCATCATAATGCTTCATCATTCAATCTCTCCTTTTCTCCAACCTAGCCATCATGTACAACCTTATCTCTTCTAACATGTAAATGATTGGTTTAACTCTAAACTCCACAATTGTGTCCATTGAAAGCCTCTGCCATGTTATTATCTACATTGTCAACCTTCATTTCGGTCTTGAAGAAAGCCTGCGAAATTGCCCTAGGTCTCTCTTCATGAACCCATAATATCTTTGCCTCATCAAGCTCTTTCATTTTCTCCAATTCTTTTTGCATTTAATTCTCATTTCTTGCATACACCACAGCCTAAAAAGACTTTCTCAATTCACCACCCTTGAAATCCTTCTTCCAGTTGCTATAAATGTGCCTTGCACAATTTATGTGCTCAACAAAAGGCAAAAGCTCATGTACTGCCTCCATAAGGCCCTTCTGCTGATCAGTTATCATAGCCCATCCATCACCACTTCCTAAATCCAAATCATCATTTAACATCTGAATGAACCACTTCCAAGAGTTTTTGTTCTCAACCCGCACCCATGCCACGAAACATCGATTGTTGGCATCCCTTCCTATTGCAACTAGTAATTCCCTTTACAAATCCCTTTCAAGAAACATCCATCAAGCCCCGAGCAGTGCCTACACCCATTTAAGAACCCCTTCTTCAATGCACCAAAGCATATGTAAATCTTTGAAAAATATTCTTTATCAGTGGTTGGATGAACCCATTTTTCTATTTCCACAGTACTACCCTCATTTCTTCTTTTTAACTCTTTTCTATAATTCCAAAGTTTAGCATAGTGGCCATCAAGTGATCCCATCTCTTCACCAAGAACTCTAGCCTTAGCTCTTAAGCACATACATAAACTAACAAATCAAGCGATGATTGTCCAAAGACATCTTTCTTAAAATATTTTAACTTCCATTTAGGGTTACTCAAAATTTGTTGTTGATACATTTTTGCTAGCCAACCAACTGAACAACATCTACTCTTGAAATTCTTTCCACACTGACTGTACAAATAGTTTTGATCTGAAATGTTGTTTCATCACGAATAGTGCTTGCCCATATTTCCCAAGTACAAACATTTGAATTCACACACTGAACATGGACCCTTTTCCTATCATTTACCACAAACTTTATGTCATACCCATTCAGACAACCATAATCCTTAATTGCATCCCTAAACTCTTGCACATTAGTGAAAGTTTCATGCAAGCTGAACTCCCTATTCTTCATGTTACATTTAGGTTATACCTAGGAATTTTTGTCTCTTAACTCTCGGCCCATTATCATCGTCTTCACCGCCACTATCGAATCGAGGAAAGTATGCATCCTCTCATCAAACACCATCTCATGAGCATCCCGATCAACATTAACTAATTCATCATTGGTCTCACCTCCTATTTTAGCCTCCTCAAAATTATATGAAAAACCTTTTCTTTTAATTCCAACGACCTTGGACTTGACATTACCTTTGCCCTTAAAGGCAATCAAGTTCCTCCTAGCAAATAAGTAGCTCATCATCATTGAGGTCATGTAGGTCCTCATCTTCCAAACTACATTCTGATGAATCGTCATCCCCACTACATGAAGAACCTACATAATCAGCATCACTAATGATCTCAAGTTCTGGTTCCCCAGCCTCATGTAAGACAAAGATCTCTATTTGTCCAAACTCTTCACCTACCTTCATCAATTTATCCCAATCTTTATGGGTATACAATGCCCTAAGACTGTCTTGAATGCATAATTGGTACACAATAACACATAGAACTCACGTGAGGGTACCCTAACTCATTTACTACTCGCTTTTTAACCCATAAAACACAAATCTTCTATATCTAATTCCTCCCGAATGCAACTTCCCATCATATTTAATTGGCTTTTCATGGAGGAATTCACCCCATAATGACATTTCACAAAGAACTTTCATATTTTCTACGCAAGTTTAACAAAAAAAAGGGCAAGGGGACCATCATAATGAGACAAACCATACTGCAGCTAGCCATATACTACTGCCATATTTAACAAAAAAGTGGTGGGAAAGGGGGGACAACCTACATTTTAAAAACAGAACACTTGGGAAGGGGGCCAATGGCCAACCAGAATATTAATATACTAGTGGGGGACAAAACCCTTAACAAAACCTTTTTTTGGGACCATGACATTTACAAAATTTATTTTAAAAATCACATATATAAGATAAATTCATGCATGCATACACATTCAAGTAACAAAACCCAAATATTTCCAATGACAAACAAAAGCCCTAATTTTACATAACATAAACCTAACAAATTTTACAAAACATGAAGAAAAACCCTAATTTCTGCACATTGCATCTAAATCGAAGAATGCTTACCTTCGATCCTTTGAGCTTCAAATCCAGTAATGTCTTGCAATCGATTGATTTGTTCCCTTCGTTCTCTTCCGGATGATCAACTTTAATCTTCTTTCCTTCGTTCCTTCGTTCCCTTCCTTTACTTTTCGTATAACTTTGTGAAATGAGCAAGAATAACCCGACTAACTTCGACTAACTTTACTTGGTTTCAATATGTGCAAGCAAACAAAATAAAGGACATTTATGTTTTTTTCATCATTTTCATCCAAGATAACTAACGGAAAGGAGGCAGAGTGACCAATTTGTTATTTGTGGTGAAGTACAATGATGAAATAGAAAAAAATATTCTAGAGTGATCATATTGCAAAAAGCTGGAAAGTAAAGTGACCAATTTGTGATTTACGTCTATTATTAATATTAGAAACTTTTACACCTGAACAAAAGCTTACATACAAGTTGTGAAGTAAACTCAATCCAATGATTAGCCTTCTGAGACTAACTCAACCTAAGGTTTACCCCGACAACGATGAACCTAGGGCCAAAGTTAAGTAATAAAGAAGCTGAGTCTAAGACTAGCCTTCAAAATTGAAAAAGTCGATGGTCAAAAACCCGCCTTCAAAAACCTAACTAAACTTGATCCCCCTATTACAGATACAAGTTTAAACGATATTAAAAAGAAAAAAACAACAACCCAACATAATAAAAACGAAACAACTAAAACAAAACAAAAATTGAATGGAAACAATAACAAGAAGTTTGACCAACACACGGACCACTTGTACCGCCAAGTAAATAAAAAAACCACGCGAGAGTCGAACTTATCCTACGCAATCGAACACAACCCGACCACCTCATATTGTAAAAAAATATGCAAGGAGTTGGTGTACGATCTAGTCTATCTAATAAGCATTAATAATTAGCAAAAACTTGTGTAAGATGATTTTACGGATATTTTTTGTTTGATGGATCCTCCCTACCCGACCCAGCGTGTGTTGGTGGATTGAGCTATGAAAAAGTAGAGTTACGTCTTAGAAATTAAGATCCATAAAACGATTTTACAGGAAACCTACTATTAATAATTTAATATCAATCCTTTATAGGGGTGTGGACGAAATAGTTCAGGTGTAGATATCTTGGCTAACTTGAAGGCTAAACATGGAAATTTATGTGTATATGAAACTAGGGTCTTGCTAAATGCTAACTATGTTATATATGCACTTGTTACCAAAAGCAACTTATTGCTTCAACTTTATCTTCTCTTTCTCCCACCTCAAACTAAAATTCCCATCAAATATGTCCTTATTCTATTTTAGGACGGCCAGCAATAACTATCCTTATTATTTTTAAGAAAATATGTCAAGTTAACCGTAAGTTGTACCCATCTTATTTGTGCGAAAAATAATCATCTAAATCGACACTGCTGGTGATAAATTGTGGGTAAAAAAAGATTATTTTTTTTTTGGTTTTAAACAGAGTAACAAAGGAAGCTATTCAAATAATTATAGGTGTAAGTTTGAACCATCGAATCGCGAAATCGAACCGAACCGAATCGACTGATTTGGCTCGGTTTATGTTTGATTTTTTAAAGTTTTGGTGTCGATCATCAAATTGCACAATCATATATATATATATATATATATAAAATTATCTATTCATATCATATTATACACTTATAAAAATACATATTATAATTCTTTAGTAATACTAATTTTTAGTATTCCACGTATTCCAAAGCAATACCAAAGATCAAAGTAACCAAATTCTTATTCATATTCGCACATCACACACACTTCACACTTAATCACATACACACTCTATTTGTTATTTGTTCGTAACTTTTACTCCAATTTGCAAGAAAAATGTGTAGGGTAAACACGAAATAATTAACATCATATTTTTTACGTTGGTGCTACTACTAGCCTATCAGGGCTTGTTGGAAAAGTGACTATTTGTTTAGTTAGAGGTGTGACTATGTTATTTTATATGTTGTCTAAATTGATACATTTTTTTATTTGAAAACATAAAAACAATCAAGTGGTTTGATTCAAATGTACTATTCGTGTGGATCGGTTCGATGGACAATATTTTGAAATCGATGGGAGTGGTTCGATTTTCGATTTTGGCATAAACTTAATCGAAGCTAATCAATTGCACTCCTACAACTAATTATCATATAGAGCTCCCGCTTGTATTACAGAGCATGGGTACAAGGTTTAATATTACCCATTTCGATGTGAATTAAACTTTGGGTGAGGCTAACCACACACCACATTATACTTTCTACACCCAACCATTTTATTAAATTTTATTACATTACTAACTACACACCACCTCCTTTACCTATTCTACCCCTTACTTCCCAACCCACAAAACCTCGGTCTCCCCCCCCCCTCTCTCTCTCTCTCTCTTTGCGCATGGTGGAAGAAAACAAATTGCGCCTCATCTAAAGAAAAAATGGTGATGATGCTACCAAGTGAGGGGAATTCCCCTCTCACACTGTTTCATCCCCGTCATCCCCTACCTCTTCATCTCCTCTCTCTCACCCTCTACAAATTGGTTGTTCATCTTCTCTTTCTCACCCTCTACGATGAAGTCTGTTAGATGGAGTTGGGATGCTGAAATAGGGAAAGACGGCTATGTGGCCATGGTTAATCACACAAACTGGGGACGTGCGGCACTGATTAATTGCACAAAGGGAGGGGTGTGCAACTGAGAATTGTCACACAAACTTGAGCGTATGAAGCTGAGGGTTTTCATAACGTTCATGTGGGCTATATTGTCATTTTACATGATGACAATTTTTCAATTATTTTGTACGGGCATAGAGAGTATAATGTGATGTGTAGTTAACCTCGCCCTTTAATTCAATTTTTATTATTTTAACTTCCACATTGAATCTTCATTTTTGTCGAGAATGAATGTACTATATTCCTCTGCTAACAGAGTGCACGACTAATCCCAACGTTAAAAGATGTTGTACACACAAATTTCGTGTTAATCACAAAGACAAGAAATAAATACTCACTAATTAAATTTTTATTAGTATTTAGAATAATGGGTTACAACTCTATGATTTAATACCTATTACAAGATATGAAACCTCTTATTTGATCCCAGTTTCGGGTTGGATTTCAGGACCAAGTGGGCTTGATATTGAATTTGGATTGTTGAGTCTTGACGGTGGGATCTTGAAAGAGGACCGACGGGATTGATCTCGAGCTAGATTTAGAGAGTTGTGTCACTTTGGTGGAAGGTCGGGAAGACTTGATCTCGAACGAAGCTTCACGAGGATGAAGACGAAGAACTGACACGGTTTCATAGGTGCTTGATGTTCTTCAATCAAAGTGCGTTGATGGGAGACTTGAAGTAGAATCTCAGTAGAGCTCTGGCCAGTTGTTTCCGATATTTTGTGTTTTTTTTGCCCTTCTTCATAACCTCTATGTATAAGCTAGGGATAAGGACTAGTTTGGAAACCCCTTTATTGAAAACTAGTTTTTTTTTTAACTCGTGCGTTAAACACACGTCAACTAAATCGTACATAAACAATATAAGAAGGATCAGTTTATTAACAATTACACATGAATATATCACTAATCATTATAGATTCTAAAAAAGTTCCTCATACACAACATTTGTTGTCTTATTAGTTAGTTTTTCATCTTCACCGCATATCAATATCTTCAAACAAAAATAATTTGTTACTCTAGAAACTACGACACATATAACTATACTTGGCTAAATACTGGTTTTTTTTAAAAAAGAGACATATGTGCAATTATTGGCTTTAGCACTTGTTAATTGTTGTATATGATATTAACAATGAAAATTGTCTTCTCTGGAGCATGAAACATGAAAGACAATCTTACATCCAGGGCCACCCTGTAAAATATGCGGCCTAAGGCCGATTAAATCGAACGGAGCCCTTTGTTTGTAACATTTTTTTTCTATTTTAAAAAAAATTAAAGAAACAAATATAGAATATAAAAAAAAATTCATTACAAAGTCATGCGAATAACACACGAAAAAAAAAATCAAGTTTCATTATCACTCAAAAAACAAACAAACAACTTTCTTAGTTACCAAGTATATTTTCTCTATTTTATTATATAGTATACATTGTTGTTTTATAATTAGACTTGCGCAGATAAAAAAAAATATTATACTTTTAAAAAATATCCATTATTTGGGTCTAAATCGGTAAAAATACAAGTTTTGAGTCTTAATTTACAAAGATAATGGTTTTAATTATTATAATTTTGTCAAAAATTAACTCAACACAATTACACCTACCTATAGTTGCTCTTCTTAAATATCGATTTTAAAATTTCAGATAGAATATCTTTAAAAATTGTGTATTTTTATATACATAGCGTGCCTACGATACACATAGTTTTTCCCAATATGTATCATAAAATTAATAATTAAAGCAATTAAGAAAAATTGAAGAAAAAAGTCATTCCCGCTGGATAGGTAGTTTACGGCTTATTATTATTATTATTATTATTATTTAATAATACGAAGGGTAATTTTCAAATTTGGGGACCAAACATTTGGGTATTTTTTGGGGGACCAATGACATGGTCTCACATGTCTTGTATTTGAACCGGTCTTGCTTACGTCAGATAAAGTTAATGACAATCTTGGAATAAAAATATTTTCTCCAACATTGTTTCGTTTCAAAATTTTTGTTTTAACTTTCAACAATGTGATCTCCAAGATTTATAATGATTAGTCTTGTTCCATTGCACAACCTCGCAGCATGGTTAATATTTCTCAATAGCATTACTGGAACACTAATTTTAAGTGTTAATTCATGGTCTGACAACCCCGAACACTTTATACTATTCAAAAACTTTGTAAAATGAATGTTTTCGAACAAACTTGATTTTTTTCCGCCTTGCAAATAGAATCCGAATTCAAATAAGTTCTTTCTTTGGAATGATTACTTTTATTAAATTATATTTGTATTTTTTGAATAAAAAAATTTTTGAGAATAAAATAAGCTAAAATCAAAATAACAAAATTATTTTTACCGTTAACTATTATTTTTGTTTTGTACTATATTTTGATTTTAATAACTTCCATTATATTTTTTGTTTTATTGACTTCATAACTATTATTTTTGTTTTATTTTTAAGAATTAGTTTTACAGAAAAATTTCGTTCCATAATTTTTTTTATTATTTTGCTAACCTCAGTTTAAATTGTTTTGTTTTACTGAGTCTGTAACTGTTATTTTTGTTTCATCAAATATTTTTATTTTACTAACGTATTTTTGTTTTACATAACTATTTTTAAGAATTTGTTTTAAAATTTTATTCCGTAAATTATTTTTATAATTTTACTAACTTCGGTTTAAATTATTTTTGTTTTATTGACTCCGTAACTATTATTTTTGTTCCATCAAATATTTCTATTTAACTAATGTATTTTTGTTTTACATATCTATTTTTAAGAATTTGTTTTAAACTTTTGTTCCATAAATTATTTTTTTATTTTAGTAACCTCAGTTTAAATTGTTTTTGTTTTTATTGACTTTATACTATTATTTGTGTTCTATCAAATATTTTTATTGTACTAACGTATTTTTGTTTTACATATATATTTTTATGAATTTGTTTTAAACTTTTGTTCTGTAAATTATTTTATTTTACTAACTTCCGCATTAAATTATTTTTTTGTTTTGTTGATTCTGTAACTTTTATTTTTATAGTGGCTTGTTCCATAAATTATTTATATTTTACTAACCTCTTATATTTTTTGTTTTCTTGACTCCGGAACTATTATTTTTGTTTTAGTTACTATTTTTTTATGTTTAAAGAGAGAAAATTATTTAAACATAATTAAAATAGAGGAGATGCTGGTGATAAGAGAGAAAATAAGGAGTAGACGGGAGAAAGAAAGAGAAATACAATCGGAGAAGATAGAAGAAAGAAATAATGAAATGGTAACTCAAAAATCAAAAATTCAAAAGTGATATTTTAGAGAGAGAAATCTACCCTTGTCATTATATATATATATATATATATATATATATATATATATATATATATATATATATATATATATATATATATATATATATATATATATATTAACTACAATTTATTAGGTGTTGTAATTTCCCCAATTTGAGGGTGTTTGTCTCCCTTTGACTTTCTCATATAAAATATTTATATTATTTTTCTAATGGTTTAAATAATTATTTGGTCCTTCAACTTGCATCGAATTTTTTGTTTTGTCCTACAATTTTAAAAGAAATTAGTTTGGTCATACATGTTGCGTTTTGTTGTTAGATTCCCCCTGTTCCCATTAACGTTACAAAAAAATGATGAAAGTACCCTTTCCTCTTTCATACGATGAAAACATAGATATCATATTAACTTCTTTTAACAAGAACAAAAACCTGCTTCCTTTCATTGACGTTGGATTCTTCCAAGAAACTTGTCAAATCTTTCTGGGCCAGCCCTCCTAGTAGAGATATTCACATTCCTTTCTAGTTCTATCTAGTGCACGGATGAGGGGATGCATGTATAGCTTCTTCCTTATTTTCTTGCGAGGGGTAATATCCAGGGATGGAAGCAAATAAGTTCACAAAGAAGCTTTCCCATATGTGAACAAGTCCAGTAAGATAATATATTCACCATGAAAGTTCATCAGTCCCAGCTATATGCGAAAGCGCACAAGTTGATTTTACCAACAAACATAAGTGAGATTGATAGATCATTTTTTTTCTTTCTGCATACCCAGAAAGTGACAGAAATTAAGCATTTCTTGACCTATATATACGCGTAAGACTTTTCCTCTTTGCCTCTTGATCACGCCACGAAGACGGGGTGACTGAGCTGGCAGTCCACGTAATGAACCTGAGCTGACGTGTCCGGCCCTTGGTGGTCACGTCGGTGTTGTGGGTACCGGAGGTGCCGATTTGCTGAGGATATCTGGGCTTTGGTTGATGATCTTTGTTAGTGAGTACCTGAAAGTAAGACTACCGTTAGGGTGCTGGGGGTCTCCCAGCTACAGCCCTCAGGTGTGAGAGTCAATAACAAGGTAGTATATGGTATGCCGGAGCTAGGCGTTCCCTTAACTTCCGGTCAGTGTATAGAGAGTAGTCTCTTTGTGTGTATTGTCTATCACCAGCAGTATATCAAGTTTTTAATCTTAAGTTATCTTACCTTTCTTGAAGGGAAAGGCTTCCTTTTATAGTAGCCTAGATTTGGGATCATGATTGGTATGAGGGTCCCAACTGGTGGGATTTGTTCCCTGGTCGGCTTGCTGGCAGTTCCTGAGTGGTCAACTGGTTGCGTATGCAGTGAGGATTGTAGGCGGTTAAGTAAGCCGATAAGGTATGGCGGCTTGCATGGCTTGCTCGGCCTGTGGGGAAGGCACCGGATGCTATGTTGCTACGGCTAAACTCGTCTTTATCCTGCAGAAACCGCTTCGAAAGCATAGTGATCCTCGACCATATGGTGCATCGATTCATGGTTGCCCGCCATGCTCTGGCTAATTATGGTCGCCGCATTTCGCTCGGTTGGTCGCTGATTGTCGATGATGATCGACGGGAATGGCCTTCGCCCTGGTGGGACCAGATCAAGTCTAGCTGGAATCCACGTGGTCGGTCCACGTAGGGGGACCCAGGTCGGGTCCCATCAATAGCCCCCGAGTTTCCAGGTGCGAGGATTTATCCTTAGCTTGGAAAGTCATCTGTATATCACGCTCGATTTGTTCGTTTCTAATCTTCGCTTGGAGTCCTCGGTTCTTTGCCTGTTTTCGTATGGTCGCTAGCCTCGATTTGTCCGCTTGGTTGACCAGTACTTATAGCCGACCATACTATTGCCGAGGATAGTTGAGTAATTAGTGGAATTTTTCTTGGAAATTGATCCGCCGTATGCATTAAATGCACGGTAATCGAGGGGTCGTAGGTAATCATTTGTCATGTCCTTTCCTGAAATGCGACGGCGCTCGTGATCAAAACGCCGCTTGGCTTGCGTATTTTTGAGCATAGTGCCCGCCACGTGTCGATCGAGGTTGGTTTGGTAAAGATCCGCTGTTTTTGGTCGGGTCGACCCGAGCAAGTCGGGTTTACATAAAATCACGATTTTCCCGGTTTTTCTCATTCTCTCTCTTCTAAACTCTTCCATTTCTACACTCTCTTGAAACAAGGCGAAACAACCTTCTATTTCTCCTCTCATTTCGACACTTGCTACCGTTCTTTCGCTCTAAAATCCTAGTGTCCGTGTTCGCCATTTCACCCTCTTTCGCTTGATACAAATTTCTCAAGTTTTGACTTTGTTTTGATCAATTTCCTGCTTTTTGCGCTTTTTTCCGATTATCCTTGCAGCTTCCCAGACACCGAATCTTTCCTTGGTTTCTCAATTCCACCCAGCCTCGCTCAAATTTCGCCTCCCGTGCTCGCCCTCAACTTTCTCCCAAAGTGTACTTCCTTCTCTTTCTTTTACTCGCCTCTAACTGTTAGGAATCTAGGGTTAGATTTTTATGAGCCTCAGATTCCGCTTTTTGCCCCGAGCGAACATTCTTCTTCGTCTTCGCCCCACTCTTCGACTGCCTATCACAGAAATATGAGAACCAAGCACGTTAGCCCCGAACCGCAGATGCTCGATCCCCTACGACCAAAAGAGTATACTCAGACAAACGGCGCTTGGTCGCTAATTTTACCAAGCCGAGCTATGACGTTGTCGGGTTAACGGTGGCTACAAGAGGGAAGATTTACCTACTCTTTCCGACCAAGAATTTGTCACGAGGATATCCTACTGGGCACCAATGTTCTTATGCTCGAGTACGACCACAGCCCTCCGGTACCTCTTTAACCAATATTACCGAGAGGCGATCACCAAGGGTATAGTTGAGGCGAATAAGGCCTTGGCCGTGGAAAAGCGAGGAGAGAGCTCGTCACCGCGGGGTTTCGGTGAAGTCGATGAAGTCGATGATGCCCCTGCTCGACCTAAACTTGAGAGAATGGAGGAACAATATCTATCCTTCTGATGTAGAGCCGGGACGACCATTTCAATCATAGTTGGAAGATTTTCCTGGATCCGCCTCGATAATTCGAGTAGTCCGGATGAGCCGAGGCGAGGACTGATAGGTAGGTTTTTATATTTCATTCTTGATGCCGGCTTCGCCTCGATCCACTCTTGTGCGACCTTTAGAGGAAGCCTCTGCTCATCCCCTTGATCTCTCGAACCTCATCAGATATTTGATCTCTTTCGCGGCCTGTGTTCGTATGCTCGGATTTGAGCCGCCCCTCCCCCTCTTTCTGACCTATTTTGCGGTGACCAAGTCGATGAAGCGCCTTCATTGCAAACACCATAACCGGGGAATTAACCTGTTCGCCAAGCCTCCCGAAAACCGGTCATTGGGACGAGAAGGTCCCGTTAGTAGGGTAGATATGGGTGGAATTTCCCCGTGCCTCGCCTTTCAAATGAGGGGGTCAAGTCCTCTCCCTCACCGCGACTTTAGACGAGTATGAAGAGGTCGCTCGTAAGGCTATCGAGGATTTCCTTGGAGTAAGAGGAAGGGGCCCGCCGAAGTTTTTGACCGAGTGCGATAAGTGTCGATTTAGAGTTTGTCGAGGATGGTCTGAATGACGACCAAGAGGTTTAAGGGGCTGGATGTTCGATGTGAAGTTCCCGAGTACATCCAGTACCCCGTGTGGTTGATGCATGAGGGAAATAAATTCCACGGACGCCTCGCCAAGAAAATGCACTCCCCGTCAAGACGTGGAAGTACATATCATTACTTTGTAGCTTTTTGCTTGAGTTTTCTTCTCGTAGCTTTTCTTTGATAATTTTTGACTCATCTTGATTGACTTTTCTCTGCTTCGATATGATCGATATAGATGCCCTTACTGAAAGTCACCAGCGCGACCAAGGGGTCGCTGTCGACAAAGGGATGCCAGGCCGACCCAAAAAGGCCTACCCGCCGCTCCCCGGCCGACGAGCAAGGAGTGGGGTCTTCTGGCCGCCTAAGGTGGCTCGCCGAGCTCCGCCAAGGTGAATCCTCTGGGAAGAAGTAAGCCCCCCCCGACCAAAAGAATTTCGAGCCCTCCGCCGCCTCGCTAAGCCTATCTCCACCGAGCATGCTCCCCGCCTTCTCAAAGAAAGCGGCAATGATCGTGGATGCCTTCGAGGAAGACGAAGAAAGCACCGAGAAAATATCTGCCGTCCCCCCGCCCGAGAAAAACAAAAGGGCAAAGGCAAATCAATATCTTCGCCAACTAGCGAAGAAACAGCCCCATGGCCGAGGGATGATTTTGTGGGACCGACCACCGAGCCGCAGGGACCCACCGCCAAGGATTTTATGCGATATCCCGCTCTTCAAAATTTTGACGCTCTGTCGTCGTGATTCCCCATGGCCTTAGCAAGGGCTTGTTGTTCGAGCTCAGTCAGATATGGTCCTGGATTGTTAACTCTCTCGCCTCGCCGAGGCATGGGACTAATTGGTCTCTCGCATGAGCGAGGTAATATATATATATTTTTTTTTTTTTTTTTTTTTTTTTGTTGCCTTTACTAACATTCGTTATTTTTTCTCAGATCCGCTTTTTGTGTCCTCGCTGCCACTGAGCCGACGCCCGCTATCGAGGTCGACAAGTTGAAAACTCAGCCGAAGCCGACAAAGACGAGCTTGAGCTTTAGGTCGTTGGCCTCCCCGCTCAAGCGAGCATGCAAAGGGGAAAGCCCAGCTAGAAGAGGCTTCGGCCAAGATAAACCGCCTGAATGAAGCCAAGGATTCGGCTGAAGCTCGCGCTTTTGTTGCCGAGAAGAATGCCAAAGATGCCGAGGAGAAGAGAGCCGAGGTCGAGCAGGAGTTGGCCGAGCTGAGGGTCGAGTTGCTAGCTTGAGGAGAGGTCGAGGTGCAAAGGCCGCGACCTTCAAGTCTTTCGAGGGACCGATGCCTTCAATAAAGAAATTGTCGCCTACTATGACCGAGCAATTCGCATATGCTTCGAGTAGCGGCCGCCTGGATGAGTCTGGGCACCATAGTCGAATGGGGTAGTGAAAATTTTGCTGGCGATGCTGCTCGGCAAGGGCATGAGATGATCCCTTTTACCGAGGAAGAGATGGCGATGCTGCGGGCAACGGACGTTAAGTACAACATGGAGGAATGGGTGCCACCCACCCCATGGTCGCTTGATGTAATAGCCCTCACAAAGCAAGTTGAGCAAGGCGAGGAAGTGGACTTCGACCCAGACCTCAAACTTAGACAATTCATGGGCGAGGGCGAACATTCCAACCGAGCTGAGTTCGAGGCTGCATCCTTGGCCGCTGAGCAGCATGGTCTTCCTTCGCCTCCTCGTGAGCTCGAGGTCGTCAATCTCCCCGAGTAGCATCTCATTCTCCCTCGCTGCGCCGAGTAATCGTAGGCGAGTGTGCCTTGATTTCA
Organism: Codonopsis lanceolata; assembly: GCA_013146195.2. Taxonomy (NCBI): domain Eukaryota; kingdom Viridiplantae; phylum Streptophyta; class Magnoliopsida; order Asterales; family Campanulaceae; genus Codonopsis; species Codonopsis lanceolata. Next base: position 70,570,889 of record CM028380.1, read on the forward strand.
GAACAGTTTTTATGTTTGTAAAAAATTTTTGTTCATGTCTTAATCGCTTTACATTTAGCCATATATGAATGAGGTTTTGACTTGTTTGCTTTTTTCTCAGCTTTATTCCTAACTATGCTCGCGTACCGAGGATAGTTAGTGCTTAGCACATTCACACAATCGCTTTTTATTTTCCTTGTATCTTGATCCTAGGAACTCTCCCTCCTCCGTACGAGGATGGGAATAAGTACTTTGACTTATTTATCATTTTTGTTGGCCTTCCTCGCTCAGCGAGGATAAGGTCTTTTTCCCACCTCCGCATTTAGGTTGGGATGAGTAAACTCAATTGTCGCTTTTTGTTGGCCTTCCTCGTGTACCGAGGATAAGGTCTTTTTCCCATCTCCGTACGAGGATGGGTCCTACTACATCTCCGTTCGAGAATGAAAATAGGTACACAATCTTTCAGAAAATAGAGCTTATCATTCACTAATCTTGCAAAAAGGTTACATCAATGATAGTATGCCTTGAGATGATCTACAAGCCAAGGATTTTTAAAAGGTGTGCCATCTAGCTCTCGGCCAACCTATAGGTCCCCTCTTTTACAAGGCTAGTTATTCTGAATGGACCCTCCCAATTTGGAGACAACTTATTTCGCCCGCCTTTCCGCCTTGGTAGCTTCAATCTTTCTCATAACCAAATCTCCGACCGGAAAGGTTCTCGATCTAACTTTTTGTCATGGTGGATCTTCGTAAGCTTCTTGTAGTTGATCATTCTCGAAGTCGGGCCTCTAGTTTTTCGAGGTTATCCAGTGTCGAGCCGCCTCGATAGATCATTTTGTTGTTGGTCGAATAAAGTAACCCGAATGGTAGAAGGGCTAGCTCGACCGAGCCATTGCTTCCGAGCCATATGTTAATGCAAACTGGTTTCACCAAGAGATCCTCGCTACCGATGTTCTAATTCCCCACAAAGACGATTGGTAACTCGCTCCAACCAACTTCCCTTTTTCTCGCCTAAATTTCGCTCAAAGCGTGCATGATCCTCTTATTCCCAGCCTTCCTCGCCATTGCCCTCGCTGGATGAGCTACCAAGACATTCTCAGGTTTAACGTTTAGCCGATCACAAATTTTGTCAGAATTTTTGGAGAATTGCGTGTCGTGGTCGAGACGATCATCCGAGGAAGTCCGAAACGGCAAAAAATCGCTCGTAGGTAAACCCGATTGCTCGATCTCTGCTATGCTAGCTGCTGGCTTTGCTTCTATCCATTTGGTGAAGTAGTCGACCGCTACGATCACATACTCGCACCCATATTTTGCTTTGGGAAAAGGACCAATAAGATCGATTCCCCACATGTCAAAGGGCCAAGCCGCCACTACCGGAGTTTGTAAGACCGAGGGTATGCGAGGAATGTTTGCAAATCTCTCGACATTTATCACACTTCCTTACATATTCCATCAAGGCTCTCCTCATACTCGCCAATAGTAACCGTGGAAATTCATTTTGTCTCGACAGGTCCTCGCCTGGTGTCCTCCGCACTCGCCTCACGAACTTCTCGCTAGCAAATCATTCACCATTTCGGTCTTATGCATCGGCGAGAGGCTTAGTATTCGACCGCTTGTAAAGCATGCCTCCAATAACCGAGTATCTACATGCTCGGCTTCGATAATTTGGGCTTCATTCTTCCCTTCCGTAAAGTACCTCCTTCGATGTAATTTTAATGTCGCCGATCCAACATCTTGTAGTTTCATCGACGACCATAATTTCTTCATAGCTAATGGTCGGGATCCCGAGGAACATGAGCTCAATACTAGAGGGACCTCTTCGCTTCCGAGGATGCAACTTTAGAGAGATGATCCGCTCGAATTTCCTCTAAGGATCTGCTCTAATTCCCAAGATTTGAAACGAGTCAACAGCTGCTGTGCCAATTGCTGGTATTTAGCCAATATTGGGTGATTTGCTTCGTATTCACCCCGTATTTGTTTTACCACCAACTGAGAGTCGCTGCAGATCACTATATTTTCAGCCCCCAAGGCTAATGCGAGCTCGATTCCAATGATCAAGGCTTCATACTCTACCGGTTATTCGATGTTTTGAATCGAATCTTACAGCCATGTCGATTTCTCCCGAACTGTGGATACTCAACGCCAATCCAGCCTCCACTCCTTTCTCGCCTCCTCGCAGATCCATCTACAAACAAGGTCCAATATATAAGTGGCCTTGTTTTCGCTTGCTCTACCGATGTCGCCGCTTCCATGTTCGCCGGGTGACTTGTCGAGCACTTTCTGCTCGCCTTCCGGCCGAGTAAACGAGGTCTCGCCTATGAAGTCGGCCAAGACTTGCGCCGGATCGCTTTTTCCGCCTCATAACCGATGTCATACCCGAAAGTTCTACTGACCACTTCAACATCCTGCCCGCCATATCGGGTTTGTGCATAATTTTTCTTAGAGGAAAATCGGTGTACACTATGATCGCGCCCGAAGTAAGCTTTTAATTTTCGCAAAGAATGATCAAAGCGAGAACCAATTTTTCAACTTCCAAATATCTCCCTTCCACATCCGTAGTGCATGAGAAACGAGTAGATCGGCCTCGAATGTTGTTTTCCTTCTGACCAAGATCGCGGCGATCGCCGAAGTCCGATGCAGCCTAAGTAAATATACAACTTTTCCTGCATCGGATACCGAGGAGTGGTGGTCGGCCTAGATACTCTCTGAGTTCTTCAAAAGCTCTTGTGCAATCCTTGGTCCACTCAAATTTTCTGCCTCCTTTCAGTACCTTAAAAAAGGGTAGGCTCTTTTCAGCGGATTTGGCGATGAAGCGGCTGAGAGCCGTGATCCGACCATTAAGCCGTTGGACATATTTAATCGAGGATGGTACATCCATGGTCGCTGTGGCTCTTATCTTTTCTCGGATTAGCCTCAATTCCTCTCTCATTCACCATATAGCCGAGGAACTTTCCTCCTCACACCAAATGCACACTTGGCCTAAGTTGAGCTTCATCTTGTTCTTTTCGTAGATTTGAGAAGGTTTCTCTCAAATCTTTGGCATGGTCGAATGCTTCGCTTTGATAACCATGTCATCAATGTAGGCTTCCACATTTCGCCTAACCGGTCCCCGAACACTTTATTCACCATTCTCTCGTATGTAGCTCCCCGCTGCTTCGAGGCCAAAAGGCATCATTGTGTAGCAATACAACCCGCCGGCCGCCGAATGCCGTGTGTATCCGGTCGGCCAACCACATCCTGATCCGATGATATCCCCGAATATGCATCTACAAAACTCGAATTTTGTGCCCCGATATGGAGTCCACAAGTTGGTCGATTCGGTAATGGGTACCAATCTTTCTGCAAGCTTTATTTAGATCGGTAAAATCTACACACATTCGCCATTTCCTCGCATTTTTTTACCATAACTACATTTGCTATCCGTAGCATACAAGACTTCTTTAATAATTTTGGCTTTCAACAACTTCGACACTTCTTCCTTGATAGCCGCCTGCTTTTTCCATGGAAAAGATTCGCGGCCTTTTGTTGTATTGGGATGAAGTCTGGTCGATGCTCAATCGGTGCATAGCGACGCCCTCGCTAATTCCTCCATATCGCCAATCCTCCAAGCGAACACATCCAAGCTTTCTTTTAATAGCTTGATGATCGCCGCCGCTCTTCCTTGGGGATTTCTTCCTACTTGACTTTCTCGCTCGGGAAATCGAGGTTGATCACAATTTCATCTAAATCGCCATTTGGCTCGATGGCCTGCTGGTGATCAATGTCCAAGCTTTCAATGGTGATAACTTTGGTGACTACCGGCTTTTGTGTGCTCTAGAGCTATCAGGCCGACTCAGAGGTCGCCTTTTTTCTTGAGCGAGCCATGCTCCCCGCCGCTTATTCCATGGAAACGACAAACCCATGCTCCCACCAGGTCTCAGTCAGTGCGAGCCGGCTGCTCCCACTGCTTTAACCGCTATGCTTGGGTTGGTTCAGAAATGCCTCTGATTATTTCCTCTTCTGCTTCGACTTTTGGTCGACTGGCCGATTTCGACCACCTCTCCTGCAAGGAAATCACCACCTTTTCTTTTTGGGTTTTCTCCTCAGTAGATATACTCCAAAGTACTTCGAGGCATCATTCAAGACCATTCCGATCCCCTTTTCAAAGGATACTTGATTCTTTGATGGGCCATGGATGCAACCATTTGAAATTTTGTCCGAGGGTGAACCGAGGACGGCGTTATATGGGATGGCAGATCGAGCACTAGAAAATCAATCTCCTCCGCTCGAGGAGTATTGGTTTCTTCCCCGAGGATCACCGATAACGTGATGATTCCTTTGACCGCCACCTGGCCCCTGCGGAAACCCTCTAATCAGACGCCGCCGGCCTCGAGGTGCTCCTCACCCATTTCCTTAAAGCATGCGTAATACAGATATCCCTTCCTCGCTTCCTCAGATCTATGAGGACCCGCTTTCACTTCGCTATTATGAATCCTCATCCGCAGAGTCAAGGGTTGTTGCCAGGCTAACCGCGAGCTCGCCAGCCAAAAGGTAATTCCTCCCGCTCATCGCTGGCATCATGTGAACCACATGCTTCAAATTGTAAATCATGTTTTTAGCCGGGTTCCACTTGGTGCCGCCTCCCCGATCGTGTTAATCACGCTCCTGGTCCTCCGTTATCCGGCCGAGGATTTTGATGTCTTTCTTGCTCTCTCTCGCCTATCTTGTCGGGTCATTTCCCTTCGCCAAACCTCCCGAGCTCTATCTATCAATTTCCTCGATGGCCTTTTTCAGATTGATGCAATCCCTGGCCGTATGGCCGACATCTTTATGGTAGGCACATCGCTTGTTGGGGTTGAGGATACCGTGTTTCCTTCAATGGGTAAGGTCTACTAATTTTATCCCGATCGAGCAGACATTCATGATGTGCTCACTACCGGCATTGAGTGGTGTCCAACCAACATCGTCCCCACGTGTTTTTCCCTCGATTGTCCTCCTCCTTATTACTCGATCCTCGACCACCTTGTTCTCGAGAGGTCCTCGCTCTTTCTTCTTTCCTCTTTCTTCTCATTGCCCTCCTTTTTCGATCTTCTGTATTGATTACCCGATTGCGTGGGCGCACATTTCCCGACTGAGGTTTGTCGCAAGAAGATCATTTCCCGCCTCATCACCCCTCGCCAGAGGTCGGGAGATGAAACACATTTTAATCGATTCCTCCAAATATACT